>JAODLD010000005.1:278194-289827 GCA_026781065.1 Mormyrops boulengeri | reverse complement strand
TAACAACTCTGAGCTATTAGTTAGGTTCTCCCCAAATGAGCCTGATGGGCTGAATGGCCTCCTCTCGTTTGTAAATTTCTTATGTTCTTTAGTTCCCCCCAGCTGGGATGCCAGCCCTTAATTTTTTCATCCACCAAGAATTTGAAATACATGCTGTTATGCTCATGAATTCCACAATAAGATGCTGTAAATGTCAGTGCTGCACTCAAGAATTGTCTGTTTTTGTTCCAGAACATATGGTTTGGAAAGGGGTGGAATTTGACTGACATCTTTCACTGAGGTTCTTCAGACTGTACAAGTTTGAGATTCTATGCTTTCAGAGAGTAACGCTTACCGCTGAGGGTGTTCAGATACCATGGTAACGTGATAAACCCGCTTAATTAGCACATTTGAATACGGCACCCTCGGATTTAAATTTATAACGTGATATTTGAGCGCTGAAGCGTACTAAGTGTACATGCTAAAAAAAAGAGAGAGAAAATGATTTCTTGAGTTCATGTTCCATCTCAGTGTGGAGTCGCATCAAACCTGTGAAATTGTCTGTCTCTGTACCTGTACAGTATGTAGTGTTACTGCAGAAGGCGATAAAAGCCAAAATAAATACTGAGGATTTAACTTAGCCTTGGCACTATGCTCCGCACTACAGTGTTCAGGATAGGGGCTGTTACCAAGAGGCAGAAATGGACGGTACCCATTCAAGGCTGCTAATTTGAGGCTTGGGGTATCCTAACCAAAGGCAAGTCTCTCACCCAAACACAGATGTGGAAGACGACTCCTCCATTCTCTGGTCTTTTGTTCTTTTTCTATAGTTCATTTTCAGTGGATGACAGCAGGAATCCTTTTTTTTCATCAGGTTAGACGCTTTATGCTTGCTGGCTTTTTTGTGCTGGGCGCCCAGTTCGAAAGGCCGGTGGTTTCTGTGATGTCAGATCCTAGCTGCAGCTGGGAGCCCCACTCAATGCCTTGAAACATTCTGAGAAAGTGGAAAACGCAATTAGCAGGACCTTTTCATGCCGGAGGTGGCCTCATCTCCACACCACATCTGACGCTCTTCCGGCATCTTCTCTAGAGGTAGCTCTCGAGCTATCTTAGATTAATATGATAGAAAAAAGCAGCTGCCTCTGTGCTTAATTAGAGATCTGTTATAATTGTTCTTAAAGGGGTGGCTGGCCTCATTAAGAGACCCGGCTTTAGAGAAACGGGATAACGGTAGAGCTAATTGCCTCACTGGCTTAACGAGCCGACATTTTTTTTCCCCCAAGTGGAGCAATTCCGAAAACGGGAAGGTTCCCCTCGCCTGCTCTGTTCATTAACGTCTCCCGTAGTGCTGCCGATGTGTGGCTTGAGAAATGGGTGCTGAAATAGTCATTGCTGGATCCTGCCGGCTCCGTCGCCGTAACCTCACAGGTCAATCTTAATGACAGAAACTGCACCACAGATTACCACCTATACTCAAGCACAACTGCTAATTATTTTTCAGCTGCCGGTGAAGAAACTGGCTAACTCCTCAGTCACTGTTGATGAGCATTTTAAGTTTTATTTTTTCTCCTCAAATTTACAGTAAGAAAATCAATTTAAAATCATGAGAATACTCTAATAATGTTTTGAGTGAGATTTTTTTTTTTATCACATTCAAATATATTTTTATTTTATTTGCTCAACAGCCATTTGAATTGTTGGTTAGTTTAATTTGCATTCTGTTATGCTTCTGTTAAGGATAATAGTTGTAGAGATGAGAGTGGACGTCCCACCCATAGAGGTTATTGAAGAATAAAAGGTATTTTGGTCAAATCAGTTGGTGATCAGATCAACCCTTTTTAAAACTACGGCGTACGGAGTAAATGAACATTTTTCTTCTCCATCAGCAGATGGCTTAGATTTTAACAAGATGATAAGTTTCTTGTAGCTAACTGGAGGTGTGACTTCATCTCGAATGGCTACTGTTAATTTCCAGCATGAAATTCTAATATCGCAGGTTCAACTCTTCTTATCTAGTCCAGAAGTCATGCTCGCCAGAAGTTCCGCAGTTCGTTCAAAATTCTTTTATCTACTTATCAAATTCGGTAAGTATTACAGTACGAGTAAAATTTCATCATATACTGCCTGTGAAGGTTTCAGCTCACATGGGCTTGTTAAGCAACTGGAAAATATGACAATAAAATGATTAATCAAAAATGCAAGTTTTTTCCCCCAGATCTTTTCTTGGTGTTTTTTTAAACAAGCCAAGAGAAGGGAAGTCTGAAATTTCAGAATAAGGATACCTTTCATTACCTATAGGTGGCGCAGTGGTGCAGTGTGTTCTGCACCTTTGCCTCATGCCTCCAGGACTGAGGGTTCAAACCTCGGTATAAATATGTGCGGTACGATGCATTGCCAAAGGTGTATGTTCGTGTGTGTTTGTGTGCCCTACGATGGACTGCCATCCCTCGCAGCGTGTCCCCCTGCCTTGTGCTGCCTGGGATAGGAAATGTAAATAAACTGTATATACATATACAGCACTGTGCAAAGTCTTAGGTAGCCCAAAAAAATGGTCTTTTTGAGTAATATTTTTTGTGTTACTCTTAATTTGCATATGTTCTAATGTTACGTTCTGTTTTTTTTTTGTTCTGGTTTAACTCTAGAATATATACATTTTAACATTAGAACATATACAAATGAACAATAACACTACAAAATTAGAATTTCTTCCAAAAAGTTACAGATATCTTGTTGGACGGCTAGATGAACGCCGCTTCAGTTCCCAAACCTCCTCAGGGACACCCCAGCCATCCCACGTATTCGTTAGACTTCACCACCAGCTCACTTAATTAATTAACGTAATTAGTGAAATATTTTGATGAGGTATTAATTAGCCAAACATGGTGTGCTAATATATGGCTATACGGAATGGTTAACTGCACGTCCTGGGGTGAGTTTCAGGGAGGTTTTAGAATGGCTGAGCTGACACACTTTGAAAAGACACAAAATAATAGTTTTATACCAATGTGAAGATCGTTTACAAATCAACTAAGACGAAGTACTGGATGTTTTTCAGTAGTTCTTTTAAGAACTTTCAGTGAAAACCAATGACATGCTTGGAAATATGAATATGGATTGAATATGCCTGATATTTCTCCTCGGGTAAAATGTCTAATGAGCAAAAGAGCCAAAACAAACATGAAGCTCAAACATGAAGCGACATGGGTTACTCATCCTGTGCAGCAGCGTTTCCAGCGATTGGTGGGGACGTCTAATCATGCAGGAGGCCTGTTGTAATGTTTTGATCTTTTTCTGCTCATTTTGTCCCGCTGGGGGGCAGGGTGAATGCAGGGTGGGGCTCGTACGGCACACGGGGGGGACAGCGGTGTGACATTTCGGCGCCATTTTCATTAGCGGCCTGCCGCTGCTGACGAGGCGCTTCCTCCAGCGAGACCGGCCCTCATTGAACGACAGATCACAAGCGACTCCCGCTGGTTCATATCTCCCAGCCGCAGAATGGCGCTTCAGATCCGGCCGTCCGCTGCCTGTTAGCCGCCTGGGCTACCTGGCGGGGCTCAGCTTTGATTTGGGCTCCAAATTGGTCACCCCTGCCGCCGCTCCCTTCAACTGTATGCAGTTAAGTGGTAACTGCCAACTATTTCTCCCACATTTAAGCCCATATTTAATCATGTTAACGTCAGGGTGAACAGCACAAATGCTGAATAATTGCACATTGACTGGTACTGGATGGGGATCTATGACTTGTGGCTGATGCTGTTCTATCTCTTTCTTGGGGGGGAACTAAACTATAGACTTATAGCCCATAGAGATGTTGTCTTCTCGAAGCCTGCGGAAAGCTTAGCAGGAAACAATTATCTGTCATCCACGCCTGCCTTTTCTCCTCACAAACCATGGAGGTGGACTGTTTGTGCCTGTAACTCTTTGTATCTTTAACTATTTAAGGTAACAAATTGCTCACATTTGCAAAAATGCAGATGAAGTCTCACGTTATTTCCCCCTAATATACAGATAAAAACAACCAAGGAAAATTACCAATGAAACTGCATTTGGGCATTAATGGCGTAGCCTGCCAGTGTCAGTGTTTCTATGGAAACCGAGCAGGCACTGGAGGTCCTTGCCTGTTGCGTAACCTGGTATTTCAGAATCAATCTTTAATTTTCAAAGGCAACACAAGAAGGACTACAGACAGCAGGACCTCTGAAGTGGACAGTCAGTGCTGCACCGCCGCGGTGGCGACGATATGTTAGGGTCAGGTGACCTGTGAGTACTGTTTTTTCGGAGTGAGAGGTCCTTGAGATTCCGAGAGTGAAATTGAATTGCTTGTCACTCTCATATGTCTTGTAGTGAGCCCGGGAAAACAGATAACTTAAACAAATAATTTGGCTGACATTTGACTGAATTTTACAAAATTGTTTTGTTCAAAAAAATAAAATAAATAAATGAAAACATGTTGCCAAAGTCCTATTGACTTGTGTGTTCACAACACAACCTATAATTACTAAAACGGTAAACATTTCAAAACAATGGCTGTGGCTACCCACACGACCAAGAGACGTTTCCGTTCCCATTTGTGTTGAGTGCCTACAATTAATACATTGTTGAACACATCAGCATCTACTTTCTTGTATGGGGATGTTTACATTAACAGATAGTATTTTCCCTGCCCTAGTTGTTTGGTTACCCATGAGTCTGTGCTTTTACAGTGTATAAAACCCTGGAAAATCCCTGCTGGGAATTCCGCTAGATGATGGATGATGGCCCTGATCCACATGTGGGTAGCTGAACAACATGAAAATGAAATTATTAAGAAAATGGGGTCGGCGTCTTCATTTTTTTGATTCTTCACGGGGCGAACATGACAAAACTCCAAAATTTGACAAATTTCTATTTACATTGTGATTTTGAGCTCATTTTAGCTGTCTTAAAGCATTTTTTAATCACTGGTAAGTAGGGTGACCACCTTATCCAGGGGTGGCCAATCTTATCCAGAAAGGGCCGCAGTGTATGCGGGTTTTCGTTGCAGCTCCCTAATTAGGTCACTAATTAGAGGACTGATTGGCTGAAGAGTCGCCGGCCCTTTGCGGATAAGATTTCCCACCCCTGACCTAATCCATATCAGGAGGGACACTGTGAGCCGTGACAGGGTTTGTAAACTACAATTTCAACCATTTTAATTGACAGGACCCGGATTTCACTTAAGCACTGAGTTCATGCTGTGTGCTGATTGGTCAGTCTCCTGTAATCATGAATGTGTCACTAATGTTAATGTGAAACAGCTGGATGAGTCTTTCAATCAAGGAAGCAAACCAGAAACAGTACAAGACGAACCAAACAGTTTAGCCGAGCACAGGAGCCTTTCGGGGTTGAAGTAGTTTGTAAAACATGAAGTAGCTCATAGTGTCCCGTCTGACATGGATTAGATGGGCACCCTGCTGGTGAGGGAAAATAAGAGTCTCTCTGTATTCAACATGTGCATTTAGTGTACTTTTTATTAGGCAACTTCAAATAAAAAAGAAGTTGTAGAAAATGAATTTTTTTTCATGCTTTGCAGTAAGTGTTGTGTTTTCATGAGACTTTTAGCGGATGTGGCCCGTTCTGCGCCCTCGTGGTTCTGATCTCAGGTTCCACTCAGGTGTGGCCAGCTCTCCCTAATCCCAAGGAGACGGTGGGGTGATGATGGATGACTGGCGTTCGGAAGTTTTCCAAGCCGAAATGATCCCCTTCAGATGTCTGTGGGACCCCGGGTTGCACATGTTACATGATGCTCGCTACACCGGGCAACGCGGACTCTGTCTGAAGCTGAGCTCAGGCTTTCTGGTCTCAGTGAGTCTGCTAGCAGGTGAATCATCCAGCCTCATTAAGGATCCCCGTTATTCTTGGCTAATTGATTTATTTTTTCCGGATTGCTTTGAGATTCAATCTGTTGCTGCTTTGACGATTTGTGCTTTGCTCAACAAATGATTCGCCTATGTTTATATCCGGTGGTAAAAAAAATAAAAAGACACAGGAAATCAAAACTGCGACAGCGCAGTCAGACAGGAGCGCAAACGTCAGCCGTTAAAAGGGCCGTTCAGTTAAACATGGAGTATTCTGTGTGGGAAAGAATATGGCTTTTCTCACCAGGTATGAAAAGTCTATACAAAGGAAAATAAGTGGGGGGTAAATTGTCCCTGAGATGTTTTCAATTTCTTCTAAATTGAATAAATTAAAATGAGAACTAGTCTTTTGCATCCAATTAGATCAATTTGGGATGTTTGCACAGTGCTTGAGGTACACTTAAATGACAGGAAAGAGGATGTGTAAAGAGATGCCATTGCACTGTACCAGAGGACTGCATTACAGGTCTACTTTATAACCTGAGGGTCCCGCTCAGCCACCTGCAGTAACAGAATTTTTCAGATTTTCTTTCCTCCTGCATGGTAGCTGACCTGATAAATTGTATGTTTCGCAGTGATGGCAGAGACCCCATACTCACCGTTGTTTAACATTGTTTACGAAGAGGAAAGGTTATGCTGTCAGATTAATACTTGTTTTTCCAAGTTTCCCTCTCATGTCATATTATCACAAAACCAACTAGCAGAAGGAAGAACCTTCTTAAGCACGATAGGCTGGCATCACATCCAGTGTGTAGCCCACACATCCCGGGATAGGCTCCAGGCCCTTTCCATGGCCGAGATAAGCGGTTGCAAGATGCCGAAATGGGCAACTATCTTATCCTGTCTGTAGTATCCTTCCTCATGGCACATTAAGCCATATACGAATGGATACAGCTAGATGTTTTCAGCTTTGCAGGACACCTATCCTCTTTGCAGTTCCTTAAACATCCTTTAAACCCAAATGTCGTGTTATATTTTAACTAGGCACACTGGTTGTCTACCATCATGATGTCATGGATCGTACCAAACACACGATCCTACTCTTTTGAAATTCTATGACCCCAAACTTTCCTCACTGCTCCACGTCATGTTTGTGAGAAGCACATGCAATGCTCCGGATTGTATCATAGGCTGCTCTTGATCGCTATTTGCAAGCATTAAGGGGCCAACTTAAAATTAATGAGCTTTGAAGATCAATAAAATTATTCAAGGCTGAACTTTTATATGTATTCTTCTATTTTATATGTATTTATATGTAAACAAGTAAGTTTTGTCACTGAAATTTACGCTAACGGGTTGTACTTGCCGTTTTAAGAGGCAGTTGGAGCGAATTGCCTGGGTTGTCGCATTTGAATTACAGTTTAAAAGCAATCGCTCAATGTTTTTCTAGGAAGCCTCTGGGCGTAGCGTATGACGGATTATCATTATTACCAGGAAACAAGCTCTGGGAGATTAACATTCACACAGAAGGTTAGAACCCCGTAGAGACGGTGTTTGTGAAGGATGGTACATAATTCTTAATAGCTGGCTAGTTGGGTGAGATTTTAATGATGTTGTTACAATCTAAGAAGCCATCTGACACAGTGTGAAGGACAGAGTATCCGTCTTAATAACAGGCTACTTCAGGAAGATTTTGACAATTTAGTTAAAGGCTTCACTCATATAATAGACATACTATAATTATTTACCAGTGTGTGGCTTGTTTGCAGGAGTCATGCTGTGTCTTTTGACAAGTATTCATGTGAAATATGTTATAGATACTGTTCTGCCACTTGCACAACAGTGGAATTGATCTGACTGAACTACACGTTTGTGAGTTTGGGTTTTATCACACAGAAGTGGACTTTTACTGGTGATTGATATTCAGCCTTTTATACAAGTTATTTAGCAGACACCATTATCCAAAGTGGCGTACATTTTTGGGCAAGGTTAGCCAGTCAGTTGGGCTTAAGAGCCTCGCTGACCCTGGGATTTGAACCAGCAACCTCCCGATCCCAGGCAGAGCACCCTAATCCACTGAAGCACCCTGTATCATGGATATGAATAGTTCATAATTTCTGTAAATAGCTGTTCATTCATCCATTCTTTATCTAACTTATCCTGGCCAGGATTGCGGGGGATACTGAAGCCTTCATTTATCAATAAATTATGCAGTAAAAGCGTCCATCCACCCATATTCTAGCAGGCACACACAGCCTGAAACCCATGCTCAATAAACCAGTAAGAACTCAATATAAATATAGTTGAGGTGAGTAGGATCGGACACTGAGTTCTCTGAAATGATATTCATTGGCTGTTAGGGGACAGAAGCAGACAATAAGATGTTCGCAGTGTATGACCCACAGTCATATTTGGAGCATCAGAAGCAGCGCGGGCTGTTCTCATAAGAATGTGAACATTCTCAGTGAATCTGTGAAATTTGCCAAGACCTTCTGTTAGGTTCTGTTTCCAGGACAAGAATTTTATTTCAGTCCAAACCAGCACAGAGTTTTACCTTGATGATGCTATCTTTAGCTTTTATATAATCCCATGTTAATTGACAACAAAATTTAGCCACCATCTATCTACCCGCCTCTTACCTAGTACAGGGTTGTAGGTATTTATCCCACAGAGCACTGGGAAACAAAGCAGGGAACAGACACTCTGGGGTTCCTTTCCCAAAAGCATTGCTACTATCAACAGCGTAAGCAACTTGCATAGTTAGAACCATGTGACCGAATGGTTCAAACTGTGTAAGCTGCCTATGGACACTATTGGGAAACGTATCCCTGCGTGGAATGTTGGTCCATCACACAGCCTACTGACCCTCACGCTATCGGTAATGGGTCATTTTGAGATGCCAGTTCATGTCTTTGTGCATGACACTGGACTGTAGGAAGAGATTCGCATCATACATACTCCACACAGTGAGGCAAGATGCAAACTCTTTAACACAAATAAAACATCTTTTTTTTTTCTTTTTTTCTTACCCAGGCTAATACATTTTGACAGTTTTCACAGCTGTTGGACATTTCTAAAGAGAATTAATTGAGGAACAGCAACTCAACCTCGACACAGGAGTGAAGTGATATCGATCTGCTCATACTCTCGCAAGTGCGCAGTCTTGTAAATGTCCACTTGCATTTTAATTAAAGCTGTTTTTAACACATTTCACTTCTACTGAGTGTTGACTTTAGCGGGGTATCTAATAAGAAGCACGTGTCAATTTCAGGCACTCAGAAAATGACTAATGATTTTATTAATTGTATTTAATCATTTTCACTTCTCCTTTCACTGTGCCCAAATTGTACTTTGAAGTCTATAAGCCATGTAAGATTTAATCACTGCTGTGATTTGATCATTTATACAGTAAATTTTAATGTCACAATAAATGATATACATCTGACAAGTTCTTAGTTCATAGCCAGTATTCTTAATCGGGAACAGGTCTTTTCATATATTGATTGTGTTACGATACACAGACAGTGAATTTTGATTTCCCTCTTTTTGTGAATCTCATGGTACACATGACTTTTGATCCTTTCCAGCCTCCCTTTGAGGGAAAATTATTCCAAATTAGATAAATATTTAATTGCAAATCTAAAGCTTGACTTCTTCTTAGGGGCAGTATTGGAAGTAAGACTTCGCAAAGTAATTTTCAGTTCTGCAGGATCCCAATAGCACATGGGAGACTTTTCTGAAAAAGCCCCACACTGTCTCTTTCAGGCAGGCTGATTGTTGGCCTTGGGTGTACCTCTGATTCACGGATTTCACTTTCAAAGTGCACAAGCCACACTTAGACTGATTGCCATCTCATTACCCACTGACAAAGGAAGCAGATACCGCTTTAAAATTATGCAAATTACTGCAATCAGCCGCAGGGGTGTGAAAAGGCCAATTATTGTGTATTCCGCTAATTTCTCTCTGTACATTTCCATCTCAGCTTGTTTCTTCTGTGCAACGCCCTTAACAGAGAGTGTGTGCATACAGGCAAAAGCCCAGTCACTGGGACAGAGAGACGTCACAGTGTGGACACAGAATCTCATGATGAACTGGACTGAAAGCAACAATTTTTTTTGGATAGTTTAACAGGGAGAGTGAAATGTTTTCATTCTCAGTTTGGTCAGACTTTGCAGTGTATTGATGAAATTTATATTTCATTTGGATGGGATATTGGCATCTTGATAGTGCAGCCGACAGACCTGCAGCAATCGCGTAATGCTACCATGTCAACGTGGTCCAA
This sequence comes from Mormyrops boulengeri, assembly GCA_026781065.1. NCBI lineage: Eukaryota > Metazoa > Chordata > Actinopteri > Osteoglossiformes > Mormyridae > Mormyrops > Mormyrops boulengeri. Next base: position 279,750 of record JAODLD010000005.1, on the reverse strand, counting down.
AGTCTCTGAGGAATGTTTCAAGCACCTCGTTGAATCTAAACCACAAAGAATTAAGGCAGTTCTGAAGGCATAAGTGGGTCCAACCCGGTACTAGCAAGGTATACCTAATAAAGTGGTCAGTGAGTGTGGGTTTGCTTCCTCTGAGCCGGTGGAGTTGAACAGTTTGCTGTTTGATTCAAGTTATATACTATAGAGTTTTCTGTGGTAGAAAAGCAAGCATGATGAGAGCAAAGGAAAATCCAATTAGAGCCATTTCAAGTAGGAACTGCCAAATCAACAATTTAGTATCTCTTAAAAAAGTAAAACAAAAAATAACTAATGGTGAGGTAAGAGTTTAGTGAAGTCTGGTTATTCAATAATGAGAAGACCAGTGAATAAAACTCATTAAAGGTGTAATGAAAAGCTTTGGAGACTGCAGGTCCATTTTCCAGGGGTGAAAGGGCACAGATGCCGTGTGCTGAGGCCTTGAACGCGCCGACAATTAAAAGGGCTGTTCTGAGGGACGCGGGGGGGATACTGAGAATTCACCGGCCAGGAGAGGATTACGAGGGACCTAAAAGACAAGATACAAACAAGGTCAATGTGAGGAGAGCAGATAATAGACTCAAGATTCAAGCGATTTATTTTCATATGTGCAGTATACAATGAAATGGTAGTTTTTTGCTCCCGAAGCTGCAAAAAAGAACGAAAAACAAACAAAAAGAAGAACAATAGCGAAGTATATATAAAATATACATATCGACTATAAAAAATTAAAGTGAAGAAAGTAAATAAAAGTAGTTAATAATGTAAAATATACATAAACATATAAGATATGTACACTAGTATTAGAACGGAATATGTAGTGTTTAAAAAATAGAATGGCAGGTGCAATAAACATAAATTGTACATGGGAACATATTTACATTTATATAGCATATGGCAAAGAAATGTGCAGAGAGAAGGGGGCTGGTGCTGATCAGTGCAGTAAAAAATGCATGGAGTGCAGTGTGCAGGGGAACCATTGTGATAGGGCCTGGGCTGGGGGAGGCAGAGGGTGTCAGTTTTTTGATGCTTCTGATGGCCTGGGGGTACAGACTGTTCCAGAGTCTGGAATAGACATTCTTACAAGTAGTGGAAAGGTAGAAGAGAGGAGAAAGAGAGGAAGCGAAGATTGCAAATCACAACAACTTGTCCGTTACTGTGATAAAAAGGAGCCCTGTAAACACAGATCCTCTCCAGTGAGGCATGGTGGATGTATCGCGCTGTGCTTCCACACCTTTCTAATGCGCGCGAACATACTCGTGTAATTAATATGTCAATTTCTCGGTTGCTTTCCTTGTGCGAGACTGTATCTGCTGCGCTTGTTTAAGCCGTTTCCGGCAAAATTGGCCTATCTGCTAATCATTTACCTGCGGAACACCCAGGTTGCCGCTAAAATAAAGCAGACACTCAAGTGAATGAGGGACACGGAGCAAGCAGAAAGCAGGCGCTTGTAAACTACTGAGCAATCAGCATCCCGCCATGCTGAGGGTCAGGATTTAAAAAGCAGCGAGCGTACTTCTCTTTTGTTTAGA
>JAODLD010000005.1:262408-278094 GCA_026781065.1 Mormyrops boulengeri | reverse complement strand
AGGGCACACTAGTCAGGAATTTCTGTAATTAGCACCGCTAAGCTTTCTGGTGTTTTATGACTCCGGCTAAGGTGATATTCTTATGATACTGTGATGGAAATACATCATTAATTAACAATGGACTGTGGACAAAAGTGCAGATTCTCCACCGTGTTTGTGTTCTGGTTAGTCTGCTGGGTCATTCTGAATTTGTCTCGTTTACACTTACATTAGCTAATTTAGCGGACGCTTTTGGCGGAAGCGTTTTACGTGCGTGACAAATAGCAAACACATAAGCCATCATGGAGTCAACTAGGCTTTAGGTGCATGTGTAGGCTGTACGATGGATGCCCAGGTACAAGTGTTAGCAGCACTAGCTGCAGGAGCTACACAGGAACATGTAACTAAGCAGGATGCTAATCAGACTCTTCATGGACTAGAAATGCAACATCAGGACATTCCAGGATGTAAGGAGACCAGAAGAGGACACAGCATAAAGAAGTGTGCGAGGGGACGAATGTAGCTTTCTTACAGTTAAAAGAGATTTCAGCAAGTCGTTAAAATGGAACAGACAGAAGTCTACTGAGAGTAAAGGCGTAAAGACATCATGGTCAAATCATTCTCCTTGTCTATATCAAGTACATGTATCAAGAATCTTCACCCTGATGAGGCGTGGAGGCCACGGGCCACAGGTGGTGGCCGAACGGTCTGGTGAACATGAAAATGATGCAAGCCAGATGCCATGGCTGTGGCAGAATCCAGACCTCAGGCCAGATGGATGCTTAAGGGAGCTGCTGATGCAATGTCTGAGGCCTGGTTCTCATCAATAACAAAACACCAAATGATGACATTTTCTCGTGGAAGTACAGCACGGAGTCCTCTTTCTGGAATCCCAGACTTGTAGAGTTTATGTCAAAGTATAGCAAAGCTGTTCTGGTGGCCCAGAGGCCTATCGAAACACTTTAGCTTGATGTTCTCTTTATTTTGGCAGGCACCGGTAAAAATATCTTCTTAGATAATGTCTTGTTTTTCAGGGCATAGAAATTCGAAACGTAAGGAGATGAAATCCACAAGGCATCGCGACTTCCTAGTAACAATGCTGTTTATATCTTCTCCAGCAGCGGGAAAACAGTCCCAATTTATTCCACGAACCAGCAGATTGTTTTCAAACGCTCCAGCGACTGATGTCCGCTCGCTTCGGATTGTGAGCGCGTGTGTTTTGCTGCTGAGGCAGGAATGAGAATCCAGGCAGCTCCTACTACACTATTACAGAGATATCTCTCCCCTTTCCACTTGCTTACAAGATAGGTATTCATAGGAAAACCATTGAAGAAACCGTACCTTATTTTGTAGTCCGAGCTTATCCATATTGATGCCGACTTCAAATCTAAAGGTCAATACATTCTTGGAGGCTAACCTAATCTCAGCACAGGCCGTGTTATTTTCATTCAAAGCATTTGTTTAAATAGCAGATGCCTTTGACACAGAGATAATAGCTGAGGAGTAGTTAATATGAGGATCTGGCTGGGAGGCGGGGAGAGGTCAACACGAGAATCTGGGTGGGAGGCGGGGAGAGGCAACATGAGGATCTGGCTGGGAGGCGGGAGAGAGGTAAACAGGTGGACCTGGCTGGGAGGCGGGGAGAGGTCAACACGAGGATCTGGCTGGGAGGCCGGGAGAGGTCAACACGAGGATCTGGGTGGGAGGCCGGGAGAGGTCAACACGAGGATCTGGGTGGGAGGCGGGGAGAGGTCAACATGAGGATCTGGGTGGGGAGAGGTTTCCTTAGTGAGGAATGGCAGAAGGGCAGAGAGGTTATGCAGCACTGGGTGCTGACGGCTCTGCTTTGTGTTAGTCATCTAGCCCAAATGAAATGAGAGATGAAATGGTTCATGGATCAGAATGTTAGGGAATAACTTCATAGGTGCACAGTACATGTGAGTGTCTGTGTTTGTTCGAATGAAAGAGCCAAGATGCAATTGTTATTACAAGACAATTATTGGAACACCAGACATTTCAAAGGCTGCTCTCTTAATTCAATGCTTAGCAGTGAGATGACAGAGTGACATTTGAAAATCAATTAATGTTCCCGTGACCTTGGTTGATGCATGGCCCATGGCCCGCAGCATATTGACTTCTCTGAATATTACAATTCGCGGTTCAGGTGAGTTCCGCGGCTTTGGATCTTACGGCATATTGATGTTTTTGTTTTTAGGCTTAAAACTTCTGCACAAATGACTCCCGAGACAGTTATGAATAACTTCCTAAGCAATGTAACAACAACCATGATTTCCCACTCAGTCAGTCTCTCATCAATGTTGATTTCGTGTCAGTTTTTTGCCCCAATTGAATTTGTATTTAAATCCTCAGATTGTTACTGGTTGTTGTTTTATACTTCTTTTTACAGTATATATCCTTGTACACACCTGAATTATATAATTTTTTACTTTTGTGCTTCCTGTGAGTTTCTCTAGATCAGTGTGTCCCAACCCGCTCCTCAGGGCCCACAGACGATCCACGTTTTCGCTCCTGGGTCCCCAAGGAAACGCCACTCTAAAGAAAAGTGAAAGTATAAATCAAAGAAAGATGAAACCTTGAGCCTGACTCTGCGGTCCCACAAGACAGAAATTTTTATTTACGCAGTAGATGTTTTCAGCACTATAACTCTGACCCGTCTCGCTGCTTCACATGAGGGAGGACAGTGAGAGCTGTGAAAGGCGCTAAAGATGGTTACTTTTCAACATTTGTTTCATCTGACTGTCTTACTCAGGACTGAAATGATTTATCTTGTTTGTTTTTATTATTTATGTCGGTAAAAAACCTCTTTGATATTGATTTAGATGTGCACACAGTGCATTAAGAACCCTTTGGAAAATTTCCACGGAAATCCCTTGGTTGGACATGGTTGATGTTACTCAGCTGTTTGTGCTGGGGCTTTTGGACACAGTTCCCCTACTAGCCGTTAAGGTGGTTTAATTTATTACACTCTGAGATTCAGTAAACACTGATGCAGTCTGTTGTACCAGGCAGGTTAGTATGTCTTACTGCTACCAGTTTCTATGCCTCTTTCAAACATTGCAGTATGTCTGTCGCACATTGGAAGGTGTGCAGTTTGGCATGGATGTACTAAGCTCAGTGGGCTAAGCCTGTATGTCTGTAATCAGAAGGTTACCGGTTCAACCCGCCCTTGGCACGTCTGCGGGTCCTTGAGCAAGGCCCTTAACCCCCAGCTCCCTGGGCGCCCCAACGGGTGGCTGCCCTTCGCGGACAGCTTACTCTACAAAGAGCAAGTTGAGGGAGGCGTAAAGACAATTTCCCCACGGGGATCAATGAAAAGTATCAATTATGTTGGGGTTACTAAGGCCCGTTTGATGAAGCAGGATTACCTGCTTAGCCAGATAACTTGTCAGATTTAAGGTAGTCTGGGCTTCATCCACTTACCTTTAGCCCAGACTACCTTAAATCCAACAAATTATCTGGCTAAGCAAGAAATCCTGTTATGTGACACATGCCCCAGTTGTAGCCAGGTCCGTTGTTAGCCATTCCTACCAGTTCATGACAACGCACTACGCGGTATTTGGCACATACCAACACCATAACAACAAGTCCATAGATAGTGATTGGACAGTACTGTGTATATGACCTACACAAATACGACATAAGTGCTGATAAACACTGTATAACTACAGAATTTCACTTCTGTTGATGAAGGGTCGCCCTCTTTCTCACCCCTTGATTTCCTCTGACTTTGTGAGTCGGAATTCCGACTTCAGGGGGCGTTCCAGCTGAAATTCCTGACTAGGAACTCGGAAATACTGACATCGCAGCTGAAATGGAACACAGCATTAATAAAGTGCCCCCCACGGTTTTGCTGTGAATGATTTGTTAAAGGTGAACCTTTATTCATGAAACATTAAGAGGCACGCTAAAATGTTGGCGTGGAAAGAAGCTATACATTCATTCATTATTCTAGGATTTGAATGCAAGTTCTACTATAATTTAGGTAAAAATATTCAATTTTTTAAGTTATATTAAATATTTACATAGATTTACATAGATACATTTTTTGTCTCTTTTAAACTCACGGAGCAGTTTTTTCGTAATGTCATAATGCAGTTGTGTATATTGGGTGCATTATTTAAGGTCATCTGTGATAAAATCAAGGTCATGGACCACAAGGGCAGCTGAGATGTACTGCCAGGAACCGCAGAGTGTCAGCGGACCTTGACAGACACACTCATCCACTTGGCTGGAGACGACACTGTGTGTCAGTAGACGGTGTGTCCCGGAAGCTTCACAGCAAGTAAATAATTTAATCGAAATAATAAATCCTTTGGTGGGCCCCTTCCCCCACCCCACTGCTGACATCTGTTTCCCGTTTTATGCTGTTATCCAATCCCTATTTTTTGTCATCACTCGTCCTGTTGTCCCGATGCATAAGCATGTGAGGTATTCAGTATATCCCAGTAGGATAAACTCCACTGAGCTTTATGAAAGGAACTGAGCAGCAGTGGAAACACGAGGCACTGCATGGCAGTCAGACCGAAGGCTTGTGTTTCAGATAAGCTTTCTTTGCAAAGACGAGAATGGATAGACTTTAGAAGATCCTCATCATTAAAAATCTTCAGTATGACTTCAATTTCCTCCTCGATTGATTTTTACCTCTGGTGTCTCCTGTACAACATTTCACATGTCAGTGTTAAATGTAACCATATATAAAATAATATTAGATATAGCTCCCACAGTAGAGAATATCTGAAAAGAGGAAATACTACATTTGTTTTTTTGTGCAAATTTCATCCATAAAATGATTACTCACTTGCTGATTCGCCCATAAATCTAACCACTACCATAATGCAGGGAATTTAGTTCTCTCTGCCAGCACGCATTATTTACAGATTATCTCACTTGTAGACCTTTCATTGCACAGTTGGACCATCGGCAAATCTCACCGAGGAATCTCATGTTTCATTACAGAGGCTTAGGTACTGGCTCCGGTCAAGTTTCTCCTCCTGATTAATGTCTAGTAGCATCACTCTCATGCACCCCGGTGGGCCAAAGAAAGTGCTTTAATTGCCAGGGCATGCGGACGGGCACAGCTCTGGTGTCTGTCTGGGCCGGAGAGCTTCTCGATCTCTGGATAGACTTCTCCACCTTGTAGGAGATGCGAGTACCTCGATTTTCATTAACGCTAAACAATTATTACACCCGTGCTTCTGCAAGTGAAAAGAAACTGACAACTGTCATATCTCACAGGTTATTCCAGGACACACGCCGGTGACAGGATGGTCAGATCGCAGGGCAATATGCGGGGATATGTGGATGAGTCACGGCATTTTTTTTCTATGGAATATAATTTGACAAGTTGTTCCTTACATACGTACCACACAAGTTCACGTTAAAGTACGTCTCAACAATCTGGTCATTGACGTCCGTCTTGCGTTCTTCGATGATCCTGATTTGTCTTCCTTCTAATAATCCCTCGTTCACCCGATCTCACGGCATCTGCGCTGCTTCCTCGCCGAAAGCCAGGACAAATACACGTGTTACAATGTTATTTGTGCTTGTGTTTTATTGATATTACTATATTAATTATGGCAGTGCTGACCACCTTTCCAGTTGGAGTCTGATTGTGTGTGTGTATAATATTCCAATTCCTTATGATTTTAGCAGTGGAGTGGTTAGACATAAGCAGAAGCAAAAGTACCAGTCTGTTCAATTATTCAATTCTTTATATTTAAATCCTGTGGGAGCCTTGAATGTGACATACAAACATTATCCAAACGTCCCATAATTGCGTTGCCTCCTTATTTTAGGACTTAGAGATATTTTATACTAATTAAAATGATGTGAAACGCCAGCAAGACCATGTGTATTGTTGCAGAAACGCGAGGCTGTTGTTTTTAGATTCAAAACAACAAAATTAGCCCATGCAGACAAATCAGTCCCCCTCATCCTACAGTTTGCCACAAATAACCTGATTCTGAAGGCATTGCTGTGGGCGGCAGTGAGGAGAGACATTGATGGCTGAGCCAGAAAGGCCTGTCATTTTGCCGGCTTGATTGCTGGCCTGATAGCTCATCCAGAGCCTCGATCTCTTTCGGCGGCAGTCGCACCCATTGCAGCAGGATGGGTGAATGAGACCAGGTATTTTTCATCAATGCTGACATGTGTGGGGGGGAGGGACTCTTAATTTAAACATGTTTATTGACGAAAGCTTCATCTTTCTGTGCAATTTCCTGCCACAACCTTCAAAATAAGAGTCTGCTTTTTTATATTGGCATATTGCAAATTTCAGATACAACAAGAGTGATGCCTACCTATACGAAGGTATTTATTTATTTTATATTTATTTAATTTCAATTCCTTTCTGGGAAATGGATGCATGTCAGGCAGGTGACAAGTGATTGAAATGCTGCTGGTGTTCAGGGACATCTTTCCATATCCATCCCAGTGCACGGAAATGAGTCTTGAAAACCTGCCAAAATGCAGAGTGCGATACTCCCAAAGCACCCCCTGTTAAGTACAGGAAGGTTTTAACTTTCCTGCCAAGGGGAGAATGTTTTTCCAGCTACGGCGACATCATGTAATTGCAAAAGAAAAACCAGCATCATATTTTTGTCCAGTGCCACTTACTGACAGTAAAAAATGGTGCATATTGCATTTGTCAAATTCTTTGTTCTACGCATATTTGATCACAGTCTTAAGGGGGTTTCCCAGTTTAGCACATGGAATTACCGCTGGAATTAGTGCCTCCACGCTCTCCCGTGCCACTTATGGACAGCAGCTCATAAGAGGTCAAGTAAAAATCTAAAATTGGGTACAATTTGAAAGCCTTTATGATGGGCAACTGACATGATCATACATTAAATAGTTTTCTCATCTCCACACATCAGAGAAAGACTCCCTCTTTGGACTGCATATTTTTTTTTTACATTCTAGAATCTAGAGGATGTACACAATAGAGCCATTAGCAGAAAAGTTGCATTTTATTACGAGAAATGTAAATTATACATTAATGCTTTTCTTCTTCACTGTTTTTTTTTTCTTTTCAAAAATAGCTGTGTTAGGAACAATAAATTATTGAAAGCTCCATAGCAAAATATCTAGCCAGCTCTGGTACAATATACTGACCATTTTAAACAATACTTTTATGTCTGAACACCGCACAGATAGAAACGTAACAATTAAAACAAAACACAAGGCAATTTGATTGTTTTCTCCTTTTGCCGTTTTCATGTCCATCCTCCTTAATACGTTAATAATCAAATGTTTAGTGTCTTTACTAAGTGCACACACAATGCACCGCTACCCTGATTCACCTCACTCCATGGTCTATTTCACATAACCTGAGAAGTCTACCTAAAGAACTCACAATCAAACATTTCTGCTGCTTCAAATTCCTAGAAGTATAGATTGTTGTGAAAATAGTGATTTATACAGCCGACACCGATTCACAACATTCTTCATGAGAACACCACTGTAAGACTTATTAATCATTCGTCTGGAGAGATGCGTTTAGAACCTAGTTTCTGAGGCGCCCCTCTTCAAAGTGTTGCTCATGAACTCATCATGCTCAAAACTGAGGTTGTTGTGGGACCTGGAGATCATGAGCAGTTTTTCTTTTTTGGTATAGTCCTGTTTGTTGGAGACCTGGGGCACCAGCAGTCTGTCAATGGGATCCTCCTTGTTCTCCAGCTTCATGTACCCCTTGCTGTTGCTGCGATCCAGTCGTGGCCAGCTGGGGTGCTTCCTCTGCTCGGGCTGCACTGTGAGGGTCTTAGGCCCCCTCTCCAGGTCTAGGGACTTGGAGTGGGCAGAGAGCATGTGGAGGGAGTTGTTGGACCCGAAATCCTTCCGTGCGGCCCCTGGAGACAGGTACCGGCCGCCGGCGGACCCCGGCGACAGAGAAGTCTGCGAGGATGCGGAGGAGGGTGACTCGACAGAGGAGCTCCTGGGGAGCACCATGCTAGGAGGTATGAACGCTTTGGCTATGTCTGGGCAGGGAACCGCTAGAGACTCCATCGAAGGAGGTCTGGACCGGACCCTTCGAAGCTCGGAGTCCTCAGAAATGTCGTCGATGTCAGGCTCGTCGATGACGCAGTTGTTGAGCTTTATCACGGGGAGAGTGAATGCGCTGATGGAGGATGACACGATGGATTTCGTCTGGCATTTCTTCAGGGTGTTGCTCCTGTCGTCTCTGTACCGGCCGCCCTCTGGCTGCGGCCCAAAGATGGAGCCCGAGCGCTCCTGGTATCTGGGCTGCAGGAAGCTTGAGGCTCCCTTGGCTTCGTTCAGCAAACTCTCTTCCTCCTCAGCGGAGCTGGTCCTCCGCGACATCCGCACGTCATTCCCCATCCCCGAGAAAGTTAGCAGCGTGTTGGCAGCTAGCTTGGAGGCGCACTGGTTCTCATACGTCCTCACCTCACGCTCCCCATAGGGGGTGACGTAGGTCCCATTCATGCACTTATGCTCCTTGATCCTCAGGCTGTGGATGTCAATCACAGTGGAGTACATGTCCCTCATGTGGATGACTTTGGTCTCCCTGTCCCTGTTCTCATGGAGAATAGCATTGGCACAAATGAAGATAAAGATGCCAATGCCCATGGTGAAGGGACCCAGCATCTTCATCTTCTCTGAGTGCAGGTGCTGCTCAAAGAACTGAGACACGGTGTCTTCATGACCTTGGGTCACCTGGGTGTCATTGGTGGACAGCCTCGAACCCGGCACCAGCAGGTGCTCCTTGTGTGGCCAGTAGCCCAGCACGGCCATGGCTATGCCAACCATCAGTATCAGCACGCCGAGGATGAGGAAAAACCCAGACGGAGAGTACAGCCGGATCTTTCCGCGGACTACAACCACGTCAGCCCGGGGCTTGCGCCTCGTTCGCTTCTTCTCTTGTGTGGGGTCCGGCGTGGACATAGCCAGGTGCTGCTGGGACCGCGCCGAGTCCTGCCGCTTCAGGGCTGCGAGGCCTGTGATGACACCACCGGTAGCAATCATCTCCACTGCTCTTGGTTACCCTAAGGAAAAGACAATGGGCATGAATATATCAGTGTCTACCCTACAGAAAAGACAATGGGGATGGAATGTATCAGTGTCTACCCTACAGAAAAGACAATGGGGATGGAATGTATCAGTGTCTACCCTACAGAAAAGACAATGGAGACAGAATGTATCAGTGTCTACCCTTCAGAAAAGACAATGGAGGCGGAATGTAAATGCTTATCCTACATAAAAAGACAATGGAGACGGAACATATCAGTGTCTACCCCACAGAAAAGAAAATTGGGATGGAATGTATAGTGCCTACCCCACAAAAAAACACGATGGAGACGGAACGTAACAATGTCTATTCTACAGAAAAGACAATGGGCATGAATATATCAGTCTACCCTACAGAAAAGACAATGGGGATGGAATGTATCAGTGTCTACCCTACAGAAAAGACAATGGAAACAGAATGTAACAATGTCTGTCCTATTGAAAAGGCAATGGAAATGGAACGTATCAGTGTCTACCCCACAGAAATGGCAGGGGAGGGGGAACGTAACAATATCCAATCTACAGAAAAGACAATGGAGACAGAATGTATCAGTGTCTACCCTTCAGAAAAGACAATGGAGGCGGAATGTAAATGCTTATCCTACATAAAAAGACAATGGAGATGGAACATATCAGTGTCTACCCCACAAAAAAGACAATTGGGATGGAATTTATAGTGCGTACCCCACAAAAAAACACGATGGAGACGGAACGTAACAATGCCTATTCTACAGAAAAGACAATGGAGAGGGAACGTATTAGAATCTATCCCACAGAAAAAACAATGGAAAGGAAATGTATCAGTGTCTACCCTACAGAAAAGGCAATGGAGACAAAACATATCAGTCTCTACTCTACAGAAAAGACAATGGAGAGAGAATGTATCAGTGCCTAGCCTACAGAAAAAACAAGGGAGAGACAGAATAACGACGAATATCCTGCAGAAAAACGTTTCTGATTGCTGGTGCAGGCCAGCTGTTAAGGAGACTCACAGGAATGCGACTGAAGTAACCTCAAGACCTTTTGACTGAGTGAAAACAAAGCACTCAGGTTTTTTTTTCAAGCTGAAATAAGATTCAAATGCCTCAAATACCAAAAATCATCATCATGTACATAAAACCATTTCTTTGACAAGCATCACAACATCAGGGCAATAGCTGATTTGTGAATTTTAATGTATTAATAGGATAGCATATAAATAGGGAATAGATGCATGACAAGTCAAACCATATTTGGAAGCAGACAAACCCAAATTTGGCAGCCTCACAGGAAGTCACATTTGCAAGCATTCCCTTAGCTTCTTCCTCTTCAGCTCTCATACCCTCTGCTTCTAATCTTAGGGGAATAATCTCACGTTGTGTTTATTACTGCAGAAAGACACTGGACCCGATCGCCATGGTGAATCCTGGAATACTGCCTCCGAAAGGCATACGTCGCATGCCGCAAGAACCAAATCCCGTGTGTGCAGACTCCAGACAGCCATGCAGACGGCTATTAGCTAGTCCATTTCTGATAGCACCAGACACTCCACGCAATTGTTAGAAAAGTACAACTGTAAAAAGTAATGTTCCCAAGTTTATCCTCTCCAGCGAAACCTGACAACATAATGATGACGCTGGAATAGGCTGTATAATCAGTCCAGTCCTCTCAATATTCTCCGACTGCCAGGTCACTGCAAATAAATGCTGACAGATGTAAACAAAGTTAAGCTGTTCTGAAGGCGTAATTATGAACGCGAATGGAAAGTTGTTGCTAAGATGAGGATGTTTGTGTTCTTGGCTCATCTGCCATTGCAGATCTGGAGTGAAACATCAACAACCGGTGTAATCCTGAAGTGAGACCTTTTATGTTTGTTTAGGGACATTACTTCTGTACCCTAGCAATCAGTTTGCCTTCCCGCCATGCCCAATTACATCACATTAGAAACGAACACTAAATAAATACAACTGCTCTATTCTGACAAATCCTCTATAGTGATGTTCCAAATCCCAAGAATATGTAGCGTCTAGCCAATGTTATAGGGTTTGGTCATGCAGTATCACATGCTGGTGAGATCTAGTCATACTGTGGAGGAACCTCCACAGAGAAGACACTGCACCTGCAGATCTTATACCTTGATTTGCCAGGAACTAAGCGCAGGTGTTGAACCCCTTCAGATGTTGACCTTATCTAAAGTTCATTAAATGCCAGTCAGGAGCAGTGAAAGGCAAATAATGAGAAAACTGATAGGGGTGTTTTCCATTAATATTTATACATTTTTTGTTGCTGTTATTGTACTATATGGTCAGTGAGGACTTTCTTAGGAACACCTGTTCACCTGCTTATTTGTGCAAGTGTCTAATCTGCCAATCATGTGGCAGCAGCGCAGTGTACAAAATCATGCAGGTACTGGTCAGGAGCTTCAGGTAATGTTCATATGAAACACCAGAATGGGGAAGAAAGGTGATGTAAGTGACTGTGAACGTGGCATGTTTGATGGTGCCAGATGGGCTGTTATGAGAATTTCAGAGACTGTTGATCTACTGGGATTTTTTTTGTTCATTTACTCAGAATGGTGTAAAAAAAAAAAACAAATATCATCCAGTGAGCTGATCATCTGTGGATGGAAATGCCATGTTGACAGCAGAGGTCAGAGGAAAATGGTCAAACTATTTTGAGCTTGCAGAGAAGCTATGGTAACTCAGATAACCACGCTGTACAACTGTGGTGAGCAAAAAATGCATCTGAATGGACAATATGTCGAACCTACAGCAGCAGAAGACCATGTGAGTGTCCAATCCTGTCACCCCATAAAAGCAAGCTGAGAATGCAGTGCGTGCAGAATCACCACATTTGGACAGGTGAAGACTGGAAAAACGTAGCCTGGTCAGATAAATCTTGATTTCTGTTGAGGCACACAACTTCCACAAAATTTGGCATCGACAGCATGAATCTTTTATTGTCATGGCCTTCAAAGGCTTAATTATGGACATTTTAATGACACTTGTAAATGTTCTAATTCTGTTTAATCATTCTATTATGCGTTTTATTTTTATTTATTATTTATTCCACTTTCGTTTTGTTTTTTTGGCACTTGCCAGGCTGTCATTGTAAATAACAAACTGTTGTTAATGATTTGCCTGGTAAAATAAAGGGGAAAGAATGAATGAATGAGTCCATGGACGCAACCTGCCTTGTGTTAACAGTCCAGGCTGCTGGTGGTGTAACGGTGTGAGAAATGTTTTCTTGGCACAATTTGGGCCCATTAATACAAATGCATTATTACTTGAATGCCACAGCGTGCCAGAGTATTGTTGCTGACCATGGCCATCCCTTCATGGCCACCATTTACTCATCTACCAAAGGCTACGTCCAGCATGATAATCTACCTTTCACAAAGCAAAGATCATCTCAGACTGGATTCCTGATCTTCAGTGGCCTTCCCAGTCACCGGATCTGACTCCAACAGAGCACCTTGGGGGGAATGCACCAGAACCTGGAAATACTTTCAATATCTTGTGGAATTCATGCCAACTGAGCTTGTTTTGAGAGCAAAGGGAGACCCTACCCCATATTAGTATTGTGCTCCTAATAAAGTGCTCAGTGAGAGTATATCATAGTGGATTATTTAATTGTGACTTGACAAAGGAATGATGCGCATGGTGGTTTCAGGGGTACATTGCGATTGGTGATATTTTCAGCATTATTATGAGTCTTCGCCCCTTTTCTGTGATTTGCATATCGTTAAAAGTCACTGCCTCCCTGGGTGGGTGTCATGTCAATATACTGACAGAATGGGATTGCAAAGCGGCACCGTGGATGTTCCGGTGAATCTGGACACAATAAACATGTTAATAATAGTTTCCTTGGGGGATGCTTGTGATTAGCAATTGTATTGACTAATTAAAATGCAGCGGTGTCTCTTCCCCTTTCTCGGGATCTGCACGCTCCTGTTGGGTTGACGAGCCAAGACGGGTACATGCTGATCTGAACTTCTGCAGAATGGTTCGTGGGCACATGAACCACAAACTTTGCTTTAATTACTACTTTCAGTTTTTTTTTGGTTGCGAAGATACTGAATCCACTGGAACTCATAACCAATAGCAGTTTTTTTGCGGTCTTGCCTCCAAAACGGTTAGAACCAAGCCAACATGAAGAGACATCATACCATTTTTGTGCCAAGCAGGGATGGTATTTAAGGGAGGCAGAGAAAAGGCAGCTTAGTAATAAACAAGGACCTTCGTTAACCGCATCTGTTGTGACATAATGGAGCTGACTTTTGACCAAATGGTATTCTTCATAGCTGGCAAAACAACACTTAGGTGTACTCCAGGCAGAGTATTAGTAAGAATATTCAAAGTAGATGATTAACTCCTAATTAGTATGATACAGGATGTCATCAGATGAAACCTCGATGGCTAACTGGTACTCACAGATTGCTCAAAGATCTCATCTATAGAACTACATCATGTACCGTTTTCAACAAATAAATTGCTGAACCAGACTGGTTATTGGTTATCTGAAACGGCATAATAGTAATTTTAAGGAAAAATAAATAAATTCTTATTTATAAGAGAAGGGTTTTGAGTATAGTGCCGGATCTAGAACAAAATCAAGCATGCGTCTGAAATTAGTGAGGGGGCACTAGAGCGCCCCTCCCGCCGCCCCGCGCCTAACACAACGGGAGTGTTTGTGCACAAACTATGCCTATTATAGTTTTAATATCAACTAATACGTTATTAAATATTAGGTTGTGACCAAAACATCAATAATAATTGACTATATTAATTAATGCGAGTCAGCAGCATATCTATCGTGTGACAAACTCTATTGTCCGACTATTGTCCACATTCAATAGCACGTATTTAGTTGTAGAGGAACATCGCGACTCATTAGCAGGGTATTCCCATCACTTTTGTCATTAGCCGTTACTGGATAGGGATTGTTCTCTTTCGGTCTTTGAAGGTATCTTGCTGTTTTCTGTTATTACAGCGAATCGGGCTGGAAAAGCAGCCCCCGGGTAACAGGCGACGCGTGTGCGCTTTGTGCGATCGGCGGCCGACCGACAGACCGCGTCTCTCGCTCACACTCTAATACGGGGGCAATTCGGACCTTTCTTCTAACTAATCCTATGCATGCTGTCCAAAATGTGATCAAAATCTTAAGATGGCCACAGAAATAAGTAATCTGATCCGCGATTCCTTAAAAGGCGTCTATTTCATCGGGGAAACAATGATGCAAGGAGGAAGACACAATAAAGAGATAATGATCAACCAGGCTGAATTCGCTGTATTTAGCAAATGAACGCTTCCGATATCATGCCGAGCGCTAAATAATTTAAAGTACTCAGAATTAACAGCAATACAAAACTATTTTCCCGACACAAAGCCTTAGTGTTACAGCAGCTGTTAGTGATCGGATTTTTCTGATAGAGAATCGTGCACATAGACTAAACAAAAATAAAATATTTGGAACAACGATTACGAAATCTGCCTTTTGTAAAGTGTCCAAAAATGCATCTCAAAGTAAATCAAACAAATGCGTTTTCCTTTTACTTGGTTTCCTCACATGTTCGGCTGGATAACATTTTAACTGCACCGTGAGTGCGTTAGTGATACTTTATCTTGACTATTGAAGGATATAGGTTTTATTGAGCATATCTTGTACAAAGATTTAAATAAGTTAAACACGCCAATTGCAATATCAACTCACCTGTGTGGAGAAGTGATTTTTAATGTGCCATCATTACTTGGCCATTACGCAGGCGATGGCTTGATGCGTACCAGGTTTTTGCGCCTCTCCGTATCTCGGCTCCATGGCTTTTTGTATTCCCGGTGTATTTTTTTTTTTAAGAAAGTGTATGCTCTCAAATCTAAACTGGCATGTCTCGGTGGAAAAACAACTTCCATTGCGTTGCCTCCCGCTCGCTCTTTTTCCCCATTTCAGAGTCATATGACTGTTATCCAGCACAATGTGAATAAGCCATGGACTCGTCGAGATCACAGCTCTATTATTTCAGTTATTTTAAGCGCCCCAAGTTCCTTCCATCTCTACCCCAATGGTCTTCTAAGGAGGTGGAGTTACAAAGTTTGCCAAGTCATGAATTGCCGGAAAAAAAAAAAATCAGATCTCAACTCTGGTTAACTCTGCATTTATCAATGAATATAGCGCGCATTCACATTTAATATAAATCAGTCTAATTATTAAGAAACAAAAAAGCTGGATAAAGTTGGACTTAAAAATCAGCTTGAATCTTCTGTTAAAAATGTTTTCATATTCAGAAATGTTGGTTTCATGGTGGGGGGGGAAAAACCGCACAGGCCACTTCTAAACTGGCGTGAAACTAACTATCCTTGCCTTTAGATGCACGCCACTCCCCCGCCCCCGAGAGACAGCAGACCGTCTTTCCGCGCTTCCAGATCCAAGCAAAGCCAGCGAGTCCCGGCTTTCGTGCTTTTGTAGAGACACGTGACGCTCCGCCAACTCACGGCCAAGTGGGGGGGGCAGGTACACCAGTATCAAGCAAACCAACTAGGACTAGCGAGCTGCTCATCTTCATTCATAGCTAGAGAACAGGGGAAATGGAAAGTGAGATACAAGTGCGTGACACCGGTCACCTCATATGTCGAGAAATCGAGAAGCTCGCTGATGTCATCGTCCTGCTCTGAAAGAGGCCTGTTTAT
>JAODLD010000005.1:244338-257766 GCA_026781065.1 Mormyrops boulengeri | reverse complement strand
TTGGGGCATTTGTAGCTGAGTAGCCAAACTTGTTGTAGTTTGTTTGGGGCATTTGTAGCTGAGTAGCCAAACTTGTTGTAGTTTGATTGGGGCATTTGTAGCCGAGTAGCCAAACTTGTTGTAGTTTGTTTGGGGCATTTGTAGCCGAGTAGCCAAACTTGTTGTAGTTTGTTTGGGGCATTTGTAGCTGAGTAGCCAAACTTGTTGTAGTTTGATTGGGGCATTTGTAGCTGAATTACCAGGCTTGTAGTTTGTGTTTTTTTTTAGCTGAGAAGTAAAGCTTGTTCTGGTTTATTAGCTAGGTTTCTTGCCGATTGTTTTGGCCATATGTTGAAACAAGCATCACACTGTTGTGTTCCTGAGCCAGTCTGTTAGATCCAGTGACATTCCTACATTTATATGCACTCATTTGGCCAATTCAGTCTTTCACAGCGAATCAATCTTTTATATAAAAAAACAGTCAATTGCATCCACTCTTTATTATGTGTCAATTTAATGAAATGAAAAGTAATATAATTAACTCTTAACTCAATTGATGTAATTGGTTTTTCATTAGTGAGATTGCTATCATTTGCAGTATGGATGGATGTGCACTCAGTTGACTCTTATGCACAGTTCCCGAAGAGCCATTACCTCGCAGTTTCTGGCTGCTGGTCGCATAATTTCAGCCTATATTCATTTCTGTTTTCAAATATTTAAACCATTTTAACTATGGATGGAACAACAGCAGAGTTCCTCACCCGGTCTGTGAAAGTACTGTGTACTATTACTGCACTTAAACCATGAAACGTCAGTCTAACAGAAAAAGAACAGCAACATCACCAATAATAATGCTACCAAGAATGCACCACGGATGGGCTGTGAAAGTTTCTGAGAGCCACAGATCTTGGCGATGAGTATACGAGATTCCAGAGGGGCACACGGCATGGCGTGCGTTTGCGGCCTTCTGGGAATCCCACGGAAAACGGAGCTATTAGGGATTCATTCAGTTCAGCGTGTCTGGAAAACCGATCCACCCCCCAGCAAAAAGGAACCTACATTCGCAGCGATGATACAGATCACGACTCACTGGAGCCAGCTATGACCCCGTAATGCAGAAAGCCTCTCCTCGGTGTACACCAGGCGTGTACATGATATGAGACGTGAGAGTAAACATGCACTATTAAAAAGTATATTTAAAAATAGAGTTGATGTAACCATGGCAACTTACAGGACTTTGCGGTTGTTCATTTGATATCCTCACAGTCATAATCATTTAATAAGGATGGTCACATGTAAGGTTACTGTGTGCATGTTCTGTGATGTCAAACTTGTGTGGAGTTTTATGGTTATTACAATTATCCCAAATCCCTCACAATACATTTTTTTAAGGATATACACCCTTTATTATCATGCCCATTATTGCATTTGCAATGGCAGAACTTGTGTACAAATAATAGAGAGTGAAAGCAATAGGGATGTTATAGTGTACCTGGGCTTCACATTGACACAATATGTGTTTACATTCCCTTTGCTCAGTACAGTATTGTAGTACGGACAGAAATGTAAAAATTTACATGCATTTGCCTCTGTTGACAGTATGGTTTACGGAAATCAACACCTACCAGATTGGACCAACTCCTGATTAATTTGAAAGTAAATACTGACACTGGCTTCTAGCAAAGTATTGCTCTGCATTTTGCTTGGTACTGGAATGACATTAAGCAGTGGGGTCTGTCACCTTATTACTTCAGCTGCTGATTTAACAGAACTTAATTTAAAACGAAGGACCCTCTTCACCCAGGAAAACAGAAGAGGCATCTCTAGTTCTAAGGCCAAGCATCTCATCTCTTTCCCGCCTTTAGATTCCTTTCTTCCATCTTCTCATATTTTGCTCTTGAATTAATGTCTTTGATGAGATGTCCCCGATTCATTGCTCATTCGTTGAATGTGTCATTAGTCTTCTGAGCCTGCGGGAGTCAGTATACCCTGTACATGGCTCTCATACCTTGTGGACACTAATAACATAAGAAATGAATGCATTTTGAGTAAATGTTTGTAAATGCCAAAGGGTACACCGTTTATTTCACTCAAACAAATAGAGACTTCAGATTTTCTGTAGGAGTTTTGATTTTCTTAACCTGAGCCAAAATGCAGTGTGTCTTCGGGGTCCTCAGGTGGCCATGTGACAATACAATGAAGCTGTGCTTGATTGCACGTGTGGTTTCCATGGCAAACACATGCTTCCCAGGTCATTTTCAAGCCAACGCGGTCGTCGACCCGCAGTTTTCTTTCCTCATTGCTGATCCTTCTGAAAACTGGCCCCTGGAAAAGTCCTTAGTCATACAGCTTCAGACACTATTCTTTTCAACTGCTGTGAGTGACACGAGCATTGGCATTTTGGACACATCAGGGAACACATTTAAACCTTGCTAATACACCACAGGCTGAGATTAAGTTCTTTATTAGCTTTAAACCATTGCCTGCAATCCGTCTGCAGTCAAACATTGCGAGGCTTGTAATAATCTAAACCCCTGACCGACAGAGCTAATGAATCTCCCCTTTGCGGGCCCCCCTGTTTATTTGCCTGGATGACATTTCCCTGACAGAGCCGGGTTTCTTAACATTGATAGCAGCCACCATCCTGCTGACGCCACATCTGACTGGCTTTTAATGTCACTCGCCCTACATTAGTGATGACATTCAGCAAGGTGCGAGAGGCCTCTGGGTTCTGTGCAATTCTACGAGGGTTTAATATCAATATCGTTTGTGTACAAATCTCTTGATGTCACAAATGCATATATGTCCTGGCAGAACTATGGGCAGTGCAGTCAGTGCAGTTGCACTGGACCCACAGAAATGGAGGGGGGGGGGGGCATGGAGGCTTGATTGGCCCCTTCACAGAGAGGGTCAGGAGGTTATTGATGTTTTAGTCTAAACTCCTGAAGCATGTTACACTGCAGTATGAACCGCCAGAATCTAAACGACGTGTGTAATCTTTACCTGGCTGGCAAATCTGCCTCAGTCAGTACCCAATTTTTTATTTTTCTTACGGCGAGGCTATAAAAGCTCATATAATATACCTTAAGGCTGTTTCACAAAGATGCATGATACCTCTAACATTTAGTAGTTAAGGATCAGAGGCTATGTCTGGGTGAATGGACAGGGGTTAAGAAATGAGGATATAGCTTATGTTCTTTAGTGAATAGAGCTGTTAGGTAAACAGCTAATCACCTAGTTATATAGTGCTGTAGTAGAGTTGCTGCGTATCCGTTCCTTGTTGCTTCCCTTGTACTAGTTGCATGGTCACTGTTATAATATCTCCTGCTAATTCACAGGATGTTACAGTCTTTTTTCCTCATACACAGTGCATGTATCTGTTGAATGCCTGGCTGGAAATTAAAGTTGAAATCACTGTGCAATAAAAATCACTTAGCGGAGTTCTGGTTATTTTCCTGTCGTATCTGTTTTGTTCATTTCACAATAAAGAGACATGCTGATGAATAGTCACGCATACGTTTACCCTTTTGTGTGTCTGTGAGCATTCAGTATAAAGTTCATCTTGTTACCATCTAGGTGTAGTTTTATATGTACTCACTCAGTGTATACTGCTCATTACCTAAGGCATGCAGACGCAAATGATGTCTCCATGGTGACGGTGATGCTTGTTGCTGTGGCAGGGTGGCAGGAGAATACCTTCTGAGAGAGGAGAAGTGCGAAACGGGGTATAAGAGGACAATGGACACAGCTTCCGTGTGGAAAAGAGTGCTTATTGACGAACGTTTATTTGTACATCAGAGACATTCAGCAGGCATTGCTGTTATTGTATGTTATTGTAATTCCGATTTATTGTGTGCCCATGTGGTCCAGGCAGATATATACCCAAATGGCAACTGATTCTGGGCCAGATCCGCCTGCTTCTCCTTAAATCTGGTCTGGGTGCCAGTGACATTCAAGCAGGAGAGTCTGCACCGGAATCTGTCCAGAGTTCTAAATGAATACAGTTGGTCTGTATACACTCTAACGATCTGCTGCGCATTCGCCTGACTATATACGTATGATCAGTCACTTACCAGATGCGCAGCTGATGCGCTAAGAGTCTGAGGGGCGATCGCCCCGCATAGCAAGATGAGTCTGAATCGCATGAGGGCCAAAGGTTGTTTAGAAATCACCACAGATCCATATCCTGGATCTGGCCTGGCCCATATCTGCACCAGAGTCAAAGGTTAAATTCAGATCTGATCCAAATGGGGGCAGTGAGTGGCTTGGTGGCCTAAGACTCCATGTCTGCCATAAGACGGTTGCTACTGCACATTAGCTGACCCTGTACTGTGACCCCCCAGCTATCGAAAGTGAGGTCAGTGAAGAGAAGTCCCTTTCTGTGAGCTTGTGTTCTGCCATTCAGGTTGGGTATTGATGCTGGGTGATCAGGTCCCTTTCTGTGAGCTTGTGTTCTGCCATTCAGGTTGAGTATTGATGCTGGGTGATCAGGTCCCTTTCTGTGAGCTTGTGTTCTGCCATTCAGGTTGGGTATTGATGCTGGGTGATCAGGTCCCTTTCTGTGAGTTTGTGTGGCCGACCGTTTCATAACTAAACTTGCTTCCACACGTTTCCACTTCTTGCTCACTTCATTATTGGTTGACCAGGTTAGCTATGAAAGGGCAGAAATTCAGCAAACTGACTTATAAAGATGGCATCCGATGATCGTGTCAAGCTGAAATCTCTACTGAATAACCACCGATTCTGCTGGAGATTGAATAACTGATTATACAGCAGTATGTCAGCAAAGGGTGTGACTTTTCGTCACATGGTGTACATCAGAACATGAGCAAGTGAAACCCTTTTACCTCATATGGTCTCTGTCTTTTGCACAGGTTTCGTGCTGTAGCCTGAAGACGGTATATTTTATGCTGAACAAATAAGCTGGAAATGAATCTGCTGGTGTTCGTTTACACTGTCACACATTACCAGATATTGATAACCTTTTCAACTGGAGAAATTAAAATATGTAAATATCGAGTTATATATTTTATTTCGGGATATACAAGTTTATTTAGACAAAAGTTTTAGTTACCATTGCTGATGAAATTTAATCTTAATTAATGAATCTTATTTTGTTACTCCCAGGCAGTATAATAGGTTTTAATAACACCATGTAACGAAATTTTTACTTGTTCTTGATCCTGGGCACAAAGTGTTATATCTCAACTGAATATGCCTAAAGTAAATGGAAAAGAACATAAGAAATTTCCAAACGAGAGGGGGTCATTTGGCCCATCAAGCTCGTTTGGGGAGAACTTAACTAATAGCTCAGAGATGTTAAAATCTTATCTAGCTCTGACTTAAAGGAACTCAGTTCTCCCGCTAATTTCCACTTATGGCCACAAGTTCTAGTATTTAAAATACCTATTTTTCTCTTTAAACTTTCCTTCTGTGACCTGGGTAATGAATTTTTCAAATTGATGCTTTTATCACAACATTGCAGGTAGATTCTGCGCTACGGAGCCCCTAAAGGGTCATGGGCAAACAAAGTCCTTTTCAGTGTCACGCAAGCACCAAAACGTTTCAAAGGATGTTTTTTTGTTGCTGATAGTGAATTGTCTAGAACTTAGAAGACTTTCCAAGAACTTTCTACAATGTTGTAGTACTTACAAGAATTGTCAAATGAATGTTTTAGAATTTTCTAGAACTTCCCATAGTAATATATATACACGTGCTGCTCACTCACAACAGTTTAGTTCTAGCTGCCTAAATGAACACATAGACTTAAAAATGATCCTGAATTCCCATTGAATTCCCAAAGAAACTCAGCTGGAAGGAAAAGGAAGCCCGGGACAGCTTTGTCGCAGTGGTTCGGGGCTTCCTGGGTGATCACAGTGCAGACAATTATGTGTAAATGGTTGAGGCTCTGGTTGAGGTTACATATTGTAAAGTATCTATAGAGTGTTTCTGTGGAATGGCACAAATTCTAAGTAGCAGTAATATTTCAATTAAAAATATTAACATTATCACTAAATATATTATCCTGGTCAGGGTCAGTGGGTGTTTAAATGTTATAAGATAAAATGGTGGTTATTTTGTTAACTAATGGTTTTGTTGCCGGTTCATGGATGTTTGTTCACTTAAGTGTATTAAATGTGATGATGACGCTTTATTAATCCCCAAGGGGGACTCCTCTTTTCATGTACTCATCTTGCTCTCCATGACACACAAACACATATGTTGGTAGTGAAGGGCAGCCAACTGCCACAGCACCCATGGAGGGGGGGGTAAGGGCCTTGCTTAGGGACCCACAGACAGGGCGATTCTGCCAAGGCTGGGCTCAAACCGGCAGTCTCTCAATCACAGGCACGGCGGCTTAGCCTGCTGAGCCAATTAGGTAACTGGGCATTCTGGGTGCCGTGAGCACCTTGTTTGCCTTCCCCGTGAGCTGAAAATGCATCCAGGTGAGCTAACATTAGCCAACTCTTTCTCATCAGCATCTGCGAAATGCCTGAGTACAGTATTTGTGTATGTGTAGGGAAAGTTCTGGATCTTGGACTCATGCACTGGTCTTCTCAAAGGACTCCCTGTCTGTAAGGGGGTAGGGGGCAAATGGTACATGAATGTTTGGTTCAAACTCTATCCACAAGGGTCTCGGAGGTAACTGAAGGTCCCTTTATAAGCTGGACCCATGGCGATCAATGCAGTCAGGTGAACACGTCATGTGAGCAGGCCATGGTCAGCAGTGCGGTATCTAGGTACCTGCTCCGTTGCACCATGCAGTTTGGCCAGACAGACAATAACTCACAGAAGAGGTACCACTGAATTACATCCCATTCACTGGGAACCACCCCTCTGGATCAGAGAGAATACTGAGGCTTTAGTGCTGAAGTCCACGGTGAACTTCTGAATGAAATGAGCTTCTGTTATTTCTGGTCATTGGTGGTGCTGAGTGGGAGGATTCTATCAAGATTTAATTTTGTTACCAAGCTGTAGACAGACCTTACAAACACCTGTACCCTAGAGATATTGCTATCAAAAAAAATCTCTTCTTAATTTGCTTTAATGTCATTCCTTTCAGTTTTCAGGAACTCAGCTGCACTAAAAAAACCCTGCTTTTTATCGGCATGGCGAGACCAGCGTGTTACTCAGTGACAAACTAAAAATAAAACTTGACATGGTTTATTCGAAAGTGGTCCCATCCATCTGATCTCTTATACGTTACAGGTATAAACAGAGGTATCCTTTCAGAACAGTTTCTACTGGAGCCAACAGCTGCTTTTTTTAGGCTCACCGGGTAAATTGGCAGCAGATCGAATGGGTTAGTTAGTTCACATGACAGCCAGTCATTCATAACAAGTGTGCGAGGCGTTATTTATTAGTGAAGGCAAGGCATAGTGCTTCCTGTAAAGTTTCTCAGAGTGTTTGGAATGGCGGCTGTCATCCTAGCGCATTGACGCTAAAAAATCCAAGTCCACTAATTTGTGTTGTCTGGTTCAAAAGTTCTCGGATTCCTATTAATTATCGACCCCGCCCCCCTGCTCCGCATCTCAGCCTTCGCATACTAAGTTTTTGTTTTTAATTATATTTATGTTGCACATCAGCTCTGAAAAAAGCAGATAATGTCATTTAATGAGGCTTGCTCAGGCAATGCAAATGTAACATTTAAAAATTCTCAGCTTGCCTTAAGCTGGGCAGCTTTGTATCCTCCTTGATAAGGAAGAATCCACACACTACAAAATAATGGAGAAAATGCTTGTAAATGGAAGTAAATTCTAATAAAAGGAGAGAGCCAAAGCAATCGTCCAGCTCTAGAATTCCTTATTACTTATAAATGAATAGTCCACATTTGTATGGCATTCATTTTCAATGCATGCAATTACTTCACATGGTTATGCAAACACTGAACTGGATGGACTTCCGGATTAAAAAGGGAATTCTAGTATGCAGCAATAACATAGATATTTTAATTAAGTAATAGCTTTTGGGCTTGCTTTGGTTTCAGTTAAAGCTTAAATCCTACCCACATTACCAACCACAATGGTCAGGCCAATATCACCCATGTTACCCAAATGAATTATTCACACAAGTATGCTGTATGGGTATATCACACTGCGCTGTAGGCTTGGGCGGTATACCCTGGTATTTAGAAATCCCAGAAAATCCCCCAAAATACAGACGCTCCTCTTTCTATTAATCTGATTAATCTGAAGCTGTATGGAGGCGATGAACTGTAATGCATAGCATTAGCAGTGATTAAAGTCTCAGTCAAGTTTTTAAAAAGGCAAAGATTAATGCGCATTTGTAGGTTACTACCATAAAAACCAAATTCGCCGTGAATGTGCTTTGAAATGTCGGAGCATGCGCGGTATACGTGAACGGTAGTGCGCATGTGGCGGACGAGGCCGGCGCGGCAGTCCGGCCATTGACAGCGGTGTCAATAAACGGAGGGCGACCGTTTTATCTCTTCAACAAGGGGCTGTCTCCGCGTTTCCCTAACGCTCAACTTCCACACCGAATAGCCCATTTAGGCTACCTCTGATAGCCTATATTATTTACGTTTTTTTAAATACTGCCATATATCGGGGTGAAATGTCTAGAAGGTATGACGGTATGAAAAAACAGATATCACCCAATTTACACACTAAACAGAGCACGTTACAATTTCTGCCGATTTATTTAACCACATATTTTAGAGTAGCAGCCATACAGTAGTTAAACACCTTGTTCAGGGCTCTGCAGTAGGGCCCTTGCTGGGGCGCCTTTCCCTTTGCCCACACTTCCTCTCTTCCTTCTCTTCCTCCCATTTCTCCAAGTACCTTTGTCTCGTTGTGGCTCTGAGACACCTGCAGGTAATATTGTGACTCAAGTGTCCAATGGGATGTTAGAAACGACACAAAAACAGGAAGTAAGACCAATAATTGACAAGTTTATTTGTGTATTGATAAGTCACAGAATAAAGGCTTGAGTGAGCGTACGCACTCGTCACAGGCATCGAAACAAATAGGGCTTTTTTTTCCACGTTCACGTCACAATTTCATACACATTGCATTCATCCGAGATGCACTGGGAAACACCATTGTTAAATAAATAAATAACGGTAGACCCTTTACAAATGTAACCCTGGAAAATACCTCTCCTTCCTGTCCTTGTTTTGCTCCCATTATGTTTCTCTCGACCACACTTGACAAAGAAACTTGCATATTACTGTTTATGTGTTTATGCGATTCTGTAAACAGACAAAGTTGATAAATTATAAATAAAACAAGGACCTTATTATGGTCTCCTCAGCATGTGCTCAAGTAAAGCAGTCACTTGGAAGAGCATTAAAAGCTTTCTGGAGCTACTGAAAGCTTTTAAGCAGAAAATTTTTATCACTTACTTTTGCATTGGCCAAGATTTATTGGAACCTAGTGTTATGAGTGTGAAAGTCAAAATAAAACAATACTTCACACGATAATTTAAGTAAAGATTTGCCCTCCACAGCGCTAAAGCAGATTGAGGGGGCAGATATGGTCAAAATAATTCACGTTTTACATCATTTATTTCATTCTGCTAGGTAATCACGACATTTCGATTTTTTTCTTACAGCGTGGTCTGGGAGTCCACAAGAAGTGGTTCAGCTAGATTCAGCACATGAAATCTTTAATTTGAAAGACACTATCTAAGGCTGACAGTTGCCGTTTGAGTAAGACCCTGATTTAGGGCTTAAGTGTGGTTGTACCTTTTGAGACATCATCTGAGACATGGAGATCTTAGCGATTGACTATGCTTCTGGATTAAATTATGGCAAAATAAACCAAAATTTTAAAGGTATAGTTCTCAAAAAAGTACCCTAGTAACCCTGATAATATTTACAAAACTCATCAGTAGACATGGTTATGAATTTATTTTATGCTGAAATGAAAACATAATTTTGAAAACTGACGTGGCATGAAATGTCCTCAGGAAATCCTCCGCATGCTTATTATGGCTCTCATCAGGACCCGAAGATCTATTTATTCTAAAAAAAACAAACTTGAAAATAAAAAAAATCTGTGCAATTGATTTGAATTCATGTGCATTTAGGTTGCATGAGATAAGACATCCTTAGAAAGGTTTGTGCTTCAAACCTGGCTGAGCCCCGGCTTCCCGCCCACATCAGAGCTCATTGTAAGAGTCCTCAGCTGTCTTGAACATCAGGATGGAGTTGTAGATCTTTAAGGCAGGCCCCAGCTTGATGCACATAATTTTTACCAGGTCCACTTGCGTCAGCAGCAGAAATGCCTCCCCATCGATTTGCTAGTGGAGACGGGAGAGAATTCAATCTTTCACCACAATCTCCAACCCTTATCAAATTCGCCAAGAGTAATATTGACAAACCAAACTGGAGACAATTCAGTTGTTTCATATTTGTGATGGACATGTGTTTCTACCAAAGAATATTTTCGACCCCGACAGTAAAAACGTCCATCTAAACATCCATAGTCTGCTTTTCCCCATTAATGTTGAAATGACAATTAAAACCCTTTATTTAAATCTTCCAACTACAGATCCTGGTCTGGGTTGCATGGGACCTATAATCTATCACAAGCGGCACAGCATATCCCTAATCCTAACTACAGTATGACTGCATTCACAGATATTCATAGAACTGAGTTTCCCCTTGTGGGGACCGAAAAAATGTCCCCAAAAGATCAAAATAACAGGTTTTTATCACACTGTGGGGACAACTGGTCCCCACAATGTAAGATGTATATGACCACACACACGCTCTCCCTAAACCCCCTGAGTGTTTTTATCAGTTTCTGTACATGTATAATATTTGGGTTTCGCCACTGAAATAGTAGCTTTTCCTTCCTTATACGGAATATTGGACCTTAGAGCCAAAAGTCTTCCAGTCACCAGAGTCCATCCTTATATGGAAATAGGACTGAAAAAGATAATGAAACATGGCAGGGAGCGGGGGGGACAGAGGCCCCTCCCTCGGCACGTGGCGCCCCAGCTGTTAATGAGAGCGGCAGCTGCCTTCGCGGCCTCCAGCCTCACACCACAGCTGCGTGTTTGCGGTTCAGCCGGCCCCTCGTTTGTCTTTCATTCTGAGCGTCGCTGGACACAATCACGGCTTGTTTTTGTGCCCTTTGCTGAGTACACAGAGCTATGTTTTGCGGAAACGCTGAAAAGCTCTCCACGCAGAACAACAGGCTCTACTTTCCATCACTGACTGATAACCGTGTCGGAGATGCTGTGTGGATATCAAAAGGGCTATTCTGTGAATCACAAAAGATGGTGCAGCCTTTAGCCTTTAGCTAAACCTCTTATAGCAGTGTTTCGCAATCTGGTCCTCAGGGACCCGAGTTTTGTTGCCTGAAGCATAATCCTGGAAGCAAATGTAGAAGCATTTCTCTACACAGCAGTGCAGTGTCTGATTGTGAAGCT
This sequence comes from Mormyrops boulengeri, assembly GCA_026781065.1. Classification (NCBI taxonomy): domain Eukaryota; kingdom Metazoa; phylum Chordata; class Actinopteri; order Osteoglossiformes; family Mormyridae; genus Mormyrops; species Mormyrops boulengeri. The sequence continues at coordinate 246,387 of JAODLD010000005.1, read as the reverse complement.
CGGTGTGTAGCACAGACAGTGCGCGACTCACATCTTAACTTTCCATAAAATCACCTTCCCTCCTCCCGCCACCAGCAGTAAACGAGCGAATGATTAGCTGCTAATTTTTGCGAGATCAAAGCTCGGCTGCGTGAATGAGTGACTGTACCGCTGTCACTTCAGCTAGCCCGGGTCCTCCTGCTGAGTGTCAGGGACACGGACAGGACCACCCTGATGGCGCCAAATCTGAAACCAGGGAATCTACAGCGACGGCACCTGCTCAATATTCAGCTGAAACTGCCATCCGGTGTCTTTTTAATTACATATAATCTGGTTTATGAAAAACACGTGCTATATTTTTCGAGAAAAATTGAGCGTGTTCACCAATAACTAGCATTAACACTGACGCGGGAGAAGAATGAAAAAATCACACCCTCAAATCCCAGGCCATTCATGTCAAGGGCGACATATTCATTAATTGTGAAACATTTTAATTATGTTAAAAAGATGTACATTTAAAAAACTTGATAGGAACACCCTTAGACAGTAGCGTCGGAAGGAGTTTGACACTGGGGGGACCGAATTCGGCCTGGTGGAGGTGGGGGTGTGAGATGTATATCGTGACATCGCAATGGGCACACATGCAATAGTCACATTGTGAAAGAATGTGATTTAAGAAAGATTTTAAAATAATAAGGATTTCATCATTTAATAATAAGACTAACACTGTTTAGTGTACAGTTTCACAGCTAAACATAACTAAAAAAGAACTGATCCATAAGATTAAATGATTTTGTTTGATAGGTCTACAATCTTCATTATGTATGTTTTGTCCTCACGCTCTGCATGCACAGTGAGCTGGACTAACGCATGGTTTCATAATGATAGATAAATATGAAATAATGAAGGACTTAACGCGTCTTATCTGTTTAACCTTTATCATGGCAGAAATGCGATAAATAGCAAAAGGCGATTCAGCGATTGCGAAACACAAAAATATTGCAATTTGATTGCTTTCTAATATCGTTCAGCCCTAAACAGTCATCTGTTCATGTTTTTCCCCCTTTTCCGACGCCCCTGCCCTAACATAGGTCTGCCCTATGGTGAGGGCTATACCACACGTTACCAACCACAGGGGTCAGGGCTATACCACATGTTACAAACCACATGGGTCAGGGCTAAACCACAAATAACCAACCTTAGGGGTCAGGGCTATACCACACGTTACCAACCACAGGGGTCAGGGCTATACCACACGTTACCAACCACAGGGGTCAGGGCTATGGCACATGTTACCAAGCACAGGGTTGGGGCTAAACCGCACATAACCAACCACAGTGATCAGGGCTATACCACATATTACTGACCTCAGCTATGTTTGCGGTTTTCCACACATGCCGATGGTGTAATCTTACCTCTTCCTTGAATGTGCGCACGTGCTCCTTACACCCTGGCAGGCCCTGGATGAACTGCGTTACCTGTGGAGTGATCACAAAACCGGCTGTCAGTGCCAGGGCAGAGAGGATCAAGCTCAGCACAGCTCGAACCCCAAAGTCACGGCAACGACATCGTCAGAAACCCAGCGGGTTGGCAAAGAGGGCGACGGTCCGAGGGCTGCACCGACCTGCTCGACGGTCCACTCAGCCACCTTGCTGGCTGTGATGCCGGCCACGGTGGGCAGCAGCTTGCTGTGCTTGTCCCAGCAGAGGGGCACGTTAGGGGCGGGCGAGGCGCAGGGCATGAAGACTGACTGGTGCAGAGCCTGCTGGAGGGTGAGCTCTGTGGGGCGGGACAGGGAGGTACGGGTCAGGGGACCACAAGTCAGGGAGGCATAGATCAGGGGAGAGCGGGTCAGGGAGGCGCGGGACAGGGGAGGCGCGGGTCAGGGGAGTGCGGGTCAGGGAGGCGGGGATCAGGGGAGTGCGGGTCAGGGAGGCGCGGGTCAGGGGAGGCGCGGGTCAGGGGAGTGCGGGTCAGGGAGGCACGGGTCAGGGGAGTGCGGGTCAGGGAGGCACGGGTCAGGGGAGGCGCGGGTCAGGGGAGTGCGGGTCAGGGTGGCGGGGGTCAGGG
>JAODLD010000005.1:229629-241253 GCA_026781065.1 Mormyrops boulengeri | reverse complement strand
GCAAAAATGTGGACTGTCTGACAGGGAGCTGGGAGGGAGCAAAAATGTGGACTGTCTGACAGGGAGCTGGGAGGGAGTAAAAGCACGGACTGTCTGGGGTCCCCACGGACCGGGTTGGGAAACACCGGTTTAGAGCGTCATCAGGCACCAATCTTTAGATCTACATTAAGCGGCTTCAGCCATGAGGCTTTAATAATCTGCACATTCAAAATATTCATAGTTATTTGAGTACCTTGTAATTTGTGCATCACTACCATGATTTGTGTAACTTTCGGTTTTTATTCGAGGGTCATTGCCTGGACTACAAACGCTGCAGCATAAAGTGTTCAGAGCGGACCAGTCACACAAAAATGAGCGCAGAGCTTCGAATGCTAAAACCAGAACAGAGAAGCCCCTCGCAGCCAGTTCGAAATGAGTTTCCTGCTGAGCCGCAGCCCCCTGGAGTTGGCAGACTGTACGTGTGCTGGATTCATTCGCCTTTTATTTGTTTACACGCACAGCCAATTTAAGACAAACAGAGAGAAAATGACAAAAAAATAGCAAATCAGTGAGATACAGAGCAAGTCTTTTTACTAGTGAAGTTCCATAGTTGAGTATCGGAAAATAGATAGCTGGATAGGGCTGGGTTCACATCTAGGACACACGGAACATATCTGTGATTCACTGTTTCCTGGTGATATCTTTAAGTGTGTGTGTGTGTGTGTTTGGCCATGTGTGTATTACATTGCGGGGACCTAATGTCCCGCAATGTAATAAAAACCTTTAATTTTGACCTTGCGGGGGCATTTTTTTCAGTCTGCAAAAGGGAAAACTTAATTTCATATAAATTTGTGAATGCGATCAAAAAACTAAAATATATCTTCTATTTTATTTGGTTACTTATGGTTAAGGTTCGGCCTGGGGGGGGGTTAAGGTTGTCATTGTTGGGGTTAGAGTTTTGCCCATAGAAATGAATGGAAAATCCCCATAAAGGTACAGATACCTAATCTGTGTGTCAGTGTTTGCATACCTTTGGTTTCCATTATGGAGGACACTTCGCTCTCAACTTCCTCTTCCTCCTGTACCTCCTCTACTTTTCTCTGCTTGCAGGGCCGTCCCACCCTGTAGACAGTGGGGGGAGGGGGGGGGGCAGATGGAACTTTCGATACCTGCTGGGCAACAGACCAATCCTGGACGTTTCACCGCCTTCCCCATGATGACAAACTTTCTGCATTCAGTAACAGCACCGTGTGTCGCTGAGTCGCGCCGGCTCACATTTAGCCGAGGACACTCGGACTCAAACCGCTTCGCTTCATAAAACTGTCTGGTTTTTCTTTGCAGAACATGTACCGTTGATCTGTCACATGTGACTTAAAATGAGGAGTTCAGTTTTTAAGGGTCACTGGCTGCCGTCCAACCGCGTTTTATGTAAATTCTGAAAGATCTACATCTAAATAAAGTCTAATAATAAATGAAGGATTACCATGCTGCTGCCATCTTCAGAAAGGAAAGAAGGATACGGTCAGTTCTAGAATACCCAGGTGGGTGACAAGGAACACTCAAACGCTGGAAAGTTCCATAACACTGAAAACCGACCTAACTGCTCACCCAGAGAAACCAAATTCTAACATCTAAAAATCGACCTTCAGGTGACCTCGAGGACGTTCCAGCCAAGTCGGACCACCAAAGGCTATCCTTCTCCACGGATTGTAGAAAAACCACGAAGGCATGTGAGCAACCGCACTCTGTTTTTCTGTCAGTCACCAAGAGACCAAACAGTTTCTGCTGCAAACCAGCAGAGTATTCAGAAAACACAGATCACCAAGCATGAAGAATTGGCACCTTCCATGAAACGCATACCCATGACATCACGCTTAACTAATTATTTACGCTGTGGGTATTTCGATAAGCAAATTAACCCGGAGCATTTAGAGAAAGCTAGCAGCACTGGTCGTGCAGTCATGAGGAAAATGTGTGTATAATTGACTCCTTTTTAGTTGCATTACAATAACACTTAGTACTTTTTCAACGCCTTATTTTTAGTCATAAAGGGCCACAGGTTGCCCTGGATATATGTCATAAAATTGCTGTAAACACATTGTGAGAGAGCCACTGGTTGTGTACAGATACCTTTAACAAATACTGTCAAGGATCTAGGTCATAGAGGCACACAGAGAGCGTTAAACATGGGCCGGCTGGGTGCACAACCGAGCTGGGAATGAACGAGCGGCTATTTTCACACTGGGCGCAGTTGACCATCAAGGTGGGGGAGGGGCTATGGGGTGTTTTAAAGACAGCCGAAGCTATTATGTAACGAAGACGGCTCACCTCCTTTTCGGCTCGCCGGTGACGGGCTTCTTGGGCACGGGCTCTGAGACGGCCACCTCTGGGTCCTTCACTTCGCTGGGGGCCAGGGGTTTGCTGGGTGGGAAGGGGGGGTGGTAGAAAAACATCACGTCTGCCCTGATGGCGCATATCTGGGTTTGGACCAGAGACATTTGAAAATGGAAGGACAGTGGTTCAAACAACAAATGGTGAGGGAGCACAGAGGAGCGCACACAGTGCCGCATGTTCACAAGCTGCCTGTGAAGTGCACATCAGCCTAGAGGGCGGCGCTCACTGCAAACTTAAAACTACACCTACAGCTGTCACAAAGAGGACTTTCTCAAACACATCTATTCATCTACAATGTAATGTAATATAATATATAAAATAATGTGGTATTTGCCTCACTTTTATGTCTTACACACACACACACACACACACACACACACAAAATGGGCAATCTGACCCCAGTTAACCTAACTGTGTGTCTTTGGACGGCAGAGACAGAAGTGTCCAGAGTAATCACCAGCAAACATGAACACCAAGAACACACCAGCACCAAGAACATGCAAAATCTACCCCCCACACAAAGCTGGCGCTTGGAATTAAGCCCCAACCCTGAAATGTGAGGCTACAGCGGTACCCATGGTGCCCCCATACCACCCTGACCCACATGGGTGCCCTTTCCTGGCAGTGAGCTTTGTTCCCCTAAGTGATTCTCCCTGTGCTTGCATTGGGGTCTCACTCGGTCACGCCGCCTGCCATGTCCGGGCTCCCGTCCGCCCTTCTGGGCCGGGCCGTCACCGATCCTGAGCCGGGCATCTCGCCGCTGAGCCGGTCAGGCAGTACCGAGTCCTTGTTGATGTTGATGTCGGAATACGGGCATCCCACAGCACTGAAAGCAGAGCAGCACAGACGCTTGACATGACAGAGGAGAGACAATAAACCCCCCGGAGATGCAGAGACCCCCCCCCCCCAGGTGCTGGGCTATCATCAAAGGATCCTTGAAAGTAAATCCACCCCCACGGGGTCGAAGGCGATACACAAGAGTGACACCATTGGTGAACACTAATTAATTCACTTGTTAATGGGAGGGTGATGTTGGTGCGCATATCCTACCAGGCTATTATCCTACCAAGTTCATACTGGGCTATTATCGCTGGCGAGATGGTAATGCGCAGCTGCAACGGTTCTGATGCGCCTCCCTGCCATTTTGATGCATTGTCAGTAAGGGTGTACACAGGGGCAGGGCCGCAGGCACTCTGGGAATACTGAAAGCTGATTGGCCCCCAGTGTGTTGCCCCCCCGTCACTCACCAATTCAAAACATTTCATTGGCTAATGATAATGCCAGCCCCTCTACTGTATGTGAATTATGACCCCTCTTATGCTTTAAAAAACTCCTACAATCAGATAGTCAGATCACGTTCACTTATTTCCGCTCGAGACTATTATTGTTCAGTCACCAACCACAGCCAGATTTACTCAGCGTTTCAATGTGAACCACATCTTTATGGAAAGTTCTGCAATTCACACAGCCCAGGGTAACCAGCCCCATCTTCTTGGCATTTCGGCAACTTATTTGAAGTTCTCTTCGGCCAAAGTTTATTTTGGGTAAACTCTGAACTTGTTTTTTGCTTTTTAAACATCGCAATATTCAAAAAATTCACATCATGATTCTTGACATTTTTCCAGCATTGTGCAGCCACCTGGACCTGCTGGGTCCAAGCCAGCCAATCAGAATCTCCATAGCCTTACCCTGTGCCCAATCAGGGGCAGGCGCAGGCAAGCATCCTGCATCATCTCATTCAAGGCAGAATCAGTTTCTTACACAGTTTTTAATTTACAGCACTGCAGGGGCCCTTATTATTATTATTACCTTGCGGTGAACTACATGTAGATGAGAACGTGTGTAACACACACTTCCTGTTTTTAAGCTTCCCAGCATCATGAATACAAATCGTTAAGGTGCAAAATCAGACCTGTATGTGACAAAGGCACATAAAAAAGGTGATATATATGATATATATTTGGAGGGGTGCAGTACGGGCAGATTCAGGGGGCCAAGCACCTTATAGGGACCCTTTAATACATAACAGAATTTGTCAAATTGGGCAGGTGGGAGGGTCGTATATCACGTGCTCGCCCCATATCTCGAAAATGAAATGCTGGAAATTAGTGATTTGTCCTCTATTTTCGTACACATGACATGGGGGAGTCCCCCCTCCCACGGCAAATATCACCCTGAGGAGCGGCACCCCCTATTTTTCAAATTGAATGTGCCAACCCTAGTGAGGGGGGCAAGAAATTATGATATCATGGAGCCCAGAATTTCTAGCAATGCCTCTGCATATTTCCATACGCCTTTGGTGTAGGTGGTCACATAGGAAGCCGTTCGCGGTGCATGCCGTCCTCTGCTGTCAGCATATCATTGTACTGAAAAGTGACACACGGGGGAGGGTTACCTGTGGTGGCCAGAGTAGCGTGCCCCTTTGATATGGCCCACACCCTTGCATCCTGGAGTGGGGCAGACACTCTGCAGCTCCTGGGGGCCTGTGAGGAACAGGAAGAGGCAGACCTTATAGCCTGGAACTCGCTAAACTCGCTAACACGTGTGCGCCTTCGACACATGCGTCCGCATGAGATCGAATGCTGGCCCGGTCCCAGGAAAACTCGCATGGATTCCCCGAACTAGGCGGCTAGCGACGACTCCGGTTTGGTTGCCAGCCCCACTTTCTGTTACCATGGACACCAGCAGGGTGGAAAGATTAGCAGGAAAGAACATTCTGGACTTTACAATGGCTTCTTGGTGAATAGGCGCTATCGACTTATTAATGGCAGAACCGTGAGACACCAGAATAAACAAAATTTCCAGAAATCTGTCCGTCCGTTACTGTCCTCATCGAATTCCTCTACAGAGGTGGACCTCGGGCAACCAGGCACAACGCCTCTGTCTGAGAGATCCACAGCTCTCTGTGCAGTCAGCAAGGAAGATGGGGAGGACAAGGAGGTGCCAGAGAGCCACTCACAAATGGGGGGCTGGAGGGGGTGACCTGTCTTGGCGCACCATCCGGCGGGGTGGATGTCCGGGCTGTCAGTGTCCACCCAGTAATCATACTCATCGGTCCAGCCGTCAAAGTGGACCTGGGGGGAGAATGGGGGGATATCGTGGAGGATAAGCGGAGAGCTAGGAAAATATAAAATCTAACTGTGAGATTGTAATGACACAGAGGTAGGAGGGCAGCTGAGTGGGTATAGAGGGGAGTCTGAGGTGAGGGACAGACAGGTTGTTATAAGAGCTGTGTAGAGTGCCTCCAATGACACAACACTGTCGCCCCCTACAGGTCCAAGTGGGAACTGCCTCCTGAAATCATTACATTCCATGGCTGTCTCATTAACTGAGATGACACACTGAGCACACTGTTCTTAGTCACAATGCACTTTCTCTGACACAATGTTACTGCACAAACACTGGTTAGGAAACAAGATGACTGTAGGAAGCCGGTCAGGCCATCCGAAGAGTGCACAGTGGGGGTGGAGTTTGGGATTTCTGAAGCCTGCTAATCCAGCCACCCCACGCATATTCATAATCAATCCAGCAGCATGAGATGTGTCTTTTTCAAATCAAATCTGCACTGCGGATCGACGGCATGTCATCAGTGTAGCTGAGCGCTGTATCCCACGACGATATGGTGGTCAAGGAGCGGGAAGCACTCGATGTCACCGCCTCCAGTGGCAACATGCTTGTCTCTGACACATGGCGTCCCATTTGCATCTAATCTTATTATTCCAGATCTCTATGATGTTGCCCAGCTATTGCAAACTGTATTCAGAATACGGGGCCGACTTTATGACTATAAATATAACAACAACACGTGGATTCTAGAACAGCTGCTGGTGAACAGACCTGGAAAGCCATTCAGTTTAATTATCTGCGTAAAAGCATGGCAGGAATCCCAAATCCCCCCCCATATACAGCGGAAGCTGGACCAACCTTTATCCTGTGGTCATCGGTGTCCACCACGGTGACCACCCTGATGAGCATGGTGTTCCTCTTGTCCACTGCCTCCAGCTTCATGGCCTTCTGGAAGCTGTGGGGTGGCTTCTAATGGGGAGAGGGTCACAGGATCACGGAGTCAGAGTAGCGCTCTGGGGGCTAACAAGGAGCACCTGCCGAGTGGAGGGGGGGTGGCCGTACCGCTTTGAAGGCCCTAGCCGGGGCGGGCAGCGAGTTGGTGTCCTCCAGGTACCTCTCCCAGGAGAAACCCTTCGCATTCTGGTAACCTGTCAGAAGGAAGCAGACTGAACGTCAGCATGAAGGCGCCGTGATGTCTCCATGGCGACCACTGATCGGTATGACCCATTCACATCCTTACTGTAGCCTTGCTGTGAGAGATAGGGCGCATCAAATTACCCAGCATGCATGAACTAAAAGAGAAACAAAAATCCTGTGCGGCCCAGAGCAACAACTGTCCATGCTGGAGGACAACAGGTTCGGACATCGAGAGCCCCCCAGCGACCCACCCGACTCGAATATATAGGTCATGCGTGAACACTGATTCCCCCCCTGACCAGAGAGAGGTAGTGCAGTTCCACTGACCTGGAGGTGTGGTCAGGACCTTTCCATTCTTCTGACACCAGTTGACCGGGTGAATGTAAGGGCTGGTGGCATCACACCTGTAAATGCATTATGAGAAGCTGCTCAGACGTCCAGGATAGGTACACGTCACATGGTACAGGGGTCACATGACCGGAGCTGTGCTCTCATGGTATGTGAATTGAGGCCAGCATCGCGCTGCTTATTCCTGGACGCTAATTCATTATGAACAGTACATATTGGTAATGAGCCCAATCTCTGAGGGACTCCTTGCATTGACCCATATTTCAGGACGACCAGATGTTCTACTCCGTCAGCCGCATGGGGCAGGGGGGCAGATTACGGAGCCCTGCCCAACAGTCATCTCACAAAGCATGCTGGGAGACCATTAGGGCTCCAGCCATGGCAACCGACAGGGGACAGAGAGCTTCTCCATGGCCCCTAACATCCTATCTCTGTATCTGCGCCCTTGCTCAAGGAACACGCTCCAGTCGACACGGCCGAGAGCAGCCCGATAGCCTGGGGGGGGTGGGGGGTGTCACCACAGTCACTACATTAATGACAACTTGAACCTAACTGAAGCCACGGAATCAGTGACTTCATTAGGAAAGCTTCTGGCTGATGTAACAGGTTGCCATAGCGACCCCACTAAGGGGTATTTACTAAGACAGCCACTAATGTCGATTTTTTGAGCTTACTGGTATTCTTATTAATGGTGTTACTGGAATGAGTCTGTACTGCGTCTGTTCCTGAAATCCCAACGTGGGGCTTAAAATCTGCACCAGTCAGTGGTCCTAGAATCCGCCCTTCCTGGCAATTACACCCTTACAACTCACCACGGCATCACCATTAAGAGTCAGCTGCAATCCTGCCAGTTTCCATGGCAGTAAGGATCATCTCCACCTATTCCGGTGAGTGCGTGCATGTGCTGTGAGATGCACTCCCAGCCCTGAGAAAACGGCACATCCGTCGTCCCAACCCCACCCCGCCCCCCATGACCTGAGCGGCTGTAATGAGAGACCAACACGTTGGCCTCCACCTCCAGCATTCTCGGCCTCCCAGCCCGCAGACAGACGCCTAGGAATTCTGTCGCCATCTGCATTTATGAGCAAGACAGCCAGTAGGGGGCACAGACTGAGTATGAAAGCGACCCCTCCTGAGAGCTCCGAACAGAGGGGAGAGTTTCCGTTTTACTTCATGCGAGCCAACAGGAAGTAAGCAAAGAGAGAAACAAATTATCATCTGTAATCCAATTAACACTGACCTCTTAGCTATAGTAAAAGGAAATGCAAATAACTAAACTGATACTTTATAGAAGTAATGTGTTATGCTTATAAATTATATTAACCCTTTTGCTATTATATAACATTAATGATTTTATTATCTTTTAATTATAAATGAAAACATTCTTGAGGATATTTATTAAATACCACTATAAAGACACTGTAAACGTAGTACATTTCAGAATTTAAACCAGAAAAATAAATTGCTGTTATAACCGATCACTTAGCACCACCTGCTGCCGTTATCTGGAACTACACGCTAAGAATTTTATCAAGGATTCTGCTGCGAAACCACAGCAGAAGTGAAGCTGCTAGTGGCGGCTGTGGTTTGTGTGCAGTGCGGAAGGTTCATCCGTCAACCTCAGAAGCTGAGCCTGAGTTATTACATCATCACAGCATTAACAGTGCAATAACGGACTTCAAAAATCCTCAACAAATACTAAAAATTAGAAGAGTAACACAAAACACACAAGTGAAAGACAGAAGGACATACTCAAGACCAACTAAATCAATATTTTATATTAGTTTTTATGTCCAATGTATATGGAGGATGGACGGATGGATGGACGGAGAGATAGATAGATAGATAGATAGATAGATAGATATGACTGTTCTCATTATTGTCCACAAACTGACTACACTGTCGGACGACGGTGTACAGCTTGGGGCTTTCTACTCAGACGCACGCGTGATTAAACAGAAGCAGAGAGTGCTGGAACTTTACCAGTAGTCGTAGCTCTCATCCCAGTTATCGAAGTTCACCAAAAACCTACTATCCACCATGTCCGTTACCGTGGCGACGCAGACCAAAGCGGGCTTTTTCTTGTTGACGGCTTCCAGTTTCATTCCAATTCGAAATCCTGAAGGGGTGACGGTCTGGAATATAAAAGCAGGCTAATTATTTCCGTTTCTGTGCACGGAGGCGGAGCACCTGTGTCAGTCTTTAAGGCATGGGTTCCCTTACTCACTGCCAAATCCTCAGGCCTTTCGTTCCTAGCTGACAAGTTCAAAGGTTGAAGACAGGCAGAGGTAACTGCTCATGGGTGGTTTGCTTATCATCCAGTTTCTCTCACAAACATTATTCATCTGTTTACTATGTACGTCTCTCGTTCCTACTCATTCGACGCCTTCTTCTTCGTAGCATTACACCGAGGAATCCAATAAGGAGAGTGTGTACTGTCCCGTAAAGGTGAAAGGCACCTTTTAGCACTCTCTGCTGCAACAACAGGCGACACGCATGGTGCCGTATGGAGTGAGAGTGTGACTCCGGGGGGCTATTAGGCTGAAATTTAATCAAGCATAATTAAAGGAAGGTAACTTTGGTATGGAAGTGCTGCCTCACAGGTGGATAATCCCGCTACACACAGCGCTTGGAAGCAGACTCAGGGCCCATTCCCAGCGTTCACTAGCAGTGAGCTGCACTGAAAGGTGCAGAATCAGCCACTAGTGGCACAAGTACACACTCACCTTTAGAAGTGATACGTGCGGCAGTCGATTGTTGTAACAGTGCAAATGCACATAAAATAAGAATGCAAACAAAAAATTATCATGCATTTTAACCTTTATATGCTAATTCGTACTCAATTTGTGGTATAAAGGTTAAAATGCATGGTGGTTTCTTGTCATAGCAGCGCAAATGCAGATAACATAAGTACACGTTTGCGCTGTTACAAGAACTGATTGCTGCAAATATTGCTTTTGAAGGTGAATGCGTACCACTTATGTGCATCACTGGCCATACATATAGTATGTAAGGCTCAGAGATCAACATTTAAGACTCTAAACAAAATTTATACTCAGAACACAGCATTTAAGGCTTATAGCATTTAAGGGTGTAAACACAATTTGGAGATGGCAGGTGATGGAGGGCTAAATGGGAGGGTACTCACCGTGTTCTGGTTCTCAAACAGGGCTTTGGGTGCGGCCTGGGCCTTGCACAGTTTGATGTAAGATGGCCAGCTGAACTCCTCCTCCTTCATACCTGCCCAATAGGAAAGCCCCTTAAAAGAACATCGAATATCTGGTGCAGGTGTGTTGGGTGCTGGGAGGGAGCAAAAATGTGGACTGTCTGGGGCTCCTCAAGGACTAAGCTGGGAGACACTGTACTGTCATTAACGGGGCTAAGTCCTTCCATAGAACTTACCTTTTGGGGGGTTCAGCTTGTGTCCTGTCTTCTCACACCATCCAACTGGGTGAATGTCAGGGGAATTTGAATTTACCCAGAAGTCATAGCAGTCAGAATATTTATCAAAGTGCAGCCGGATTCTGTGGCCTGAGACCTGTAAATAAATGCACATTGAGGAGATCGTCAATATGCCCTCTTCATCAGTTACCACGGAAACTTCTACTCAGCTATTCCAAACTCTTGAATCACTTGGGTGAGGACGGCAACAACCCTTAGCCAGGATATTGATACATGGCAAAATAATAAGTCTGTATTTTTAAATATTATTTGCATCAAATGTTTTCTTGTAGACATATAATATAGATTGATCCCCATGTGAGATTTAGTCTGGTCTTGTGCATAAAAAAATCCAATAATGAAATATATTATAATGTAACATAATTACTGGCCATTAAAATCACATTTAGTCATTACACAGGAGGTTTAATCACAGCTGCTAATACAGCAGTTAGTAGCTGTGTTATTGTACAGCGTCATCACAGGGCCTATCTGACAATCAGCCAGTATCCCAGCATGCACTGCGGTCACCTCTGCCACGGTCAGCACACAGTACATGGAAGGGTGTTCTGGGTCCACGCCCTCCAACTTCATCCCCACGCGGAAGCTGTTCTTATTCTGTGGGAACGACTGGTGCTGAAACAGAAAAGCATCCCATCAGACGGGCAGAACGCATCCGCGAGGATCTGCCCATATGCAGCGGGCTGACAATTCCAATAAGCAAGTTTGGTCATTCATAATTTTAATATTTACTCATTCCATAATTTAAAAAATAAAAATAAAATAAATATTACTGAAAGAGCTTAACATAAAATTCTGCATAACCACATATATTAATGAGAATGTATATTTAAATTGTAACCCAGTGTTTCCCAACCCAGTCCTCGGGGAACCTTGGACAGTCCACGTTTTTGCTCCCTCCCAGCTCCCAGCCAATTAGGAACACTGAATACCTGGTGCAGGTGCACTGGGAGCTGAGAGGAAGCAAAAACATGGACTGTCCAAGGTTCCCCGAGGACTGGGTTGGGAAACACTGCTATGACCCATATTAAGCCACTCTGGGTGTTTCCTAATACCAAGAACGCAAAGATCGTACTTGTGGTCTTGGCAAGACCAGTCTTGCTAACTTGCCTCCCAAGAACAAACTTGGGGTGCAATGAATCATGGGATTGGTCCCCTTTTTTAAGTACACCTTCTGCACTGCTGTTCTATAGGTCACATGAATACTACTATTCTCCATTTAAGTAACAGCATTCAGG
>JAODLD010000005.1:200950-222257 GCA_026781065.1 Mormyrops boulengeri | reverse complement strand
TGGCTGAAGAGTCCTCACACCTGGGTGTGAACAGCTGACCTAAAGGTTACCCCAAAAACCTGCATACACACCGGCCCATTGCGGATAAGGCCGCCCACCCCTGCTATATTAGGCGTATGTTTTATACAAATACAATCAAAGTTAAACTGCTCCACATCTTAAAAAACTGCACTAATTATGTCTGAAGTGGAGCATCACATACATAAAGTGAAAAAGAAATGAGAAAATTCTTTGTTACTTGCGTAAACATTTCACAACACAAACCAGTCAACACAAATACATACTGTATAAATATGAACTAATATTTTTACATATTATATACATTTCTCCAGCTAAAGAAAACACCAGATGAAGGTGTGTACATTTAACAAAATCCCCCGTATTTCCATCTAAAATTGGGAATTACAATAGATCTGAAAAAGCATACAGTACTGTTATAGCAACACCCTGCCACTAGAGGTCAGTGTTGTCCAAATCTATACAATTCTGCGCCTGAAACTTTCAAGACCTATTCAACAATGAAATCTCTCGGCAAAAAATGGAGACTAAAATTCACGCGCATTTTATTGACGTGATTGATACTTAGACTGAGGTAAATGTAAATAAGCAATGGCCACTCTGATCATGGATCCCCTGCCATCATATTCACTTGTTGCAATTAAACGTTTTACGATATGCGCATCTTGGTCGTATAAAATTAAGTGATGGAATTCAGTCTGCCAGCCACATTAACTAAGCAAATCGCGGATTTATGAAAAATAAAATATTTCAAGAAAGTTTACATGCTCGTGCCGGTCTTTTTATACGATCTAAAAGGAGCAAAACGCGTTATATGTGTCAGCAGAGACCAAAACATTTAAATCAGCTAATTTCACGAAAATACTTTTTGAATTAAGACAAAATTAATTTATATTTCAAGCGCGAAAACAGGGTGTTGATTGCCTAGAATCTATTTCTCCCGGTCCATTGTTGTCAAATTCCCTCGGTTTGTTTTTAAGACTGTTAATATTTATTTCATGCTCTCTTACCCAGATACTTTTTTATTACGAGTATTACGGCTATTAAAGACTCGTTTCTTGGCTAAGAGCGGTTTTCGTTATCAATAAAAGAGCTAGGTGCGTTTCACATACAGTGTATCCTTCTCGGCGTAAAACGCAGATCATGCATTGTATCTCATATAAACACTTTTCTCTGCTCTGATACTATTTAATGTGTTTTAAAGGCAGTTTCCCAAAATGGCGGAGCTGGAATATACTCTATATAATTCTCACCCGCAGGCCCGCAGACACGTTGCAATAAAACAAAAATAATATTTTAACTGTATAAAAACCTTACTGGAAGGAAATGGTGATTGAAATATTTTTGTCTCGCTCGCTTGACTAGCGCCCAGTTCCTGCTGTTTCTCAGCCGCTGGACCTGGTATTATTTCTGAAAGAGTATAATAAATCATTTAATAGTCGTGCCTAAGAAACGACAAAGGTAGTGCAACACATTTGCCATCGATTTCGGCACATTTCGCAGCTACTTTTATTGTAATTTTATTGTGTAATTCATTACATACTCTATCACACTGAACCTCTTCCTGGCTGAAATTATTGATGACACGTCCAGTCGTTTTGTACTTTATTGCTAAGTTTTAGTCCAATTCAATCGCAGCGAAGCTGAAACGAAAGTATAATACGGAACACTGCGTATTTATATAGGGGGCCGTTTATGGCATAAACAGGTTTATCCTACAGTACAATTGTTTAAATTTGTCTGTTTCTTACCCAAATTCTCCCACGAGTACTGACAAATTGACCAGGCAGCAGACAATGCGCATGAGCAGAGCCGGGCGAGAGCTTGCAGGGGTGCTGTAGCTACACACTGAAACACATGATGCCACACATCGAAAGTTTTTTAGCTGCTACATTCCCCCAAAAAATAATGTTTAGGCTTGTAACCAGCGATCGCCGCACAGTTTTACCCTTATAAGCAATCGGGGCGGCAGGCGGGTGAAAGTGCGGCGCAACTGTATCGGGAGCAGAATGAAATGTATAATAAAGACCAGCACGGTTACCATTTTGTGACTAAAAATAAAATGTTCAGCTTGACACACAAGTAAAGGAAATGCCACTGTAATTGCCGCACGAAACAAGTGTGAATGCGAGCGATCTCATTGTAAAAATACTGTGATTGAAGAAAGTGTTTATAGCACTAATAGTCGTCCCATTAAGTCTGCTTGTTTTCAGATATTCCTGATTTAATATGATATTTCCGCTATAATATAGCATAGTTCATTTTCGTTTCAAAACGCAAGTTCGACGACAGCAAACGACTGGCAGCAGAAGTTGGGAATTATATAAACGCATATATAGGCCTAGCAAAGCACAATGTAGATAAGAAGTGTACGTGCAGCTAAAAAGATTTTCCCTTCAACAACATTTCTTGCAACTTTGACCTAATGTCGATCAATCGGCGAAAACGCCACGTGATACGCAGTGCACAAGCAAATCACTGTTTGTAGCCCTGATTGCTTTGCTGAAACGCACTATAACCATTCATATCGATTAATTTCATTTATTTGAATGGTAAACACGGAAGCCCCGCGTTATGTCGGCATATCAGCATTTATATAAGCCTATACGGAAAAAGAAAGTGTGCTAGTTGTGAGAGAATGTGAATACATGTAACGCAGGGTTCAAGTTCGAGACAAAGAGCGGCACTGGCAGGTATCTATCACGCATTTATGCAAGGATGATTTTATTAATGTCTGACTAAAAGTCTAAAATATCCAGTATTTTAAATGATAGTTCCTTAACTGATGTCGCACACTCTCACACGTTTTTCCTGAACATACATGAGGTTTCATGCTCTTCAACAATAAAAAACAATCTAAAATGAAAGACTTCTCATTACTTGAATAACATGCATATAGTTTTATGTGGCAAAATGGTTGTTATAAAGAAGCATTCTGCTATATATGTAGGAAGTCACATGTAATACATTATATTTTAGATATTTGATCATATTTCACAATATGCTGCTAATAATTGTATCAAATATGCACAGTACAATCCGTGTATTTATAAGTCCCGCTAAGACCCTCTGAATATAAAATATTTACAATGAACTATTTTTCTCTCGGCATTTTTCAGTGGTTCTGTAGTTTGGTTATTTTCTAGCGTGTATCTCATTATCAGTCATAGTCTTGGGATTCCTATTAGTTTGGATTTTGGGTTCTGGTAAGTACATTATTCGTAAGCTATAGGCGGAATCCATAATCTGTTGTGTTAAGTGACTGGGCTTCCCTTGAAGCCTTTTTTTTATTATTTTGTTTGCCCATGTCAGTCTGCCATTACCCTGATGTGTTGACCAAGTAATTTGCTTAAATTTATGGGAAACAGCAGGACAGGGAAAATTAAAGGTTGCTCAGAATGGCATCGATAACTCTTGGATATTTACCCCAGGTGAACCTGGGGCGAGGAAGACGCTGGGGCTAGATGCGAAGACGTCTTTCGTCAGGGTCTTTGTCAGGGAGAAGCCTTGCTAGAGTCACTGCCTTGGATGGTTTTATTGGACCAAAATTGATTGTAATAATTACTCAAGTGGTTAAAGCATTCATCCAGAGCTGCCAGGTTGGGCCATCTGCCTCCTGTCTACAAGATGTCAACAAAAAAAGCACCGTCCAGGGACGGATGATGGGAGTGTGCGACGAAAGTCTCCCCAGCAACAAAAATAAATAAATAACTCTTAAAGGATTCTCACGCAGACACCTGTGACATTACAGGCCTACTATGGAATTTAATAGTTGTGCTTTTCATTTAGTTTTTGGTACCAACAGTGGAGTCAGTGCTGTGATTATGTTACAAAACCATGAACATTTTCATCTTGTAGAGAATATTTGCTTTTTTCATGTGGTTTTATTAATATCTCATATGTCATCTGAAGCATTTTCGCGTTTCTCACACGCAGATCTACGCGCATAGAAGCTACTACAGGCAAAGAGCCAAAGGCATCATGTCATGTAGGCTAAGGACAAATGGCACTGGATTACAGAAACATATAAATACAATGTTGTTCTGTTATCCTTTTTTAGTTGAATATCCCTATTGCTATGGCCCATTCCTAAAGGACCCCAGCCGCTCAATCAAGCTCTACATGCATGTGAGGTGTGTGTGTGTGGGGGGGGAGGGTGTCTCAGAATCTTCTTAGAAGTATGTTATTTGTAGATCTTGTCATCTACTCCAACGATGACATGTCAAGGGTTTCATAATGGATGACTGGGAGAAACACAAGCATTTCAAGTAGCTTCAGTCACAGCGCCTGTGTGACCTATTTGCATTTAATTTACTCAAAATCAAGTCTGGCTTGCTTCCCAGTTTTCTGGCAGCTGTTTATATCCCAACAAAATAATGCCAAATTAATATCCTGAACACTGAAAGTGAACACAGAGGCGCGACGTGCAGAAGCCAAGCGATGCTAACGTATTTTTAGCGGCTGCGATGCTAACGTATTTTTAGCGGCTGTGGGCAGTGGATGTGGGCCGGCCGGCCGGGACTGGGCTCAATCCAGGCCAGCTTGAGAGAAGCTTTTCATATTGGTAATCCCATTAGGTCTGTCCCCTGTTGCCGCGGTGCCCTACCTGCCACCGTCTGTCCCCATATAGGGACCAGCCTCTATTCATGTTGTTTGACTACTGGTGCAGGTGTTGTGGCGCTACGCTAATCAAGTGCCGTGGGCAGATACCGACTGAAACCAAGACTGAGGAAACATGGGTAAGGTTCCTGGGCCTCTTGGAACTCCAGGCGAGATCGAGCGCTGCTCCGGAGCTGGATCCCATATGTTTTGGTGACAGTGAGCCCACACTGGTCTACATGTTCATTTCCTGGAGAGCATCGCATCCTACCAGCTAGGAAATGAGAACCACAGGAATCCCACCTCAGAGCTTCCTTTCACACTATTAATGTACTTCATTTGCCACACCTGTACTTTGTTATTAGTTATTGTTTACACGGCCTGTTTACAATGTATTTCTTTAAATAATAATTTCACCACTTATATATATTTAGTTTATTTCATATATTGTTTATCTGTTTATGTATTGCTTACTTTATATTATTTGCATCAGCTTGAGAAGTAACTTAATGTCATTATTTGTAACAAGAACATTTCTGGACCTTTAATCACATCGTGGGCTTTTTAAAAGTGGATACAATAAAAAATTATTAATGTACTGTAATTTTAGATATTGAATCTCAAGGAAAATACAAGTCCATCCAGAATTTGTGTACTTAGCTTTGAATATATATATATATATCTATCGGACAAAACGCCTTGAATATAATTTGGTCAATATGTGAATAAAGTAAGTGTTGTTTCTGCGTCTTTTGTCAGGTTGTCCTGTGGAAGCTGCTGATCTGTTTGGGGTCCTTCTACTCGCTGTACTACATCACCATCAGTCTCTGCGTTGGTTTTCTCTGGTGGGTTGAAACATAGAAAAATAAAACGGAGCACTTCCTTACTTTTTCTCTGTGTCGACCGCATGTGGCGTGCTACGGGTGAATGTGACTTCCTGTCTCAAAGGCTCACGCAGTTACACTTACATGGTATCATATGAGTTTTTCAGTTGTTGTTATACCTCTAGCAGACATCCTGCGGGTAACTGTCGCTGGAATAATCTTTAACAAACTATGTGAGAATTGAAGGCAGTGAGAGCCTCTCACTGAGAGATAACTACTGTGTTTAAATTCATATCTGGAAATAATCTACTAGTACTGTACCTGGGTTCTCACCTACTTACATTCAAACACTACATTTGCTGCATACTTTATATATATATCAACTGATTTCACATGGTTTATCTATCCTAATTATTAGGTTGGAAGATGTCAATATCTGGTTGGCACCTTTTGACTTCACAATACAGGAGTCATGGGAAAATCCAAAATATTTAGGTAAGTTTGGACTGCAATGTTATGATGAACTTGTCTTATTGGTACAAATCAATTCTTAGCACTGGTGACAGTAGTGGGATAGGTTGTAATGAAGACTACAAAACTTATGTGACAGTGTTTAGTTTGAAGAACAGGGATAACTAGCTTTCCAGCCAGCAGGTCTGTGTGACGGATTCCCCTTTCCACGTACAGTGAGTGTGATATCCACTGAGGTCACGTATCTCCTTGGTGGTCTGCTGTTTGGGTGGCTGGTCGAAGAGTGCGTGTGGGACTATGCCATCACTGTGACCCTTATCCACATCGGCTTCACTGTAACAGGTAAACACTGCCATGTGCTACAGAATATTCAGGCCAGGAGACTTCCACGGACATGAGCATCATAGAAGAAAGGATGGATTTTTAAGGAGTGGCATTGATCGAAAACAACTATTTTGAATAATTTAGACCCGTAATTTTTTTTTACTTGCCCTTAAGAGTAGCCCCCAGGCTTGTGCTTTATACTGCCTGTAATGGGGTCCAGGCACCGCCTAGTGACCCTGACCAGAATCAGAAGTTACAGGATGGATGGATGGATGGATTTTTCAAATATAGCTTTGAATATCAATTTTTTATATCTTGAAAACATTTAATTTCGCCAGAGTGTCTCAAGGTATCACCGTGCACTGATTTAACAGAATTAGTCGATTCCGGATTTATTCCAACTTCTCTTGCCTTTGGACACTTTCAGGTTTGCTTTTCAAGGAAAAGAAAACTGAGTGATCCTGAATAAAACAATACCGTCATTTCAGAGTAACCGCTAAAGCTTTACTTGACGAGGCACAAGTAATTTAGTTACTCAGTTACTACTGAAGCAGAAATCATGAATAAATATAGTAACTGCATGAAAAACATGAAGCATTGTGACTGACTGATGATGAACGAACATGGAATCAGTACGTAAATAACACTTGGTTTCTGGTTATTTAATACATTAAGTAAGAGTGTACCGCTACATTATTTGTACTCCATCAAATAAAACGTTAAGAGTGTCCTTTAGTATTAAAGTTATACAGTTTCAAATAAGTTGAAATGTAAGATAATAAAAACCGAAAGACTGAAAGAGTTAAATATGTATTTTTGGATATATACAACATATATTTGTAGACTGGGTCTTAATTGCTCCTAGTAAAAATATCCATCCATAATACTTGGATGTATTTTCAAATGTGATTATGTTTAAAATAGAATAAGAAGCAAAAATCAGCAATGCTTAAAACTGTCAGGGAAACTGGATTTTTCGTTGAGAGCATAATAATATCCATGTTATGACACCCAGTTATCTTGTCCATAGGTTTAATTCTGTATTATAATTTTTCACTTCAAAAATCTAGCACTGAAACTCTTTCTCGTCGGAGTGGCCCGTGTGCTTAGCCTGTCCCTGTCCTCTGCTCTCCTTGCAGTGATGTCTGATTTTCCATCTGCGGAGCACTGGTGGGCTGCACTGGGTATGACACACTTTCTCTGACAAAGTAGGAACAAAGTCATGGCAAGAAGCACTCAGTGTGCCATTAATAATTCATGAAATTAATAGATTTTTCCCCCTCCTTGATATTGTGTTCACTGAGGATATAATGGGCGTCCTAAAGATGCTTTGCATTCTGGGAAATGGGGGACAATGCCGTTAATGAAGCTAGAGGGAGGGGTGTGCAGTAAGCACCTGCAGGACCAAGGGCGCAGCGTGTGCACTTCTGTTGTACCTTTGAGAAATAATTGCTTCCGAAAAATGCCTGTTTATCTGCGAAAATGGGTAAAAACGATGTTACGTAAGTTGTCCTGGTTAACATCTGCTAATGTAAACTGAAGTTTAATCACACAGTACGGGTATTTCAGAATACATTAAGGATGCAGGATTATGTACAACATGACCTGTTTTGAGGCACGTCACATAAGCAGGAAGGAGGCTTGAACCAAAACAAGAATTACAGAGCAAACGCCTGAGCCCAATAAAATGAAAGATACTAAACAGCATAATTTCGATCAAAATCTAGTTGATTAATCATCATGTCATCCTTGAGGTAATTGGAGATATGTGTGGCATCTATCCAGAAGATGGTATTTACAGTCTTATCATGATCCTCGCTATAATTATTTTAGCATCAAATGTTTGATGATGATTGTTGAATAAACGTGCTATACAGGGAGTCAAAGATCAGAAAAGACTAAATTGATTCCTTTAGAAGTTTTAAGAACATGGCTGATATATGCATTCAGCAAAATGTTGCTTTGATGACGATGAACAAAAACATCTATGAAAGGTCATATGATGTCAGCAGAAGGGCATTCGGCCGCATTAGCCTTTCAAATGAAGTGTTCAACTCCCTGCGATTCCTGTGCGGTTTGATGGCTACATTTGTTTTAGAAGCGATAACCTGGCAGAAAACACACCATTAACAAACTTTATGTTCCTCTCTGCCAGGTTCCGGGTTGCTAATGATGATTTTCACTGGACAGCTTCTTGCATGCAGGCTTCTCAGAAGTAATTTTGTGCATCCAACTGAGCTTCAGAACTTCTAACTCACATTGTTTATCTGTAAAAGTACTCAAATTATACTTAAGTGTGTATAGTTAATATTTGTTAAGTACAGTTGCCCATTTTGTTTAGTATTTTTTTACATGCTGTTCAAAGGTAATCTTTTTTTGTTATTACTTTACTGCCTTTTTGGTATAAATACATGTATAGAATTATGTTTTCACTAAAATAAAGCCGTCACTTAGTTGCACGTCAGTGGTTTGATGCAGATTGCTCAGGGCCTGCTACACTTCGACAACTGTTGGTACTGTCCCCATATCAGCCCCGCTGATGTTATTTAAACGAAAATCCGACTGGATCAACAGGCAGTGAAAATGAAGTGTGATTTGTATAGAGGATAGTCTTTGCTTTTTCTGTGTGATAGTTAAGGATATTTCATATTGTCCCTCCTCAGTATTGAAGGCATTGAATAGACCCTATGTTCTATAGGATTAGCATGCATGAAACAAAAGAAATCAGTCAGTGATTTTTCTCTTTGAAAAGGGAGCATGCTTATTTGTTTGTTTGTTTATACAAAATTCATTTTTCTGTGCCAGTTAAAAAAGTGATCCCTAGGGACGGGCAAACCACATGTATATTTGTGTACCTATACAAAGCATATTGGATGCATTTAGATAATGAATTTATGGTGATATATTCAGCTTGAAGCTTTTCTGTGTGTTGGAAAGGTGCGTAATGGTGGAGCTGTCTAATCTTTGGCACCTTCTGTTGACCACAGAATCTGCCTGGAATTAAATGACAGTTCTCTGATGATTATTCATTTCAGGCTTGTCAAATCTTTGAAGTGGCCAACACCTGCACGCCACTTTTTAATTCCAATGTGAACTTCTGTGAAACACATACAGACTGCGAGGTGATGGCCAGAGATTGTGGTCTGTCCTCGCTGCCAAGTAAAGAATCTTTGGTAACACTTTCTATGAATGCCATGTCGATAGAATCTATGAACACATTCATAACACATTATAATGCGTTCATAAAGCTTTATAAACATGGCTATCGATATTTATTAAAAAGGTATAACACATTATAGCCATGATTATTTTACATTATGGATGATTATGTACTCATAATGCAGTACAAAGCATCCTTAATTGTTATACTGACCATTATAATGCATTATGAAGGTATCTGTAGTGCATTATAGATGAGAGCTTTATTGGAGCTTATGATGTATTATAATCAACATTATAAGACCTTATGACTGTCAATAGAAGATGCTGTAATGCTTCATAAATTCTTATACCAACCATTATAATGGATTATGAAGGTATCTACAGTGTACTATAGAGGAGAGCTTTATTGGAGCTTATGAAATATTATAATTAACACTATAATGTCTTATGACTGTCAATTGAAGACGCTGTAATGCTTTATTCATTCTTATACCAAGCCTTATAATGTATTATGAAGGTATCTACAATGCATTATAGATGAGAGCTTAATAAAGCATTCATAATGAATAACAAACATGGCTATAATGCCTTATGCCTTTTCATAAATAGTTATAGCTGTGTTTATAATACTTTAGGAATGCATTATAATGCATTATGATGACTGGTTTAAGTAAAGTGTTACCATGAGAGCTTCATTGGAGCTTGTGAAGTATTACAATCAACATTATAATGCCTTATGACTGTCAACAGAAAATGCTGTAATGCTTTATTTATTCTTATGCTGACCATTATGATGTATTATCAATGTATCTATACTGCATGATAGATGACAACTTTTAGTAAAGTGTTACCAAATCTTTTTTTTTTTTTAATAAGATAATTCCAATTGTCTGCATGCAATTCTTATATCCAGGATGAAGAAGGCCCTACAACTTTGAGCTTTCCCACGTGAGACATCTCCTACACAGCACTTCCCAACATTTGGAGCACAGTATTTACAACAAGATGCCAGCCAAAGATGGACATTAATCATTTAATGTGATTATATAAAGGCTAAGAACAGGATTAAGGGGGTGGGGGCGGGCTGATTACACAGGGGGGTCAAACCACCTGAGGCATGACTTCCATGGAGTAGCCCTGGACCCTAACATTCAATATGGCCTGCAGGGGGCTCCACTCCACTGGTCCGGCAAGAGACACCAGGACTGCTGCATGCACATCTTGCAAAGTCTGCTCCTTAACCTGCGACACATTACAGATTCTGGTGAGAGGTAGCGGCAGTGTGATTTTGTTGCAAATCAGACTTTCCCTGAACAATTTATATTGTGGATTTAAGACACGCTCCACTCCTGATATAGAATATAAATATGATAGAAGGGTAATAAGAACATGCATTTGGAAATTATAAATATTTTTGCTTGAAACACAGGAATTATGCATAACATTCAGGTTAACCTCTGCTGAAAGTACTCTATACAGACAGAAATTCTAATACCTGACAAAATACATGCCTGTGATATATTATTTACAGGTTTTTTTCAGTTGCGTTGGAGCATTTCTCAAATGAGAATTAACATTTGCAAAACAACAAGCTTAATCCCCACGCCATAATGTCACTTCTGCAATGCAGAACGTCATTCCTCATTGCTTCACACAAATTCCCAAATGTTTTAGTACATATATACGAATAGTTTTGTACAATTGTCATCATTTGGCACAATGTTCAGTTGCTTTAGTTTTGTTGGTCAAAATAGAATTTGTAGTTTCTCATTGTAATAATTTTCCACCAAAAACTACATAGGCATGTGATCATTGTGCCGGCCACCGCATGACTAATGGTTAACCAAGCTTTCATAATGATTTAAAGACATATTACAATAAATTGCAGCGATACAACGTTGTTGTGTTTTTGGTTCCCACAATACATGGGTTCGCTGCCTTTTTGTTGTTCTTGTATTGTCGTTTTGCTGTTTTGCGTTACACAGTGCTGCGTGACTTTTTTGTTTGCTATCGTATCGTGTCTTGAGATCTGAAAAAGTGAACTTTACATACTGTAAAGTAGGGCCTTTAATTGTTGAAAATGATGTCTTTGACACGAATCAGCAACAGTTTACTAAAGAAAAATGATCAGTCAGTGACAATGAGAAAGTGGGAACCGACTATCATTCAGAATCGTGGAGCTCAAGCGCATTCTTACACTGACACACTGACAGTATATCTAAGCAATTTGACTCCTATAGCTAAAACGAAGCTTATTGTACTATCATTTTCATAGCACTGACTAATTCAGTGGTAGGATTATTTGCTTATGAGACATAAGTTAATTGTTTTGGGCAAGTTGCAGCCTTTTGCAGCTAACGTATAGTAGGCTATTGTGCTATATGCATGAACTGTTTTGAGAAATGCTGTTATAGTCTTGAGAATGTTACGTATGTTTCATGAAATGTGTCAAAGCAATGGAGAAAAGCTGTAACACCGCATTCAAACGTGACATTATCTCAGCTCCACGTTTATGTCTTTTGTATTTCATTCCTTTAAGTGTCAGTTAATTCCTGGTCTGGCAAATGAATTTTAGAGAGTAGCAATAGGACTGATCTTTCTATGAAATGAAAAGCGTTCTGAAGTTTTGATCAATGTCTCCTTATTAGTCTCACTACTGCATGTTGTATGTACGTGTAACAGACGTGGCGATGGACTAAGGAAAATGGAGGGGCGGTTTTTAATGCGGGGTGGGGGTTATGTGGTATTTCTGCATACCTGTATATAACCCTGTCCACGTTCATTAACACTGCGTTTCATTTATAATATGCACATCTCGAATCGCCGTTGTTAATCTAAAGCTTTACGAAGTTTTTACCTGGAGTTTGTTGAACATTACATAATGAACACAGACTGACCTTTATGCCGTACATTTTTCCGCTCTCATATCTCTGATTATCCATTAAAAACACAGCTCTCATGTGGATTTTTACAAGCCCCTGACACTTTGTTTATCATTCAGTATAATAAATTTCAGTGAGGTTTTAAGATATTTCCACGCAAACAAAGGAAATTATAACTGAACCTTTGTGATTTATGGCGGTATATAAATGATCTGCTTAATTACACTCACACCAAACCAACGACCTGTTTTTGTACGTTGTAGTTTTCCTAAGTCTTCGGGGATGAAATACAAAATTCCCCCAACATTCCAGCTGACAGATAAAAGCATGGCATTCACGGTTCCACGTCCACCCACAACACCCAACGTTAAATGTAAAAAGTCTTATATAAAACACACTTATATTTTCCATTATGTATATGTTTTTCCTATTCCCCGCATACTGGTGAAATGGTCACTTCATTTTTACGGACATCATAAATAATTCTTATATACAGTGCGACTATGCGACAAAACGTCCGTTAATACGGCTTAGTTTTTGTTTTGCTGCTGAATGGCAGCGACTGTGTGTATTTTGGTAAGAAAAAAACTAAATCCAGTCTGAAATGCGAGTTTGCTGCATATTTAACAAAGGGATTTTTCGCTAGGCGTGACGGGCATTCGTATACCGGTAACCGCCATTAGG
This sequence comes from Mormyrops boulengeri, assembly GCA_026781065.1. Lineage (NCBI taxonomy): Eukaryota > Metazoa > Chordata > Actinopteri > Osteoglossiformes > Mormyridae > Mormyrops > Mormyrops boulengeri. The sequence goes on along the minus strand of JAODLD010000005.1, from coordinate 209,293 downwards.
GGGCAGTGTTGGTCACTGACGGCGTGCCCAGTTATGACTGATCGGATGAATAATACATCAGGCATGATGGAGTCCATGTGATAAGCCTGTTCGGTATTTTAGGCAGGCATTGCAATCGTATATTATAAAACTTTGTCCTCATCACTCTGGATAGCAGCTGAAGGGTTGTGTAAACATCTCAGGAATCCACTAATAAAACAAGAAAATCCTTTTAAAAGTGAAAATGTGAAACCAGATATCATTAAGATGGCCAGAGGAAATTGCTGTCCGTACTGTATGTAATTATTCGGTAAGAATTATAATACATCAAACCAGTTAATGGATGAGCTGAAGGCAAACTGGGCATGCATAATATCGGGTTATTCTCTGGGAGTTTCTAAGTTATGTAACAGAGGCTCATTCACAGGCTTTTGGAAAGGCGCGTCTGATGTGACAGCCGACTGAACAGTAAAATGTCGGGGGGGAGGGAGCTGAAAATGTGGATGAAGAGCATGCAACTCTGTGAAATCTGATCACTTTATTATTGCAGAGCGTGCTGTTTTTTTTTTGCCTAACACCCTGAAGGTTGCCGGTTCAAGCCCCAAGCGCAGCCGTGCCTCTTGGATAACAGAACCAGAATTACTGCACATCGGTCCAAAAGGCGCAGCAACAACAACGGTTACGTCGTTGACATAAGGAGGAAGTTACACAGGGCATATTACGAGGTTAGATGGAAGATACACCCTACAGAATTAAACCAGTGAACTAGGCTGTATCAAATTCAAACATAATTTACTGAATGCATGGATCTCGGGGGTGGGATGGAACTAAATATTTTGGAGAAGGCTTAATTAAGCTACACAAATAAAACTGAAACCTTGATGGCCAGTGTTAAAAATAAAACAGCACGTCGATGTGAATTGAATTCCAGTTTCCAGTGCGGTCTGACCTACATGCGTTCGCGAAAAAGCCCGTTCTGTCGGCGGCGGCTCCTCCCCTCCGCTGGCTGACCGGGAGGCTGGGAGGAGCCGCCGTCCACTGGCCGCGGAGAGGAAGAGCGGAGCCGTGCCGAGCACCAGTCCCTGCCAGCCGCACCGCTTCAGCCCGGGCTCCCCCCCCCGATCATGCGGCCGGCGACATGAGCCGACAGCAAGGCGAGCACGGAGTGGTCCTGACCGGCTACTTCAGCAATACCGAGGCCCGGCCGGCGGCGGGCGTGAGCGGCGGAGATGACGCGGAGTGCCCGGCAACGAGGTGAGGGAGGGATCGCCGACACCCAAGCGTGCGCTTTGAATTATGGAGAAGTGTCAGGGTGCGAGGAGCAAAGGTCCGCGATGTCGGTGCGCGGCCGAAGCGTGACGCCGCCCAGCCGGCTCACTACGGCGCTGCTGCCCGTCAGTAGCTTCATTTATAACGAGGCGGTGCATAAAACAATTAAAGCAGCCTAAAGAAAGTTACGCTTAAGTTCATCGATAAGAACTTCACAGTTGCATGACATTTCAATAATGCATCCATGCATGTTTTTATATTCCTCAGTTGCGAGCTGCATCGCTAAACTATGTCGAGGGGACGGAATGCAAACTTTGTGACGATTCGCAAAGATCCTACGCCTCCTGGCATGAGGAAGCCCCCCCCCCTCCTTGTCCCTTCCTTGGGCCATCTGGAGGACGTGGGCGTCTTGCGTCCCCCAGCCCCCCGGGGTCTGCGATCGCCAGCTGTGATCGCCCGTTGCTGCCCGACCTGTGCCAGGGGTCAGGCTTTCTGTAAATGCCCGGGAAGGAGCTGCCGTCTTTTTGTCTGTGTCAGGATTTTGCATGGAAAATGAGACAATGTGGAGTCACGCTGAGCCTGTACTTTAATGCATTTATTTTTGTTTTTTTTTTGTCCTTAGTACATCTGGTTTACCCGCTCTTGTTTTAGTGAGTCATAAATGGTTTAAACTACTGGGACACTGACTAATTTAGAGTCATTTGAAGTATAGTTTTGCCCCTGCTTTCGGTCTTGGCGAGTTTTTATTATTTTCATACTTTACAACGAGCTGATCCCATAAATAACCTGGCCGTGTGTCTCCCTAAAACCATGATACATACCTGACTTGTTCTGAACAGCCCTCAAATGGGTGTGTTGGTTTTAAGCCTTGTGTTTGTGTGTATTTGTCAGTTATCCAGTTTATATTCAGACAACCTTTATTTGTGTTTGTCACATACATATTAATGAACGTCTTTGTTCATTAATGAATATGTAACAAGTATTGGCCAAACATGGAGTACATTAAACTGACTTTGTTTTTACCATGTAGGCCTATTAATATGTTGATATAACAAAATGAACAATTTTTTAGGACAATAGATGAGGGTTAGGAACGCTAACTGTGGTTAAATCACCAAGGAGACCACCTCCCAGAATGCCACCAGCAGTGTTAGTGTGTGAGAGGAGTATTCGCAGCTGGGGAGTTTCAGCCTTAGTATGTAATGTTAGGCCTATGTACATATTTTTTAAACCACTTTTTCCCTGGCAAGGCACACTTGTTTATGCAATGGTCCGTCACGTCGCTTAGAACTTGTGGTTCTGTGGTAAACGTTGCAGTAAGTGTTTTCACTGCATGTGTTGGATTTAAACTAAATTGATGCTTGTTATCGGCAGTCAGATTACAGAAAGAAAAACAGTAAAATTGTTAGCAATTTTAGAATTGCTTGGAAAAGGGGGTTTGTCCGTTTGTAAGTATCACTGGAGAGTTTGGTTGATGTAGCCAAGCAGGGTCACATGAGTCGAATGTTCTGAGAGTCCTGCCCATAGCCCCGTGAGATTACCCTGACGGAGTCTCTCTTCTGGATGATTTGTCCGGGTGTGGGGTCGTGGTTGGCCCGTCAGTCTCCCTGCATCATGAATTAAACAGGCCAGTTCTGTGCCGTCGAGGAGATCTCCAAGTCATCGAACGGGCCCGTGGAGTTGCCGTTGAGAGAGCTCCGTGACGCCTCCGCACGATGGCACACCGCCGACGGTGAATCCTGGATGCGACGTGGAATCCGGAGAGCGTCTGGAAAGCCATTAGATCCCCATCACGCACTGCTGGTGGCGGCGATGACGCCCGGTGTCCCCTTTCAGTAGCGTGTGCACGTCCTCCGGGATAAAAGCCCTTCAGATAAAAGCAGACAAACATCTGCCGATCTAACACAGCCCGGTAGCTTGCTGGTGTTTTTCTTAGAAATTAAAATGAGGAGATCGTATCAGCAGACTGTGCCCGGAGTCCGCCGCGCTCTCCTGTCTGTGAGGATGAGAATGGGGAAGAACGTCTGGCGGCGATGGTAACTTTTCACCGTGCAACCTCTGGGAATTTATCCCCGCTGGTTTTGTAGCGCTCTGCCCAGCTATGTCACTGCTCCCCCAGGGATATTACTATTATTCTTGCTGTTATTAGTTAAATAATGCATAAAAATACAAGTTGATATCCCAGAGCAGGAAGCACTATGGTTAAAATAAGTCCTCCAACCCTTGGACTCTGCCCTTGGACCCTTGAGTGAAGTCTTTATCCTGAATTGATTGAGTCGAATTATAAATGGGAAAATCCTTACAATGCTTTTGATAGAAAACTGCTATGTATAGCAATAATGTGACTTAATCTTTATTGAGATTACCCATTTACAGGACGCGTGTTATGCAAGTGCAGTACCTGCATATCTGTGTGTTTGGGGGGAGAGTCCGCAGCCGGCAACCTGTCGCGACCTGCCTGAGGTCTGTACAGGGCACCATGGCATTTCGCTGTGTTTGAGCTGGCAAAGCAGTCGGGCAGCGAACCAAAGAGAATCGAGTGTTTCTTTCCTCTTCCCTTTGTGACCCGACGTCGTCACCCTGGGAGTCCGCAGCCTGGCTGACCTTTAGATTTTAACGGGCCTGACTTTGAGACGCCGTTTGCTTCGTGTGCGTTAGGGCTGGCCTTGACTTTGCTTGTCTTCTGGATTTTTCCGTCCTCTTCCGGATCAGGCAAAACCATGTTCACGGTTTATTGAGACTCCTAATATACACCCCTGTTTAGGTTTCTGTTTGCGCTGCACCTTGTGTGTTTAAAATGTGCTTGTTTCTGACTCATCTTTGTTTAAACTGTTTAATGCTCCGTAAATGAAACACCTGGGAAAGTCGGTCACGTCTAAAATTGGCAGATACATTTGTGCCTTCCCGAAACCACACGATGTTTGAGATGGCCTTTTGGTGGCGTTTTCATGGCTTTTTTTATTTCTCCAGTGCTGCACGTGCAGCACTCGGAGGATAACTACGAGGTGGTTTGGTTTCGTAAAATGCACGGTATGTGCTTATCTCAGCAGAAATCAGAAAGTGTCATCATGAGCCTTCGTTGAGCTAGTCTCGTTTAAGCCTTGGCAACTTGTCTTTTGACTACATTACCCATAATCCCGAATGCTCTGTCTTCTTTTGATTAGCTAGTTACAAGCATGGTCATATGGTGACCATATAGAATGTGTTGCGTTCCATTTTCTGTGTGAAACTGCACACCCTTGATTTTCACCTTGGTTGCCCTTTCAAATTCTCATGGCGACTCTGAGCGGCTGCAAGTACCTTTGTATGTTGAAGTCGCGCAGACATTAAGGAATTTGCATGTGTATGTTGACCTATCGCTTGAAGCATTGTCTTCAACATTCATTCAGTCTAGAAATAACAAACCCTCTTTATTGAATACCTCAGTCTTTTTCGATAGCGCCGGCACAGAACCTCCCTAAGATCCAGAGCTGAAAGGAGCTGTTTGTCCCGTGCTTAAAATGTCATCTGTTACCGACACCGCATACATTTCCTGTCGCCTGTGCTCCCGGTGGACTCATTTTACACACCGTGTGGCCTTCACATAACACAGGGTTCCGGTCGCTTCTCAAATCGCCTTCTCTCAGAGGCTGTACGATCATCTGCTCAACCTTTTTTTTTTTTTTCTTCTGCTAAAATGTTCAGAACTTAGTCATCAAAGCTCAGTATTTAATCATTTATGTCTGCAGCACCAAAGCTGGCCTGTCGTATCGTCGCTAGGGGAGGAGAATTCTTTGCGGTGTGTGGCATCAGCCGGTACGAGGGGCAAATGTGCCCATTATCAGCTGACAGTGTTCAGTGATAGCAAACGTATTCTGTGTACTTATGAGTGGAAGTTAAACTCAGTTCTGGCCTGATTTAACCTAGATGGGTTGGGGTTTTCCTGAGGGGATGGGGGTGTGTGCTGAGGTTTTAGGGTCTATTTTTGATTGCCACTGATCCCTGTCAACAGAGGTTTTACCAGCGGGGTGGAGTTGCTGTAGCTGTGCCCAATCTCACCATTGGGCCCCGCCTCCCTGGTCTCACCCTTGAGCCCCGCCCCCTCAGCCCCATCCCAACGAAATCAACATTCCTAAATTAGTATTAAAAACAAACAATGTTGACTTGGGTCTGCTTTTGTGTGGTGTGAGCTGGATCAGAGCCAGCGATCAGCAGAACCACTAAGGACTTTACGTGTGCCAAGGTGGGGTGGGGGGGAAGGAAGGGTGCGATGTCTGGAGGAACCATTTAACCTCTTACTGCCCATCCGGGTCCTGGCTGGGACGTGAACCCCTCCATGCACATACCAGAAACCGGAAGTATTTGATCTGGTTTGGGTTTCCCAGCTTTCTTGGCTGTACTGCTTGTCCTCATTGAGGAGTTTTTTGGTCATTATCTGGGGAGTGTGTCTCGGCGGGTTAGGGAGCTGTACTTATGATCTGAATGTCGCTGGTTTGAATCCCAGGGTCGGCAGAGTGATTTCACTGCTGGGTGCAGGAGCAAAGCCCTTCACCCCCAATAGCTCCTGGGACCTGCTGGTCCTGCTTTCTCGCAGAAATACTTTGGATAAAAGCGTTTGCTAGATAAATGTAGAAATCACTATCCTGATTGGTGCTGGACTAATGAGACTTGCACATTACTGTAAAACCTATTTTGTCACCCGTGTGAGCTGTGTGTGTGCACAGAATTCAGAGTATCGATAGATGTGAAGATCACAACAACTGTTAGTTTCTGTTTAGCTGCATCAGTAATGATATAATCGCAGTAAAATGTTTTTAATTTTACATTTTTAAATATAATATTCCACTGTAGGCTGCTGATGTCCTTTTCTCTGTAGTTACCCATGGGATGTATATGACATTGGACTTAATTTTAGCCTTCTGCTAAATGTCATTGTTCCTGTGAGGAACCCGGCTCGATAAGTCACCGAACTTTTGGGTCTGTCTCGTTTCAGCCGCAAGACCTGCCACTACCTGCAGAGCCGTGCCAAACACGCACGTGGAAAATCGCCATGCAGTCACTGCGGCTCGCAGGACTCCCTGGATAAGCTGTCCCTGGACGACTACTGGAAGGAGGTGGAGAATATCCACCAGAGCGGCGCCGGAGATGCAGAGCAGCAGGAGGAGGTGCAGCTGAAGGTGACCGATGGTACGGCTCCCTGGGGCCTCCGTGCGGAGTGGTCATAATGGGCCTTATGCGGTGCCCACCCAGTGCTGAGTGGAGCTTCGGTCAAGGTTCATTTGAGATGCAGGTTCGTGTTGAGCTGTGCGCATGTCATTGTGTCACAGTCAAGCAGCTCTGTAATGCAGGAGACATTGTATAAATCTGTTTTGCAGTCCAGCAAGGTTTGTTCATTTATAAGCTATCCAGATGTTCAGGCCATGTGTCCATCAGTCTGTCAGCTTCTACAGCATGAACCTGTTAATGGTTGATCTTTTTGGTCTTCTAGCCTGTGACAATCCTGAACTGTCACATTCTTTACTCTCTCTAGGAGTCTTTCTGGTTTCAGTGGCTGTCTTGCTAATCTGTTAGACCCATTTGCTTTTTTCATGAATCCATGAAAGCACCCTTCTCGGTGGTAGGGGTAGAACTAGCCTTTGTTGTATTTTCACAGTGCTGTGAATCTCTGCAGTGGAAGGGGGTGTGACTGCTTTGGGGGCAGGGTTAGCCTCTTGACCATTCTTGCTTTGAGTTTCTGCTAAAGGGCGTGGCTGTTTGGATGTTTTGCCTATCACGCCCACTCCTGTGTCTGCAGAGGGTGAACGGGAGGAGGCGTGGCTGGCCGAGGTCGGCCTGGCCACCCTCGTCGATGAGTCTGCCTCGGATCCGGAGGATAGCTTTGCGCTGCTGTCGACGCTGACACGCACCCAGGCGGCTGCGGTGGAGAAGAGGGTGGAGACCCTCAGGCAGACACTGAGGAAGAAGAACAAACAGCATCAAGTTCCTGATGTGCGGGACATCTTCAAGCCCCCAGTGGCCCAGGCGCCAAAGGTAGGATAAGTCAGAGTCCCCTTGTGGTCAACAACTGTGGGGGCATATCATCCCATTCCGCTAGTGGGGTTAGCTTTAGTTATGCAGTTTGGCTTTCTTAATACTCAACACTCGTTTTTAACTGACTGTTTGCTCGGTTAAGAGGAAGCTCTCAGGTCTGCCTTGTAGCTGTAGGAGCATCATGGGAATAAAACAGCAGTAGGAAAGATCTGACATTTACCTTCATTTGACATTTATTATCTGTTAGAGGTTTGCAGATGAATCGTTTTTATATACAACTTGCGCGCGTTAAGGTGTTAAATACCATAAGTAATGATATTATATTGCTGTTTTATCGGTTGTGGTTGGGGTCGTGGTTATAGTTAGTTAATTTCAGCAAACATTCTGAAAACCGCAAACTCCAGCTGGAGATGTAAAAGCTGGCGATGTGACGTCGGCACAGCGGTGTAACTACGAGGACTTGGCCTTCTGTTCTGCAGCTCGAAGTCGAAGTTCTGCCTGCAAGGAGAACTGAAAACGTTCAGGGGGAAGTCGGCTCTAGCGGTACGTGTGTCCCGCACTTTGTGCGTTCCTGTCTGTGTGCGCATGTGTGTATATGGGGGCTACTTAGCGGGTCAGGACTCTGTGCCTGCGATCAGAAGGTTGCTGGTTCAAGTCCCATGTTCGGCCGAGTGACGTCATTGTTGGGCCCTTGAAATCCCCCAACTGATCCAGACCCTGCCGTCTCAAATGTGCGTTTCTTCGGACCTCTGGTAAATAAATAAAACGTAAACGCCTGTGTGAAATGTTTTTTCCAGCTTAGAGACAACACCTAACCCTAGTACAGTGTTGTCATGTTTCTCAGGCTGATGATGGCATGCAGAGTCCACCCCCCTCCCCCATACAGGAAGTAGGAAGTCCCCTCTATTTCCTTTGTCTGCTCCCATCGATGGTCTTCCTCAGCGCTGAGAAGGCCTCTTTTGTGCTGGATTCAACAGTCTCCACTTTATAAATAGCGGTTTAATCATCTGGGGGGGCGGCCCCCCCCCGCCCCCCCCGGGGCCGCCCGCGGGGGGGGGGGGGGGGGGGGGGGGGGGGGGGGGGGGG
>JAODLD010000005.1:159068-185461 GCA_026781065.1 Mormyrops boulengeri | reverse complement strand
ACAAATGAGGCCATGGAGTGTCCCCTTCCTTTTTGCAAGGCAACACAATGTAATCTGTGCAAAAACAGTGGGTATGGGAACACATGTATTACAGTAAAACATTTACATATATTCATTTAGCAGACACTTTTATCAAAAGTATCTTACAGTGAAGTACTGTAACTACATGGACTGTCCCCCTGGAGCAAGGTGGGCTCAAGTACCTTGCTCAGGGGCGCAATGGTGGCATCCTCTGGGATTGAACTCACAATCTTCCGGTGTTCCTACAGTAATAAGAACCCAGATCCCTAACCACTAGACCATTTTGCAATGGTTGAAGTTGGAAAGCTGAAACACACACCTGCCTGTAATGTCAGCTAAGCACCTATCTAGGAATTTGTTTGGTTAGTGCCAATTAGCCATATGTACAAAAGGGGCCATCTTTGGATTGGCATTTCTGTTTATTAAATATTTTTACCATGCAACATGACAGTAATTCGTGCCAAACTGGAGGATACAGCCACACTTCATATATGCAATTTGCAGTGCTGAAAGTCGTTAGTGCTTTTCAGCCCATTGAACATTGAGTGCCCCAGTAGTGTTGTTGGCTGGCAGCATTTGTCATTGTTATGGCAGCATGAGTCACTTTTGGGTGAATTGTGAAAGGTTTTGGTGGTTGTAGGGCATTTTGCACCAAAGGTTAAGTGATGTGCTCAGGTGTGTATTGGTACAGCCCACTGTGTGAAGTGTGAAAAAGTGGACATGGTATTGAGACAAGTGTGAAAATGATCGGAAAAAACTGTAATATACTGCTAGTAACAAAATTTGTATGATTTAGAATATCAGCTTTATCCAAGGTATCTAGTACATATGCACCAAGTTCATGGATGGTTTGGAGTCAAAGATACCTCAGTACTCTAAGCACCCTTTGGCACTTTAAATCTGCTGTTGGGTTTTCAAAATTAAATACAATATTCTTCTTCAGTGAATTTATTGGCTATGGAGATTCCTCACTCCCAAAGGCTGGTGAAATATCAGCGGAGTTAACAAGCTGTTCCCCTCAGACTACAATTAGCTCTGAGTCTGACAAAAGCTCTTGCTACAGAGATAATCCATTACCATCATCGTGGTTATGTTTTATACCGCTGTATGTGATCAATGAGCAAATTTCCAAAACTAACTTTCGAGAACATTTCTGTGGACTCGGCGAGCTTTGGAGATGTAATTAAAAATCTCTGCTGGATTACATGAGGACTGAGGGAGTTTTGGTTCCCAGTACTGTAACAGGATGAGGAAACCTGACTTTAGGTCACTGGTGGTCTCATCTCAAAAGCAACAAAAAATGGACTGAGTGAGTTTCGGAAATTTGCCCTTCGACTATCTCGCACACACATCTTATTTCAGGATTTTGAGGAGCCGACAGTAAAGTGATAACTATTCATTAATGATTCATAGGGATTTATGATACGTGAATCCATCATACATAGAAACAGAGCTGGAAATAAAGGTCACCGAGGCAAGTAGCTTAGTCAGAGGGTGAGTCAAAAAACTGAGCGGTAGCCCATTGGTCGTTAAAAACAGAAAATGCATGTTGGGCTACATTCTTTTTTTTTTTACTGAACTAGCCCTGTTAGCTAATAGCAAAAATTCTTAAGTTACACCCCTGTATATATGAATTTTGTCCTATCACAAGCTTATTATAATACAATTCAAAATAGCTGTTGTTTCCTTACATTACATTGCTGTTCTGTCTGAACGTTACAGTCTGTTACGGTCTTTTGTCCAATAAGGTTTAACGTTTAAAGTAATCTCAGGAAACCGGTAAACAATAAATATTCTGCATGTATTTTTGGATGAAAATTGAACCCTGGCATGGGATTTTACGGGGATAGATGGGTTGCCTGCGATGGGTTGGCATCGCATACTGGGTTGTTCCCCACCTTGCGCCCACAGCCTCAGGAATAGACTCCAGACCCCCCGCCACCCTGAATAGGATAAGCGGTTTCAGAAGATGGATGGATGGACAGTACAGTTGCAAGATGAAGGATGAGTTGTGATGTAATTAAAACATAGTGTTCAATTCAGATCACACAAAATTGCAACATTTTAGTGCTACATGATATGCGCGAGTGCTGTGTCATTTAGGGTGACCCCCATATCCTGTGATCTGTACTGCTTGGGGAGGGGTTATAGCCCTTTGTGACCCTTTACTGTATAAACAGATGGAAGATGGCTGAATGGATGTTATGCTAGTTATCTCAGCTATTGTTTAATCAGTGTTTAACAACCCAGTCCTTGGGGATCCCAAGACAGTCCAGGTTTTTTCTCCCTCCCTGCTGCCAGCCAATCAAACACAATGAATACCTTTACAGTGCAGGTGTGTTGGGAGCTGGGAGGGTGCAAAAATGTGGGCTGTCTGGGGGTCCCTGAGGACTGGGTTCACAAACACTGAACTCCACCACATTTCATAGCATATTATATATATGATGCTTCCTGGTCTTTACTCTGAATTTGCTGACTGCTCTCACTGACTGATGTACTGTAACAGAGGAGTGAGTCGATTGCTTACCGCAGGACGTCCACGTGAGCTCCGTTCTGTCTGTACACCAGTGCGGAGCAGATGTGGAGGTTCCTCGCACTTCCTGCACACCGGGGAGTGCTCTGGTGCTCGCTTCCCTTCCACGCACGGCACCATACGGAACCCCTAGTCTGCCTTACACACCGGAGTGCCCTCATGTCACCGTCCAGGAACAGACCACCCTCTCTATAGGAGGTGACCAGCCGAAGCTCACTTCTTCAGTTGGGAATGTCCTGTCTGCACTGCTCCTCACCAGCTCTGCATGACGTAGGACTTCACTTTCCTTGGCACTGGTTAGCTCCGCCCTCTCTGGCACTGAATGGCTCCACCCTCCCTACTGCTTGTTTTTGATCACATTTGCATAGCTTCACCCTCTCTGGTACTAAATGGCTCCACCCTCGCTACTGCTTTTGTTGGGGCATATTTACAGAGCTCCACCTTCTCCAGCAGTGAGCTTCACCCTCAGTACCGCTCTTGTTGGGTTACATTTACGTTCAGGGGCGCCGTAAGGATGGGAAAGTCAGGACGATCCCAAGGGCCCCGGAGTGACGGGCCCTAAAAAATTTGGAAAATAGACTGGGGGGCCCAATATGATATGCTTTCATGGGGCCCAAAATCTTTAGCAATGCCTGTGTTTATGTGTTGCAACAAAGTGACATACAATAGAGACAGTAGGGTTTAGCCATTCGCTGAAGCAACTGGGGTTCAGGGCCTCGCTCAGGGGCCCAATTTTGACCATGGGACTTAAACCAGCGACCTTCCAATCACATGCATGCATAGTCCTAATCCATGTGCTAAACCAGTATGGCTCGTTGATACAAAAGTCGTGCAAAACAAATATTTTTCTGAGTCTACAAAGCTGTTTCCACTGAATTTTGAAGCTTATAAAACGCAGTCTTGAAATTCAACATTCCGTTCTGGCAGTACTCACACAATCACGATAAATGACTAACTCAAAGTGGCATTTTCAGCACGGTGGCTCAGGTGGAACCCTGCATCTCTCGCCAGGGTTGGGCGTTTTCCCCTGTCTGCAGGCGTGTAATTGGCATGTTCCTCCCATGTTTGCCTGGATTTCCTTTGGATCCTCCTATTTTTTCCCCACAGTCCAAGAACATTGAATTGGTGTCTCTAGACATCCTTTAGTGCGTGAGTGAGTGTGAGCTGATGGTCTGCAATGGGTTGGTTTCTATTATGGGATGTCCTCTGTATTATGCACCATGTTTCATGGGATGCACTTCTTCTGAATTAAAACGGCTTAATTGTAGTTTGCTCATTTTTTTAAATGAAAGATTTAGAATAAAATAACACCCTTCTTGGTCTGCAACAAGACATTTTCAGTATTAACTTTTTGCAATGTTAAAAAAAGGTGTAAAAAGGGTCACGGCGTAAAGTAGAAACTCTCACTTCTCATTCCTAAAATATGTATCTGAGCGTTTTGTCAGTTCATACCCAGGAAATGAAGCTGACCAAGTGTTTTTGAAGATTTCATAAAAGATCAAACAAAATGGGAACTCCAGGGTGTCTCTGAGATGCATGCAGACTCAAATGAAAGACGCCCTTTCACTTCAGTAAAAGAGATATATTTGTAAGTGCATTACAGGACTTCTGTGCAGCATCGTCACACCATGCATACGAGGCCAGGTGGCTATGGTTAGCACAAACCTATCCTTCTACAGAGCTTCTATCCTTCTGCAGAACCACGCAATTATTTTGTATGGGTCTGAAAGATAAGTCCTTCCTGAATGAGATACTGACAACTTTGAAACAGAAAAAAAAACAGCAAATCCAGTCATCCAATCACACACAGCTAGGCAGAATACTGGGGAACAGGAAGGATTGTGGCAAATCTTTTATGCTCTGCTTTTAATGTGGTGCCACAGATATTGATGCAAGCAGATGGTTCCCAAGAGTGCTCAGTTTGACGGGCAGCTGAGAGGCTGCACCCCATGCAGCTCCACCGCCCTCTGCAGGTGAATTTCCTGAACCTTGGAGCCCTTGATCAGCTTGAGGTTGCGCATACAGCCCTTGAAAGGTATGCTGGTGGTCAGCCCAAACTGCTTCAGTCCATCTGAGACAAGACACCAGAGAAGATCAGACTAGAGTGAGGTCAGGCAGAGATGGCTCTCAGCAAGTAGACCCCTAACACTGAGATGTCACCTGAGATGCACTGCTTAAATTCAGTTTGAAAATACTTTAGAAATATCTATAAAATGAATCCCTTGGAACCAGTCTGCAAAGTACTGTAGGATACAGAAATACATTGGGTGTTTCTCAATAAGAAGAACGCAAAGATTGTACTTGTGGTCTTGGCAAGAGTGGTTTTGCTAACTTGCCTCCCACGAGCAAGTTTGCGGCACAATGAATCATGTGACTGCTGTACCATGCAACTGCTTCATCTTTGATATATACTGTGGGGCAAGAATGACATCTGGGAAATTTTTACCATCCTCTGTACTTCTGTTCTTGAGTACCTGGAATTGGTCTTTGGTAATGGAATATGACGTAAAATGGGTATTTGAGAACACAAGCATGGTCAAGTACGCATATTAAGAAACATCCATCGTCAGAAATACCATCTGAGAAGCTTTCTCAGAGACTGGACGTAATGCATATCTCCAGGAGGTCAGCTGGGGGTGGATGAGGGACCCACCTGGGTAACCCCCGACATAGACGGGGTCGTTGGTGTCTACCGACGTGGACCTGACGTGGGGGCTCTCCGCTTCTGACTTTTGGCCGTCCACTGTCAGCTCTAGCCGGTGCTTCAGCTTGTGGGCGATCACCGAGTGCCACTGGCCGTCACAGAGGGCGGCCTCCGTGTCGGGCTCATGCACCGCCGTCACCCGGCCTAGCCCGTTGTCCATGTGGAAGAGCAGCTGGGCAAAGGGCAGCATTGCTCGAGTCACCAAGCGGCACCGAAGCACACAGCTCACACTCCTAATCCTTACTGGAATAGCACTTCCGGGGAGATGGATGAGGCGCACGGATGGAGAAACACCATATTTACTTTACAAGCCAAAGGGATGGAAGTCTGAGGAAGACTAAGGAAGTCTCACTAACACTTCCTAGGAATGTCATGTCATAAAAATATATGAACACATTCATAACACACTATAATGCATTCATAAAGATTTATACACATATAAAGATCAATATTCATAAAAAGGCATAACACATTACAGCCATGTTTATTATACATCATGAATGCTTTAAGCGCTCATCTATAATGCACTATAGACACCTCCATAATGCAGTACAAAGCATCCATAGTTGTTGTACCGCCATTATAATGCATTATGAAGGTATCCATAGTACATTATAGATGAGAGCTTCATTGGAGCTTATGAAGTATTAGAATCAACACTATAATCCCATTTTGACTGTCAATAGAAGATGCTGTAATGCTTTATCAATTCTCATAATGACCATTATAATGCGTTATGAAGGTATCTATAATGTATAAATGACAGCTTGAAGTTTTATCGAATTCTTTCAGATGGATGACATGGGGGGGGGGGAATGAATGGGAAAGCTGGCAGTTAATGTCCCAGGAATCATGCTGCTATTGTGCCGTATAAAAGGTATCTAGTAAAACACTGGTGTATATAAATATATGAAAAATAGCACAGCTCTCTGCTAAATGTACAGCCGAACTGATGGGGGTGTTTTAGATCATTTAATAGACGAGTACCTTGCCGTTGTGCAGCTCGATTCCTAGCCCGTCCATCTTCTGACTGCTGACCCCAAGCAGGACCCCACTGCTCTGGGAAGTTCGGAACTCCAACTCCATGGACATGTCCATGCCGACTTTGTAGCTGTTCACTGGATGCATTGCGAGGATTTTAACAAGGACATCTGGTACTGCAGAGTCCTTAGACTCTATCACCTACAGCATATCCCACCTACAGCATATCCCACCTGCTTTGGCATATCCCACCTACAGCATATCCCACCTGCAGCATATCCCACATACAGCATATCCCACCTGCTTTGGCATATCCCACCTACAGCATATCCCACCTGCAGCATATCCCACCTGCTTTGGCATATCCCACCTGCTTTGGCATATCCCACCTGCAGCATATCCCACCTGCTTTGGCATATCCCACCTGCTTTGGCATATCCCACCTGCAGCATATCCCACCTGCAGCATATCCCACCTACAGCATATCCCACCTGCTTTGGCATATCCCACCTGCAGCATATCCCACCTGCTTTGGCATATCCTGTGCCATTGAAGTAGTTGCCCTTCTCAGTCTTGACATAACAGCTGCCCACATTGTAGCGGGACGTGGGGTTCTCCAAATCAAGCAGCGTGTTCAACATTTGGAAATTTCTGATACAGGCGTTGATGCTGTACACCACCTGTTACATAAAAGGACAGACACAGGGTAGCGGTTGGAGTTCAGATGCTTGTAATTTTAATCATCATCTTAAATCCTGCAAAACAGATGCAGAAGTTCTTGAAGTTCTTTCTTGAAGTAAATTTTTACCGTACCTAGTAATTTGTACTTCCAAAACTTGAAATACATTCAGTTCTTATAATTTGAATACTTTTGAAATTATTGAAATCTGCATGAGTGACGAGGTCATCATCTTACTGGGCCGATCCGTTTTGTGGTGTAATTAACAGGGAGGCCGCCGACATAGAGCATCCCAACCACGTCCAGGATGTCGGCCTGCTTTGGACTGGTGGTGTGTTTGAAGTAGCGGTTGTCGATGGTCAGCACACCCCTCTGCTTTTCTCGAAGTACCCTGATCTGTGAAGAGGAAGAGGAGAGAGCGTGATGCCAGACGGTCTCCGCATCTAGCGACTGAGGACATAATGGACAGGAGTAATTCGGCCGCCCTCCGTGCGCGAAGCCAAAACAGCTAATCCTACCTCACCTTCTCCTGTGGGAGCTTACAAAAGTAAATTCCATTGACAAAATAAGATAAAATATAAAAATATAAAATATACTTTATCCCAAGGGGAAATTCATTAAAGGCTTGGAGAATGCAGGCATTGATCCCACTACCGCTTATGTGGTAAGCAAGTCCTCTACTGTCTGAGCTAATTCCCCAGAACGAGGAGCAACGGAAGTCCTTCTGGAATCCAGGCCGGCATGCAGTCACGGCGCTTTTCCACTGCCACCAGGAACCGAGCCGTACCCGACCCATACTGTGAACCGGCACATTTCCATCACAAAGTAGGAGAGCCGTTCCAGAGCTGCACCCATGCTGCTCACTAGCAGGGCAGAAAGCGTGACCAAACTGAGCTGCTTGCGTCACTGCCATCTGATTGGTTGAAATCATGGAGACGCTAGTGTCGATAAGCATGGATTATCTGAAGGGAAAAATTGCGTATTCTATATTTTATTAATCATTAGCAGTTTTGCACATCACAATGTATTAATACATTTCTGTTACCTGGCATCAAGAAAATTTCTGACCTCTAACTTAAAAAAAGTTTTAAAGAACAGTTGAACATTCGTAATGCAAATTTACACAAGCGAAAGCTACTTCCGCAAGTGTATGATACTAACATAACATGGCGATTCTCACAGACAGCTAGCAGAATTTAGCACATAGTGAATCATGATGTACACTGCGTGAGCAGTAAATAAGGGCCTCTTCAGTTTTACGTCACTGTCGCTTTCCAAACCCGGCAACGCCTTTACCGAGCCGACCCATCTGCAGTGGAAAACCAAAGCGAGCTGGAACCATATTGTGACTAGTTTCTCTTTGCGGTACGACTCAGGTATGGCCTGCTTCCTATATGCCAGTGGAGAAGCACCATTACAGCTTAATATCCATGCTAAGTGACTGTGTGGATGCAGCACAGTAGCCCCTACCTTGTGCCATTGGCCATCATTGATGATGCGTGGCACGCTGACGGACGTGTTCCCGCTGCCCAGGTCGAAGCTCAGGTAGGCCATCCCTTCCTTCAGCTGGATGGTGGCGAAGTCCGCGTGGTTTATCCTGGCCATGTAGAAGACCAGGCCCGACTCGGCCTCGGTCCGGATCTCGAACTCGATGATGAGTCTGCAGGACAAACAGGCGAGAGCGACATCCCTAAGGGGGCGAACCTTATACACAAGCCGGCCCTCCTCTTCATATGATCATCTGGCAGATGGTCACCTGTGTCCCAACTTTGAGCAGCATGTTCAGATATGCCAAACATGACTTTAGGAAGAACCCAGTACAATATACTCCATCCAAAGTCAAATTTCTATGACCAACAAGATTACGAGACCACATTTGTTTTCTGAAGCTGAAGTATTTATAAATGCAAATCACCGCGTAACGCCTTGGTGCTCACGTCAGTGTCGGTCAAATGGGTCCCCAAACAATTACACACAGTATGTCAGCATAATTACTTAATATAATTAAGCCGTCAATTTTAGTTCATTGAAAATTACAAAATACTTAGTACACCCAAATGAGGAGCATTGAAATCAAGTTACTGCTGCTGATGTTACATTATTCAAAAGTATTTTGTTACATTTCGGTAAGTCCAGAAACTTCTGATTGTATCATAAAATGTTAATGAATGCACAAGTGCTGCAGTTCTGCAATAAAAGGATTGTGTAACAATCAGAGAACATGAAAACAAAAAAAATGCAACATATAAATATACAGAATATATACCAAAAAACAAAAACAAACGCCTATGTGCCAGTGAAGCTGCTGTGTCTGCATTCTATGATTCTCACTGCTTTTCTTTCTTTCCGGGAAAAACCAGTTTAATATCTGCTAATGGGAAATTCAGCGGTTTGCATGTAGGAACCCAGAATGATGGTGTTCTTCCTGTGATGTAATCCATAAAGGAATGAGGCTCCGTATACCTGTTCTTGACCTTTGTGTCATCGAAGGCCACGGCCACATGGCTGTTCCTAGACAGGCCAAACTGCATCGCCTTCTCCAGCACGATGGGGCTTGCTTCGGCTGCGCAGGAGATCTGCAATGTGTCACAGGAGTCCTGGTGCTGAAATCTGAATGCATCCTTGCAATCACAGGAAGCACCATTACATCTGTAAGTCACCACAACACAGCCTATTAAGATGGTGCTGCAGGTGGGATATGCTGCAGGTGGGATATGCTGCAGGTGGGATATGCTAAATACATCTGGCAACCACTTATCTAACAGACAGTCTTGGTCAACCAAGAGCCTGTCCCAGGAAGCACAGGACACAAGGCAGAGGGGGTCATCCCAGGCCTGGATGCCAGCCTTTTACAGAGCCAGTTGAAAATCTTTATATAGTGCAGTTATTCCACAATCGGTCAGCAGATGGCGCTATTACAAAGGACACTACAATAATGGAGCCTTTTGTGTTCAATTAACAAGTGCCCTGAAGGAGAGCCTTTGTGCCGGCTGAGTGTTGAAGGCTGATCCGGCCGGATTCTTTATTCTGTGAAGGACATGTCCGGCAGTTTTTCCATTATTCACGTGACACTCTACAATGTATTCTTTGTCCTGGTTGTCCTCATCCCTTGAAGTCCCTCTCTTGCATAGTGGAAATAAAATGTTTAACCCAAATTCGTGATGTTGCACTCTGCAGCCAGGTGTTAACGGAGGAAGTAAGATGAGAGGATGAAATAAAAAAAAAAACAGCACAGATATCTGGGAGATTAAGGCCCAACTGCTGGGCCAATAAGGTTAGGAGCTGAAAAAAGCTGTGGAGGTGGTCAAGGGGTCAGCTCCTCAGCTTAGCTACGGAGAAAGACTGAGGTGAAGCAATGAAGATATGGATGAATTTGGCTGGACACAGGCAGCGCAGAAAAAAAAAACCGACCCAAAAGAGGGCACATCGGAAACGAAAGCATCGCAGCGCGTTATGTAGGTCAACGCGAGATCCTTGTGAAACCAGACAGTCCAAGCCAATCACACCACCCACTCCGCAGGTTAAAAAAGACACACAGAAACACGTCTGTGAGATGTAACGAGAGGAGACGGCCAGAGGCGGACAGCCGGCCAGGGCGGGGTGCCGCTGGTGTATTATGGGTGAGGAGGGTGGGTGGAGATGAAGGACAAGGCGCCTGCTGGTTAGACAGCACAGCGGAATGGGGGCAGGCATGGCCTGGGCTGGCCTTCTTAGCAACCTCCAGCCCTCTGTTAGTTCCTACTGCTCTGTGATCCAAACCTAACACTAGATACTGTGCTGCTCAGTGGGCTAAGCCTGTGTGCTTCATCCAAAGGTTGTTGGTTTGAAACCTGTTCTCAGTAAAATAGTTACAACTCCATTGGGCCCTTGAGTGAGGCCCTTAACCTCTTGCAATGCTGGATAAAAGGCCTGGGTTTTAAAAGGTCCGGGAGTTTTACTTACACAAAAATGTTCTGAGGGCAGAAGGAAATTGGTTATCGTTGTTCGCTCTGCACTCAGAACGTGGTATATGTTTATATGAGTAAATCCCTCAGAGAAGAGCATGATGGGATATTAAAATAAGCATTCCAATGCACTTGTGCTAATGGAAATAAAACATAATCTCCCCTAATAGACTGGAGCTGTATTTTAGGCCTGCAGGACCGACCTGCCTCTGGTGTAAGGAGAATATAGCATTCTGTCGTGTGATCGCAAAACCCCTGCCCCAAGCCAGCTCCAGGTGGAACGTACGTGGGATGGTGGCAGCGTTGGTAAGCGGTGAGGTTCTGGCCACCGCTCCTCCACTTCCTTGGACTCCTCCGGCGGCGGCCCGGGAGCCGGAAGTGTCGCCATGCTGGGGCACTGGCCAATCTCTGCATTCTCAAATGCTACTGGCTGGGAGAAATCCCATGGTCTGTGGGGAAGAGCAGCAGCAACGATTTAAGAACCGAATACGGCCCGGCTCACCGAGCTGGCAGTTTGAATTATGAAAACAGTCAGCAAAGCAGAGGACCCCATTCAGCGGATCTAAATATGGCGTGTTGATTCGACTGGAAAAAAATGATGGACTTAATAACACACAACACTGCTTAAAAAAAGCTTCCGTCACATGATCATGTTGAGTGAGAGTTAGACAACCATGAGCGAATGGAAAGCAGGATGCTAACAGCAGGTACGGCCATGTCCCCTCTCACATGGTGTTGATGACGAGGTTCCAGATGCAGCCCTCGAAGGGCACGTTGGTTCTTTGGGTGCCTGTCTCCACATCTGGGGGGATCCCACCCAGGAAAAGCCGCTTGATGCTCATGGGATGGTCATTGGGGAGAACCTGTTCCATCTTCTCTTCTTCGTCTATCTGCACTGTGAAGCCCCTAGTGTATGGGAGGTCAAATGCACTTCACTGTGTGCCCTTCCAGCCGCCTGCCGCAGATACCCCCCCGTCACCTGTGTTTTGTGTCTGCCCCCCCGGTATTTCTGGTGCCAGCCAGATTCACAACATTCCTCCATCTTATACAAGTGCCCCTCCCTTAGTCAGACGTGATAATAGTGCTGGTGTCCCCCTGTAAAAGCAACATGACGGCTAACCTTTCAGCAGTGTTACCGCTGTGCGAAAGTGTGTCGGGGCGTGAAACGGCGCTCGCCGTGAGATTTAAAGGGCCGCAGCAGGGATTCCCCAATGGGTGCCTGCTAAATGGCGCATCTGCTAGGGAGTTTCAGGCCAGCATGGTGCGTCAGCGTGGTCATGTGACGCGCTCTGTATGCGAGCCTGCGGGCCCATTGCGCGTTTTAGCTATGGAGAGTCACGCAGCCCAGGGTGTATTATCACTGACGGGGGGGGGGGGGGTGCTGTACCCACCCGCCTGTCCTCTCAATGCGCAGGGCGTGTTCCCGGCCGTCATGCAGGATCCCCTCTTCTGGTTTGCGGACCACCTTGCGGGGACCGCGGCCGCCGGCGAACACCAGCACCTCCAGGGCCCCCTTGTTTAGGAGCACGGACAGGAAGGCCTGCAGTGGAGGGGGGATTGCAGGGAAGCAGAACAGAGTTAGGACATTCTCTCAGCAGCTGGAAAGGACAAACAGGAGGAGCCAGAAGGTAGCCACTTTCAAAGTAGTGCCAGGGCACAGCCTGAGGGGGGCGCTGTGGTGCTCAGCAGGTATGGACTCATTCCTGTGTTCAGATGGTCACTGGTTTGAATCCCGGGGCTGTCAGACCAATGCCGTGGTTGGACCATTGAGCCAGAACTTGACAAAGGGCTGTGCAATCCCGCTGAAATGAGTGGTGGCCAAGTCGAAATGAGGCACAGAGCCCCCCCCCCCCCGAGATGATATCCACTTCATTTATGGGTAGTAATTATTTTCAAAGGTGACAGCCCATGTGCCCCCAGCCCTGCCCCTACCTGAGCTGTTGCAAATTGAATCCAACTTATCACCGTGCTGTTGTATAATATTTTCTCAGCAAAGATGTTTCCTGCCGAATGTTAGAGGTTAAATCTGCGGCTGTTTGCTTCATTCAGTGCCTGTAATTGACGTGGTGCCTGTCAGTGCCCTGAACACCCCTCAGATGGGCAGGCCGGGATTCGAAGGCCCCGCTAACAGAGATGCTAAAAGTCACATTTTAATTAAAATGATCCCAAGATGTGCCACTGTGCCCCCTTCAGAAATAATGACACCACCACTGTTTTCTGAGGGGCAAAAACAATTATTATCACATGTACTGTAATCAGGCCTCCCTGCTAGGCCACACACATCTATGTGCATGTATGAGAACTCATCAAGCTGCAGGACATCATCTGCATCGCATTATTATCATTAATATTCTGACCCCTCCCAGAATCCATCTCCCATAACTGCTTAGGAAACTCAGGGCTGGGCTGTGGTTGGGCTCTATTCCCGGAAGCACAGGGCAGGAGACCGTCAGCGCCACTCTCATCATTACTGTGAAGGTGACCGGCTTACGCTGGATGCACGTTCCATGTTTCGGTCATCTAAGTGCATGGAATTTCACTTGATTTGGGGAGTCTCCCAAAAATAGCTCTGGGACCCCCCCATAAGAGAAAAAAGATGCACCCCTCCGCCAGTTAGCAACTTTTACCATCACCTTTTATGGTTGCCACAACCTTCCCCCTATCGATGACCCACCCCCGAGAACAACATTTACCATTGTCGCACCCGCCCCTGAAAACATCCCCACAGTCGGTCAACTCTCATCCTGGGACTGCCCATACCAGGGACCCCCCCTCAAGGCAATTGGAGCACTAATAACTGGGCTGGCCCGAGACGACTCTCACCTCCCCTGTCTGCCTCCTCTTTCTCCTCGGGGGCACAGGGACGCCCCCGCTGCCAAACAGGATGATGCCCTTGTCGCTCTTGGTGCTGAAGGACAGCGTTATCTCCGTGTCCACGTCAAACGCCATGCCTCTTAGCTCCACAAAGCCGGGCTTCGGGAAACTGACCGTGTGCAGGTTCTGCAGGGCAGTGTGCCAAAAGCTCGGTCACGTGCGGCCGTCAGTCATCACACACGACAGTCAGTTGGCTGTCAGTCATCACACACCCGACTGTCAGTCATCACATGCTAAGGCTGCATTGTAATTACCCCCTCATGTGTCAATCACCATCAGCTCAATTGTCATTGGTTACACACCAAATCAATCAACACTCAGCTGCCAATCATCTCACATGGTTACATGGATTATCACTCTCTACCAAAAACCAGTAGATTTATGACTTGTTTGGATAAATATGTATACTGCAGGGACTAGACTGTAACATTAGGCTTTATCCTCTGTCTGCTGTTGCTCTCTGACTTCTCTGCAGTTTAATACATTATACAATGCACAGCGTTAAAAATTCACCCTCCGTTACTCCATCTTGCCCTTTCACATGAGCATATTTTTGTCATTGATAATCAAATCCCGGTACCCCCACCCCCCCCCCCCCACGTGTCTCCTCTCTGATGTGATTTTTTTCCACCAGTCACACTCAGGCTTTCTTACTGGCATGGAGAAAATTACCAAGCTGCAGGAAATATTCCATGGACCCGGCTCCCACCGGCACCCATGCATAATAAGCGACAGGAACATCAAAGAGGAGAAGGTGATAATCAAACACACACCTCTATCGCACAGCCCTTCATCAGGCCTGTGTAGTCGGAGCTGCTTAGCAAATTGTACGGTGTTCTGGAAACTTCTATGTCCTTCATACAGCCTGCGTACTTCTTCATAGTGACCTCTGGCCTGTAAGGGATACAGTCACTGTAAATACAATGTATTTGCAACCAAGATGACCTTTTGTCAATAGCAGCTATAAATGTGGTAAGAAGAATATTATCCAAAGAAAATATACAAAAAGCACATCTGCTGTGTCATGCAAAGAAGAGGAATTAAATTGGCAGCGGAAACATCCGTTAAATGAAGTGGACGGAGGCTAAGCTGGTCGCAGCAGCCCCTACGTGCAGAGGCCCCGTCAGCGTGTAAGGCCAGCCACCCCCGCGTGAAAAGTGTGATCATTCATTCCTGAGATTCTGCTGATGGATGTGAGTGGCATTAGAGCGACTAGGAGCACAACAATAGCCTTTTCTGCCATTATCACGTTGGAGGAACAAAACACCTGACCCTCCTCCACCAGAAATGCCACCAATTTGCCAGCCTCTGACAGAGAGAAAATGCGTATGGAAGACATGCAAGAGGATACATGTAATATCTAGGTGCCTTTTACCTTGTTTTCATACTGTAAGAACAAGAGACACGTGTTAAAACTTGCCAGCATGACGATTTATGAAATGAAGAGAACATAATACAACAATGCTAAACCATAGGATATAAGTGCTGGCTTATGCAGTGATGAACGCACCCTCAAAGACATCATTAAAAGCCATGACGAAGTGTCAACCTGAGGGGAATTCGGACGACTTTGTTATGGGACTCCTGAAAGCTATTGTGAATCGTTTTGCTGCAATGAACGTGCGCATTTCGCATCACAGGGAGACGCACAGGAGTTTGGCCACTTGTGTAACACTGGAACGTTAAAGCTTACGCAAGTGTCCATTGTGGTGGACGTATTGCCATTTTCGAATGTATTTTCTTTTATACTTCCCTTTACAATGCCGATTCTTTATGGCACAGAGGGAATTATTTTTCTCAAACAAGGGTCAGCAATCACAGTGTCGCGCTGACAGCTGACACACGGCTTTTAAAGTTCAAGCAATTACAACTCCATTTCTCGCTGGAGATTTCATCTCGAGACCCTCAACAGCGAGAGGGCTTGGGGGAAGTCAGAGGGGACCAAGTTCTGGGAAATCAGGCTGGCCCGGAGAAGCACAGTAGGAGGGGAATGGCCAACTGGACAAAAAAAACAGAAGCAAATCCCTGTAGGCACACCTGTAATTCCCAATGGTCGGCAAACCTCCAAAATATATCCGTTCGCCTTCCTTGAGGTTCAGCCCAGAGCTGGCACCCTGAGATGTGGCCACCAGGTTCTCTTCATCGCCGGAGTCGATATCCACGATAGTCACACTCGCTGGTCATCAAAGGAGGGGCAAAGAAGTAACATTAGACTAAAAATCTTTATACACGCCGAGCTACCTACGAAGGAGAGTGACAGTGTCACATCACATGACCTGGCCACATGACCTAAACACAATAGAAATGGTTTTAGAGGAGTTTGACCCGAGAGAGATGGAAAAGCGGCCAATGAGAGCTCAGCATATATGGGACCTCCTTCAGGAGCTGGAGAAGCATCCCAGGAGCCACCTCATGAATCTGGTGTAGAGGAGAAAGTTGGGTCAGCCAATCCCTTGAGCAATTGGGGTTAAGGGTCTTCGAAGAACCCAATGGTGGCACCACTCTGCTGACCACTGGATTTGAACTAGCAACCTTCAGAGTTCCAACACACAAAATTGCCCCCCAACATTCTTTTTTGTTTAATACTTTGTGCATAATTCCATATGTTATTTTGTAGTGTTGATGTCTATAATTGTTTTTTAATGTAGAGAATAGTACAAATAAACCTTTCTATGGGTAGGTGTGTCCAAACTTTTGACTGGTACTCTATACATGGAATAACCAGATGATGTCACAATGACAACAATGTTTTACCCAGATGGCCCCTTCACCCCCACCCCCCATCAAATCCCTACTCCTCCCTCACCTGCCAACCTTTACAATATATTCCTGGGAAATTTGAAAAAGATCTATCAGATACTTCTAAATTTACTGTGTTCATAAGATCAAGTGTCTTCTGCAGCTGCCCTTCTCCTTCCATTGCTGCTGCTTCAATTTGGGTGTGATTTATCTCTAAATAAAATCTGGAGTAGATCTTCATCCATGCAATGTTGTTCTGAAGTAGGAAAATCCATCAAATACTCTTTGAGTTATCACGTCCACAATGTCAAGTATCTTCTGTAGTTACCCGTATCTTTGCTGCCATTAAGCCACATCGCTTCAGATTTGGTGTGATTTGTCTCAAAACGAAGTTCCAGACTTTCTCCTATACAAAGTTCCTTGAAAAATGATCTGACACATCCTTTTGAGTGTCCCCAACTACCCTTCTCTTTGCTACCGCTATTGGGCACTGCTTCAGTTTGGCTGCTCAAAATTTGATCAGTGGTCTCAAAACTTTACCAATTACAGATCTGCTCCCGTATGTCAAATCTATTTTGAATTATTGCACTAAAGGCACTGAAGTGTCTATGGTGGCAGACCTGCCCCAAAACCATATGCATTCCCTCTCTGTGGAATACAACTAAACTGGATAAGTCGCATGCAACCAAAATGTTATGGTCAGGATTAAGTGCCAGGATGGAAATTGCTGCTAAATACTTCATCATTAATAACAGGTAAATATATCACATATATCAGTGTTTCCCAATCCTGTCCTCGGGGAAATTTTTGCTCCCTATCTGGCAGATTGCAAAAACCTGGACCATCTGTGGGTCCCTGAGGATCGAGTTGGGAAACACTAATGTATGTAATAAGAATTTGTGTCACTGTAAGATGGAGCAGTCACTTTACATTAAAAAGTGATAAAAATTAAGAGCAATAAGGAGCGATGGAGGTTCTCATACCTTGCTTCAACATTCTGGCCATGGTGAAGGACTTCCAGTGGCCGTCATTGTGCCGCTGGCTGCTGGAGACACTGCCTGGCCCGGACCCCAGGTCATAGCTGACCTTCACTCTGCCGTTACTCAGCTCTACACTCATGAAGTCTTTCTGTCTCCAAAAGAGGTGTCAGTGGAGAACATGAGGGTCCTGAGCAACAGTGAAAGCAGGAAGACAGGAGTGACTCCTGCCATGACAAGCCAGATAAGTGGCCCAACTGTGGTGCTGCAAGATCCAGAGTTTGTGAGTCTGTCCAATCAGATCACACTCTACCAAAGCATCATCTGGTCCCGGATAATTTAGTTAAAACAGATACAAATGCATTAAAACCAGGTGTTTCCAGACTTGTGAGTAGTACTCTATAATGTAATGCACTGTAAAGAAGTAATTTAAAAGATGTTTCTCTTAATAATATCTACATTGTAATTAACACTGATCCAATCCTTTCCCTGGATGTAACCGTTTCTGAATTTGCTGCCCATACAAAGCTTCAGAACGGTATCCGTGACAGAGATGGGCCCCTGTCAGTGACGAGGGCGCGGCCTCACCATGTCCTTCGTGGCGAAATACATGAGGAGGGCGTTGGTGGAGAAGGTGCGGAACTTAAACGTGATGGTGGAGACGTTGGGGTTCCAGCGTGTTGGCCGGCTCACGGCGGCGTAGCCCTCGCCATCGAAATGCACCGTACCTTCGCTGTCTGATGGCTGAGGGCTGGGCAGGACACACAGCACAGGACAGGGGGATGCAGGTTCCAGATGGAAGAATAAGACCAGGAACATCGTGGGGTGGATCCACAGGAAAATGGCGCATCTTTTTCATAGTGGCAATTTTTTCTACTTCATTTTACTAGCATTTATAACTTCCGGCTAATTCTTTTGTTGAAGTGGTTAAATTAGTTACAGAAGAGTAACACAATGCATCTTTAACAATAATCCACTGGACAAACTCAAGCGCAAAAGTACGGAGGTAATTTGGTTATTATTAATATTAAACAGTGAACTTAATATGAATAGTAAATCATAATTAGAGAGTGAATACTTTTGTAACCAATTAAACATTTAAATGCTCCTCCTCATTATCATCATTGTTAATGAGCAATAGCAGTAGCAATGTGTATTGTTTATTAAGAATAAAAGCTAACATGGTGGTCAACAGATTAGATAGGAAGTACAGTAAAATAAAAACGGTACCTATTTGTACCTCATCAGTCACGTCTTAATAACCCTACAGAAGTAGCATGTATTGACTTTCATCCACATATGAGTGATTAACTTAATAATTCATTCTTCCAGGATTTCTTAGCCCTGTGAGTTGCAGTTGCTCTGACATTTCTGTCTCAGAAGATAAATTGGCTGTAGTCTAAGCAATTTAGCAGTCAGCACCAGCATAAGTGTGCAGCCCAGCGTCTCAGCAACCAGACACTCCAAGGACTCTATTACAGGAATGTATTATGTATGCGGTACCCAGGACTATACCGTGAAAGTACGTAATAACAATAATAACGACATAATAATAATAAACTTAAGCAGTGATATTCTAGGCTTTTTCTTTTTTACATTTCCAAGGTCTGTCATTTTCTGTTCTTTTTCTGACCTACACTCACTGCTCATAATTTATTATGCTCCAAACCATGTTTACAGCAAACAGTAAACTACTTAATTTAAGAAATTTGCTCCACGCCTGTATTTACTCGGGAAATGAAAAGCAGCTGTCTGACGGCTGCTACAAACACTGGTGGGAGGAAAAAAAAAATAGGCTTCACGACCCAAAGGAATTACCTATGCTATCAATCACTGCCTTGTTTAACCCAATGGGAATTAATGAGACAATTAAAGCAATTAGAGTAGTGTTAAGGCTGTTGGTGGTTGACAGAGGCATTTAAAAAACCCATCCAACATGGGTTTCGAGGCCTAGACCCCTTCATCGTAACTCCGGGCAGGCTTACCTCACTACACAACCGGCACAGTCTCCCTCCCGCTCGCGGTAGTTCCACAGTCCTATGGGTTTGTTGTCCAGGTAGGTCTCTCCCATACACCCAACGAAGGTGGTGGTTTTAACGGCATCAGCTTTCTTCAACGGTCAGTCAAAACAAATGTCAGTACATCTCAAGGGCTGCTTGATGAGTTTTTTTGTTGGAGATAGCAGGCTGGACACTACCTTCACGCTTCCCAGAATGCCTCCAACGAAGAGATAGGCTTTCTCGTCCACATCAAGGATGGTGTAGCCTTTGGGGGAGCTGGCGCTGCTGGAGACGGGAATGATGCCAGCTTTCGGACCCTCCAGCGCATGGACTGAGATGGTACCGTTGATGCCGATACTAGAAACCGCCGAAACAAGTCATACACCGGATTAGTGGGATGAGCCTACCACCTGCGTCCACACTGTGGCGCTGTTGAGGAAGATGGAATAGCAGTTGCATTCTTAAGTCGAGTAGTTAACCCGAAACAGAGGATGCAGTGAAATTTAAAATGTAAAATGGTAGATGGTGGTCCCACACCAACACCCAGCCAGCCCCCCCCCCCCAGCTTCATCCCTGGCCCACCGAGAAGCTTCGATCCGGTGCCAGTTCCCATCGTGGATGGTGAGATCGGGGTACTCAACGCGGCCCACGCCGGAGCCGACGTCCCACAGGAAGCTAACCTTGCCCTTGCGCATCTCCACCGCCAGGAAGTCAGTCTAGGTGAGACGAGCGATTGAGATGCAGAGAGACGGGCGTCTAATTGGCGACATTATGAGCACATCACTGGGGCCCCACTCCAGGGGCCAACGCCATGACAGAAGAGGGGAAGCACAGAGCAGGACACATTACAATGAGATGCTGAGGAACGACAAGCTACAAGCAAATCAGCGAGAGCGAGGGGCCTGTGATTTCCCCGAGGAAATCAGCGCTATGGCCGCATGCTGGCGCTTTATCTGAACTCACTGCTAATTGCCGTGGTTGTCGTACACAGCAAAATTATATGTTCTCTCTTGGGGACTGCATATTGAATACCCTTTCATCATCTCTTTTTTGCCTTTTCATCTAATTGTCATCAAAACGTCTGAGAAAGCATGATCGGGAGAGTAATTTCAATTTAATTGCAGTGCATTAGTTATCTGGCTAATAAACAAAACACTGCTAAATGGCTTCGCATCAAAAAGTTATAGAGATAGTCATAAATATTCAAATATTTACACACATTCCCTCATTTTTCAGGTTATGTCTTCCTATGGATACTAATAAGCACCATGAAATAAAAGCAGGTGATATATTGGAATGTGTGTCAGATGTGTGATATTTATTTTCTCATTCATGCATATGGACTGTTTTGGTGATATGGTGCCACTTTATAAACCTACCCTTATAAAGGTGTTATGAATGGTTTATAAGCAGGTTATTAATTAGGTTGTAACACTTTGTAAATCATTACTAGACAATTATAAATGAGTTATACCACAGTTTTCTTCTTATTAATGAGTTGCTACCAAAGGGTAGCCGTATTGTAAAGTGGCACCGATGACACTATTAGGAAGGGATTTCTGGAGTTACTTACGTATTGAGCACTGCCCAGGTAGAAGAGTAAATTGTCCGGTGAGGCGGTCTTCACATTCAAGATGATGGTGTTATAGCGACCCTTCTTGATTTCGGGTCGGTAGGCGCGAATGCACTCTCCCCCAGAGGAGACGGACACTTTAATCTAGACGGGGAGGTGGGGGGGATCTCAATTCATTGTTTTTTACACTTATGGGTTTACATCCACAGCAGAGCGAACCTCACCAATGGTCAGCGCTTCATGTTTTACTGCGACTTATTTGGGTCAGAGAACCGATGTTAAGACAAACATCGAGACAAAGTTAAGTAAAAGGAAAATAATCCTCTTAAAAGCCCAGCAGTATTTTCCATTGTCAAACAGTGGATGTCTGCTGTTGCAGGTGCAAGTCAAATGTTCTGTGGTTAGGAAGCTCACATCTAACCAATTTTGGTATAACTGCCCCAAGACTACCGCCATCCTGTCCAGGGTGGACCCCAATCTTTGCCCCCATGATCCTGATCAAAAACTAAATGGACAGCCAGATGTGTATGTATGTAAAAGAACGCTTATGTATTAAATACCTAGGCTGTCTGATCATCATTCTCTGATTATAATTATGCAATTATTATACACAACCTTCTGATTATGCGTTGATTATGTACTGTAAATCCGTCCTCTGATCCTGTAGTACAGGCTAACTATTGTGTCCTCTCATTGTTAAAATTGTTAAAATGACATTTTATTGATGGCGTTCCAGGAAGAGAAATGACTATGACGTTTGGGCTGCGACACGCACTGAGTTAGCCTGTTTACGCGCTTGGTTTATCAGCTCTTTTATCTGCGAGATGTTCTTCTTCAGATTGTCTTGCAGCTCCTTGATCGGTTTGAGCTTCTCTAGCAGGCGGTCAGCTTCATCCTCCAGGTCTTTCACTTTCGCCCCGGCTGCATGAACTTAAAAAAGGAAACAAAACGAGAAATGGGTTTGATTGGCGCATCTGTAAGGAGTGGCGGGCGCTAGTGAGGAAGCGACTGAGCACGTGCGGCTAGCGTGTTTGGTGTTAACGGAGGCAGCAGGAGCACATTGACTCAGATCGATTAACCATAGACACTCTGAAGGAAGAGAGGAAGAAAGGAAGATGAAAAATAGATGATAACGAATAACATGCTAATCGCTAATTAGCTTAATGCTAATAGTAAGAAGAATGAGCTTAGTTTGAGTTGTGAAGGCCCTGCTGCAGAACAGAAAGCAGAAGGATGTTACTCTGGCACCATGCTAATTTCAGCAGTGGCCCATGCGGCACTAGACTCCAGTTAACATGCGCAATGGTGAGACTACAAAAATAAATACGTACTTATGGCTGTCGAGGTTCACAAGATCATCACGCGCACAGGACACAGAGACAAAGAAACACTAGTAAGGAACTGCCTTCACTTCCATATTTTTTTCGGAAAGGCATAAAAGTTGCATTTTTATCGTCACGCCATTAACGCAAGTCGGATCATCACCGCGTTATCTTACGTTATTTTAAAAGAACATTCAGCATAGTCTGTGTCAGAGACACCCTGCAGCGATACCCACTATTTTTGTCGGGGTCCTGGATCATGTTGTCGGCCTTTTTGATGTCATCACCCAGCTTGCTGTAGTTGCGTTGCAGGCCCACGAGGTCCAGGTTCATATTTTTGAGCCTCGCCAGCACATCGCTGGCCGTCTCATTGGCGTCCCTGGCCTTCTCCTTGGCCGACTGCAGCTTGGAGCTGGTGTCTGCAGGAACAGCCGGGCAGAGCAGGTAACGCACCGGACAAGTTTCTGAGACGTCCTAGACCTCATACTGTACGTCCAATGGGTCAACAACGGCAAACAAAGAAACCATGATGTCGCAGCAAGTACAAAAGCTCACAGGTGAAGTGACTGCAAGCCCATCGAGACCTTTATGAGCAACTTTGCTGTTTCCTTTGTTGAAATTCGAAACATTCCCACATTGTTTACATTCACATTTACATTATGTGTTAATGTGATTGTGTGATATGTTTTTTGCACTATTTCCTGCCACTGTATGCCAGTGGTGATTGGTGACTAAAACACCGAACAGGTAAGAAGATAATACTTTTATATTACAGTAGTGAATTTGTCCAAAGAAGAGAGAAAAACATTTCTAAATGATGATACAATTATAGTAATGTTATTTCAAAGTTGCTTGTTTCATGATGTAATCTCTAAAAGAAGGTTCTACCTGCTCTACTTCACTATCTGCCCCTGCTATATGCTGTGTTACTGTATATGCTTGGTGTGACAATGAAGCCCCTCTTGACTTGACCTGACTATTGGCTGATTGTGTTTTGTCCATCACAGGCAGGCCATGCCCAGAAGGGTGAAGCTCATGCCCACATGCTGCCTTTACCATTCGGGAGGGTCTCCAGCCTTCCCAGGGCGTCGTCGATGGATTTCAGCAGGTCCTTACTCTTGGTCTCGGCATTCTTAATCCTGCCCTGCAGCCGACCCAGACTTTCGGCATTCTCTGAAACACACGGCACATGAGTCCGTGTTCCGCAGGGCCGGGCCGCTCGACTGACGATCCGCCTGCATTTTAACGACGGTCTGTGGCTGGAGATTGTGGAAGAGCTCACCCTTAACGTCACCGTCCAACTCCTTGGCTTCATTCCACAGCCGGAAGCTCTTCTGCAGTGAGTTCTTGGCCAGCTCCTTCAGAGAGCCTCTGGGGCTGGAAGCCTGGGCAAGGACGAGACAAGGAGGCGGAGTTAAGATGGCCGCCTGCGAGCTAGCGGTGACATGAGCTTTGATGTTACGGGTTCTTTGATGTTCGCTGATGGAGGTCAATGTAATTGTGCAAGAACCACAAGGAAATTGTCTGTTTTATTCCCAGGGGATTCGGGTGGGAACAGAGGACCTTCTATTGTATGAGGGGTGAGGGAGGGGGGTCTGACACCATCCCCAGCTCAAGTGGATTGCATCAGAGTAACGACACTGAAAACAAATTACAATGACTGGATTCAAACAAGCCAGAGCTCTGACTACTGGGGGTGTGGCTGTGGAGCACTGGGGGGTTAATAGCGAGGTCGCGTGCGCGTGTGTGGGCGTGGCTCACCAGCTGCATGGCCTCCGCGCCCCGGGCCCTGGCTTGCTTGGCCAGCCGCTCCGCCTCCTCGATGAAGTCTTTGACGTTGCTGTAGGCATGGAACGCCGCTGTGGCATTGAATGACAGGTTCTTGGCTTCTGCAAGGATACTGAGAACCAGGCAGGAAGGGTTAGATGTGGGGCTGAAAGCTTGCATGGCTGACATGCACGGAACAGGGCCCGGGAACCCCTGCAGAGTGACACCCCTCTGTTCAATGAAATGATGTCCAGCCCCACGGTTTCATACTGTCCTATTCTTTAAGTACTGTGATCACCCCACCCCGCCACCCAGGGGAGATGTTATTTTGTGCTGCTGTATACGTGTACATGCATGGTACGACAATAAAACCCACTTGATTATTATTATTATTACTATTATTATTATTATTATTATTACTCGCTATCTGTATGTCACACTGTGGTCCTTGGGGACATTATTTCCTGTCATTGTATACATGTATAAGGATGGTATGAAAATACAGCCAACTTGACTTGAAAGTGACATAGTCTTTTCAATAAGCGACTACCGGTCCCACAGAGAGGGTAACGCTTTTGCCATTGCTACCATCTGGAGCCCCGCCCACCTGTCCAGGATGCCAGCAGAGTCCTTGAGCTGGGCGGCGTGGCTCTCCACCTCCAGCATCAGCCCCGGTAGATTCTTCTCATGCAGACCTGTGCTGATCTTGTTCACCTTGTAGTCCAGCTGGTCATCCAGATGGTTGAGGTCACGCGCCATATCCTCCAGGTCCTGTATTTGAAGGCTCGGAACGTTACGCGTTCTGACTGACCTTTGCTCTGGCCTACCAGCACCGAGATCAGCTGCGGTCGCGACCTGCTAGCACCGTGACCTAGATTAATTCCACCCTGCCAGCTTACTGCATCCTACTAGCATTCTGAGGTGCTCCATGCTCTCTCTGAGCTATTGTTTGTTACAGTCTTGACCTTACAGTTCACCCAAAACGATCCAATCAAAATCCAAGCAGACCAGCTGGCCAGGGGGATTCAGAAAGAGGCGATGTGTGGCTCAGTGAGTTAAGTCTCTATACTGTATGGAAGGTTATTGATTTGAATTCCAGCCTCCGCAGAATAGTCACTCCATTGGGCCCTTGAGCAAGGCTCTTAACAGCCGTCCTGCTCTCAGACCCCAAACTTCACCTGCAAGGGTGTTTGTGTTTATCTTAAAGGAGAGTAAGTTGGCATGTGTGAAAAGGAGCATGCAAATGGCACAAGAAGGGTCATTTCATAACAGCATTGCTACATCTTAGCTCAAAGTCTTACCTCCACCTCTTGATTGATGTTGGCCGACAGAACGTTGGCCTCCCCAAGGATGCGCTCCGCCTCAGCCAGGGTGTCCTCTGTCCCTGTCATGGCAGTGTTTACGGCATCCCTCTTGTTCTAGGGGCAGACGGAACTATAAGCTCTAAGCCCCCCCCCCCTCCATTGCACATCGTCATGACGACCACAGTCCGAGTGAACCAGCAGGTGATGCTGTGACTGCTGACTGAGAGGGGATACGTCAGAACAGAGAAAATCCCACCTCCAGCATGCTCATGTTCCACCGGTTCAGTTCGGAGAGGGCATTGGTCTTGCGGATCTTCAGTTGGGCCCCCTTCAGCAGCTCGTGTGCTTCATCCAACTTGCCCCGGTAGTCGGCCACTTTACTCATCACCTCCTGCTTCAGGTCTTCCGTGGTTTGGTGTGGATTTCCAAAGAGACGAGTGACCCTCTGCAGTAAAGCCTCGGCTGCCCTGTAGAGCGTGACCTTTAAGTGTCCGTCATGTCCTTGGTGCAGTATCCAAGGTAAACCACTGCTACACACCCATTTGTATTGTCCCTGCTCTTCTCAGTTTATTTTTTACAGTAAACTGCCACTAGATGGCCATATTTATTCTTGCATGGTTAAGGAGGAGGAGAGGAATACATTACAAAACTAATTTGATTAGAAAGAATATTATTCCTCTCACCCACCTCAGGCAACTTTTAATTAGTTCATTAAGATTTTACATGAGAAAGGAAAACTTTGCTAATTCTGTCTGGATTCGCTCATCCACAAAATGGCTTTGCATAGTGAAAGTACGGAGGAAACACGACAGAGATTATACACATAACCACTGCATGCAGGCATCCAGCAAAGCACACCGATGTGGCCTCACACCACCACGGATCGTTTTCTCACTTAATGCTGGTATTTATGATCTAAATGCTGTACTTGGAACATGGGCCCAGTGTTGTATACAGTAGGCTGATTTCTCTGTA
>JAODLD010000005.1:125489-145582 GCA_026781065.1 Mormyrops boulengeri | reverse complement strand
AATGAACCCATAACCTTATAAATACCCATTTTTTTCCCCTTATGGCGGAAAACGCAATTTAATAAAAAATCTGTGACTGCGAATAAAAAACTAAAAATACAAAACTATATTTATTGTATTTTGCTTGGTTACTTATGGTTATGGTTAGGGCTGGGTAGGGGTTAAAATTGTCATAGTTAGTGTTAGCATTTTTCCCATAGAAATGAATGAGCAGTCCCCAAAAAGATATGTTTACCTGACGTGTGTGTGTGTGTGTGTGTGTGTGTGTGTGTGTGTGTGTGTGTCCTGCAACAGACTGGCATTCCACCCAAGGTATCCTGTGTTTCCTGTGAGAGGCCATTATGGAAAAGGACTGGATAAATAAACAACTAAAAAAATAAACAAACAAACAAAACAAATAAAAAATGGTCCTAGCTAACAGTGTTACAAATCACTGTGCGGCCTGGCGCAGATGCTGAGTGAGCACCGTGCTGCGGTTTATGTGCTGCGGTTTATGTGCTGCCGTCAGCTCGGCATCCTCTGCGGTAAGTAGCTCGGTGCAGCCCATCCGGTGAAGGCCCGACGAGGAATGGGAAAGAGGCTCGGCTTCCTGCTCCGAAAGGATCTACCACGTGAGTCTACCCATCATCGGGAAAAAACCTGAGTGCCGTGGAGGCCCGACTGCGGCGGCAGCTCCGGTTTAATGGCGCGCCGCTGTCCATGCCCGGACAGAGCTGGCGAATGTCGCCCGTTAATCTGGTCAGAGGAGGCACGCGCGGCGACCTCGCCAGGGTGACAGCGAGGTAATGAGCCGGGGGCTCGATCTGAGACGGCCCTGACAGGCATGTCACATGTGTGACTGTGCCATGTGGTCCCTCCTCCCCCGGCAACTGGGAGCGCGGGATGGGCGAGATAAGATGTCACAGAGTATCATAAAAACTCCGCCACATTTCGGGGATGACTTTGCGCCAGGGCCCCAAGTGGCTGACGCTACTTAGCTGATTCTGCCCCAAAATTAGCCCTAAATTAAGCATTTGTGGGGAAATGAACTACAATAAAAAGACTAATGAAATTAACAGGGGCGGTGCGGAGGCACGCTTGTATGTACGGCATGGGTGTGCCGTTCCGTCTGGGGCAGGAGTGATGTGCCTTTAATGAGAATCGTCACCTGCCGTCCCCATCCTCGCTTGCTCTCTCTCTTTCTCTCTCTCCCCGTTTCTCTCTCTCTCTCGCTCGCTCATGGCGGCGGGGGCCTCTCAGCGTGTCACGCTGCTGTAATCCATGGCCGCGCCACATTTGAATGCCCCCACCCACGCCGAGTCTTTTTCTCCCGCCCTCCCCACGTGCCCCCCCCCCCCCCCCCATGCACCTATGCCTTCCTCCCCCAGCTTGCCAGAGGATCCCATGGCTGAGCCACATGCAGGGAGGCGGGCGGGGGGGCCGCCCCGTGACACCGCCAGGCTGGAGCTCACTGCGTGCACCATTTGCAGTTATCAGGCTAAGATGAGGTGTGTGTGTGTGTGTGTGTGCGCGTGTATGGGGGAGGGGTCACACTACATGTTTTGGACGTCCTCGGTGGGGTGTGCAGGGTGTGCATAAGGAACGGGGCCTGACTTTGGACCTGACCAACCTGTGAACAGCACAGCGCATCACATCTGGCTGCTGGTTAATCCAACGTTTGTCAAACTTTGTCTGGAGACCCCACAAAAACCATTGGTGTGACCCCTGTCAACCCTCTTCAATACAATAAGATTTGTCTGGGGGGGGCTACGATAAACTCCCAGTTTGAGAACTGTGGGGTTAAACAGCCACAGACTTTCACCTATACATTTACATCAAGTTCAGCTGCCTTCCTCAGTTGCTACTTCTCCTGTCACCTATTGACCAATTTTTTTTGTATTAGTTAATATGCTATGGCGCAAGCGGATTGGAGGTCATAAGCAAGGTGGTGCGTAGCCTCCCCGTATCGGCTTATGTAAATAAAGATGGAGGAAGATGCGGGCACTGCAGCTGACAGGAGCAGGAATAGAGGAAGTGTCTGAAAGCCGGCTGCTGTCCTCATGACGCGCTAAGAAATCCTGACTCATCCGCACAAACTATGCAAGAGTATTGTTACATAAAGGACTAATAATACAGAAACATTTGAAAAAGAGAAACAAACTCGACCACGGCAATAAGGCATTATGGAAGCGTAAAAGTGAGGTGCAATTATATTTCTAGACAAGAGAAAAAAATCAGGGAGAGCCAGATATCGGTACTTCAGTAAAATTCTACACTTCTTCAGCGACATTTGCTGTTCCAACGTTCCACGTTCCAACATGCTTTGTGGTACCTTGCAGGTGCACTGGCCTGTCGTGTCGGCGCAGGAGCACATGCCGTGGTCGGCGTCGCAGGTCTGGCTGGCCGAGCCGGCCAGGGAGCAATCGCAGGAGGTGCATTGTGGGAAGTCGCGGAAGCCCACTTTGCACTCGGTGCACTTCTGCCCGGTGAACTGCTCCCGGCAGAAGCAGCAACCCGTGTTGATGTTGCACTGCAGGGTCACGGAGCCGATCACGTTGCATTCGCACGGCTGTGGGTGAAAACCACGGACATCAGTGACACAGAAGATACAGAAGAAGAGGACTCATTTCTGTGCTAAATGAAAAACTTACCAGTCATAAAATGCTTAGTTTCATATCAACTAATAGGACGCATTTTTAAGGGTGCATTTTCCATGAATAAATAAATGAAAGAGAAATCCCTCGACTGACGATGACGGGCAATTAAGCATCGCTTACCCAGTTAAATGTCAATTTGAAGCCAATTATCTTATTTTACATAATTGGGGGGGTTACTTAACAAGTAATGAATCAGGACCTATCCATGTTATGTGTGGGGGAAAAGAGGAAAAAGTAAAGAAATTGAGGAAGAGGGTTCACCTTACAGCCAGTGATGATGTCATGGCCCCAGAAATTCGGGGCACACTTGTCACACCTCTCTCCCACCGTGTGCGGGGGGCAGATGCACTGTCCGGTGTTGGAGTCGCAGTTATTCCCCACATGGGAGCACTGGCATGCTGGGAAGGGGGGCGGGGTGTGAAATGTCAGGTGTTTAATGCTAGTAAATTTATCTATCACTTCACACTGAGCGGTGGGAGAGCATTAAACGCATTCAGCCGTGAACAACGAAGTCATTCATCTATCTGAGCGCGTTAACAGTGGATGGGAGCGAGCGGGAGTGGGCGGAGCCTACGTGTGCACCCCCCCTCCTGGAAGTTGAAGTGGCCCTGGGCGCAGCGGTCACATTTGAGGCCGGCGACTCCCGGCTGGCACCGGCACTGGCCCGTCTCGTCGCAGTCGAAGGACTTGGAGCCGAAGGAGTTGCAGTTGCAGGGAATGCAACCGCGTCCCGACTGCACGCCAAAGGTGGTGGCCTGAGGGGTAAGGAACGCGCGTTCAGGGTGGCAGGTCAGAGCGGCGGTGCCCGAGGTGGGAATGGACACACTGGGATGCGTAGTCAGGCATTGTGGGACTTGATCAGGATACCAGTCTGAGGTTCGGATCAGATCTGAAGACCATGCAGGGCTGGACTGCTCATTTGGAATACCGAGCATTTTCCCGGTGGGCCGACGGGTATGTGGGTCGGCAGAATTTATGGGACCCCCAGTCAGCAAAATGTATTGCTGAAGACCCCAAAGTCAAGGCCGGATTTTTAATCCCGATCCGGCCCTGAGATCAGGTGGCCTTGTGCTGATCCACAACCACCCCTGGATTGCTGTAGGATTTGGGTGTGTTTTATTCAAGCAGGAAGCCCAGGCTCTGGTCTTGCCTCAGCCAAACAGCCTCTGGCCGCCCTCATGGCTAATAAAATGAATACATTTTGGACTTTTTATAACAGAGTACACTTATTAAATGTATTCATCATTTTACCATAGAAATTAAGCAATTTTACAACACAGCTCTGAATATCATGGTTATTATTTGCCTGAAACAAACTCTTTAGAGGACAATGTCTTTTGCAGCCTCCTGGAAGGTTTACTCTCACGTGTCTCAGTTTCTCTCATTCACATAAATATTTGAGATCATCTCAGATATGGAGCTGGACACAATGTTCCACTGTATGGCACCGAGACAAGGCTGGTCCAAGAGGTGTGTGCACAATCTTGAGTTACAAACCGCGATACACTCCAAAGAAAAAAAAAAAGAAAAACCACAGCAAAAACCACACACGGAGCTCTTGAACAACGCATTCCCCTCTTTTGCGCGTTTTGAATCATGCGGCACATTCAATCGATATCTCCAGCATGGCCAATTAATTAACAGGCCAGCATATGTTGCGGAGTAGAGGCTTAGAAATTCCTGGGACACCCAGAGCGGACATTATTTTTAAAAAAATCAGCAACACAATGAAACATCCACCTGCACTGTCCATCAGGAAGCATTTAGAACATTTCCAGCATAATAATGCATCTAGGATATAATTGCACTTTGTAATACAGGGCTAACACATTATAATATGAGATGGCGGCATGTGGATTGCGCGGCAGAGGGGGAGCGAGATTCCAGTCTCCGATTAATAAACTGGGCGGCGTGCGGCGGATGGAAGCCACGGGAAGCAGATGGTTTTTCCGCGGTAGGCGCCTGATCGTACAACGCACCGTCTGAGCGTAGCCACTAATCAGTGTCGCCGCACGGAGGTCTGCGAATGCGCCCCCATCAGGAGGTCCAGTGAGCTGCATTCGCTGCTGGCTCGACATTCCAACGTGTGTGGAAAACTACAGCGCTAAATCTTGGTGTCTTTGTTCGCTGATCACATGCATGTTGTGTAGTTAATATGTGCATTAGCTCCCTGGGTGGTTCCATGAGGGTGACCATACCCTTTCCCCTCTATAGTCCCACTTTGTCAGGGTCCCTGCCCTTTGTGTCTCCTCCCCGTTTGGCTAGCAGCTGTTCCTGGCCATCCTGTCCACCTCCCTGTCTCTGGCTAATCAGCCCCAATATGCTCTTCCCTTTCCCCAGACTGCTGTGTGGCTCAGTGGGTTGTGTGTCTGGTATAAACTGTAACTCTCTGACCATGGGTTTGAGGTTGGCCAAACACCAGTCTCATTCATTTATTTGTATTTCTTGTTTTTGTTTCCCAGCATTTATTTTCTAGTAGTTTTCTTGTCCTACTGTAGGTTTTCCCTGCTCGTGTTCTGTTCTGTTCCATTCTGGTTCTGTCTAACTCTCCTTGCATTGTATTCCTAATGTTTAATTCCCAGTATGTAGTTAATGTTTCTAGTTTTTGGTATTAAGTTCCCTAGTTTCTATGTGAGTTAATTATTAGTTTCACTTGTTGCATGTTTTCTTACCAGTGCTTGTTAATAGTTTTATTCTGTTGATTGTTGTCCTGCGGCCTGTGTTGATTAGTTAATTGATTATGTCCTGCACATGATGCTTGTTTGCCCTAGTTTTCTAGGAGTTTTTAAGGGTCTCCCCTGCTCTGTTCTCCAGTGAGTCATTCTTAAGATGTTATTCTGTTGTATTATGAGGTTGTGCTCTGGTCATGATCACCCCTTAGATTCACCCCCCTGGAATTACTAAGGTCGCTATAAAGTTTTGCAAATTATTTTTATAGTGGTTGTTCTAGTCGTTGAATCCCTTCTTTATAAGAAAAGAAAATGGGAAAGAAAAATGTCTTTCCGGAACCAAGTGGACACGTATCAGTTGCCCACATATCAAAGCATTCCTGCGAGAAAACAGAGTGCAGCTTCTCGCGAAATGCAGTGCGGGTTGTTATTTCAAAGAAGCCTTTGATGGCTTTTTATGAGCATCAAGCAGGAATCACATGGGGCTCTAATGCGAAATGTGAGAGGAACGAACCAAAAACATGGTGTTAGTGAAAGGTCTGCAGGAATGATGTCAGCGTGCGGGGGGACACACGCATTCCCGGTCAGGGGACGGGGGTTGAAAATAGAGTAAGGTGTGTGACTGGGGGTCAAGGGGTGCTCTAGGGGTCAGGGGGGTGGACAGGAGCAGGGTGTACTGGGGGGACTGTGTAAATGGGAGGGTAACTCAATATGAGTAACATCATAGGCTATGATGTCAAAACACACAGGGCAAGTTTGGATCAGGTGGGTGCGGAGAGTCATACTGCACGCCATTGGAGTAGGGGCGGTGAGGGAGGACACTGCGGAGAGTCATACTGCACGCCAGTGGAGTAGGGGCGGTGAGGGAGGACACTGCGGAGAGTCATACTGCACGCCATTGGAGTAGGGGCGGTGAGGGAGGACACTGCCGAGAGTCATACTGCACGCCACTGGAGTAGGGGCGGTGAGGGAGGACACTGGGCAGGTTACGTTCTAAAGTCAGGGCCTTTGGCATGTGAATAAGGTAAAAGTGCATGAGTAGGCCATTATGTAGCCAAAGCCCTAATGGATGGAGTCAAATGGGATGGGAGAAGGGTCGGGGGTTGTCTTACATGGCTAAATTAGGCTTGGTTCAGCGGCGTATAATAGGGTACAAAGGCATGCCATAAAATATAATTATGTATGGGTGCATCAGAGGGTACAGTGTGGATTACAGGGGGGTGGAGTTTAAAGGCAGGCTGGCTCTAACACACATGCATGCTGAGCAGTTTACCCCCGTGGGGCGGTATGCTCCTCTGGTGCACCCCCCGGCCCTGCCGGAAGCCCAGCGCTGCTGAACTTGCTCCAGAAGGACCTGCTGGACGGGCCGGCGTGTCTCCCGGCGCTCGTAGCCCTGGCGAGCCAGGTCGCAGCGCCGGCCCGAGAAGCCCGGCTTGCAGATGCAGCGACCCTCCAGGTCACAGCGGCGAGACACGGCCCCCAGGGGGCTGCACGCGCAGGGCCTGCACACCTGCCGCTCCGCATCCCACCAGCAGTTCGGCTTGGCCGGGCAGGACAGTGGAGGACAGCATGTCAGATACAGGACATTAGCGTTGTTAGGGGCTAACGCCCGCCCAACATCCGATCACTGAAGGGGGACATCACCGACCGCGGTTTCAGGTCTCTGCTCATACGACATTGTGCAGGTCTTCAGTTTAACATCAAAATGAACCACCTTCGGCTCAACGTTCATTACCAATAGACAATACGGCTGTCCATTGTCCTTCTTTGACCGCCTGCCCAATGATGATGGAGCAGGCAGTCATTAAACAAGGAAGGTCTCATAAAACCTGAGAGAAATGGAGAGTTGAAGCCAGAGTGGGATTGGGGATACCTACCATGCACTCGTCGCACTGCCGCCCGATCATGTGCTCTCTGCACGAACACTGGCCCGTTTCGTGGTGGCACACCTCTGACAGGGAGCCGTTACCATGACACTGGCAGGCTGGGGAGGGGAGGGAAGGGGGGGGGGGGCATTACCACTGACAGACAGCGCTAAGCGTTCAGATCCAAATGCTGGCTGGCCGAGGCTCCAGGAGGGCCCTCGCTTTTATACCTGTGAACCTTTGAAAGACATTCAGGTCCCTGCTGATAAAGATCTATCCAAATGCCATAAATTTTGCTACACAGCCTAAAAATAATATCTACTTCTGGTGGGGGTGGGAAACGGCCCAGTCACAGCAGGTTGGTCGTTCTCTAACAAGCCCGAAAATGGGATCATTTTTAGATCGCAGCTTGTTGCAAGTGTGTTTTTAGGGTGGTGGGTTCTATGTGCCCAAACGGGAATGCACAGTGAGGTCACCGGCATCGCTTACAACATGGTCACAGGGTGACCAAATAAAAAGACTCAAAACACTCAGACTGTGCTTCCCCATCCCTCTGCCAAGATCATTGGGTATCATTCTCCACTACCATCCATCTACCAAGCAGGATCCCACAGACCGGTTCTGGGCGTGAATATCAAAAGAAAAATAAAAGAAATGCGAGTGGCGATTAATCTCGCGGCGTCAGTGTGAAATCGCCAGCCCCTGCTATTTTAATTACCGTGCAGCTTGCTCAGTTCAGAGGAGGTGCGCCTTTCACGGGAAAAAAAAATGGTGGTTTATGTTCTGAAGTTTTAATTACGGTGGAAACAGCATGAGGAACATCGCTGCCTTCTGCACACGCGGCGAGCGGAGAGCCGAACGCGAGCGATTCCGGGGGACCGCTTAGATGCCTCGTGCTTAATTGCTGTTTCCCGCGGCTTGGAATGTGTCTCATGGTTAAAGTTTTTACTTTGGATAAATGGACTGAACGGCGACTAAATAATCATTCAGTTTTATTAGGTGCTTTTAATGTCCTTAACAAAAAATGACTCATACAAAATGCATAAAATTTGACATTAACTCATGGATTCAAGGATTTTATTTGTGACATGCAAGGTCAGTCTGACTACAACTTGGAGTAAAATTCAACTTATTCAAGTTAAATCCGCCATAATAAACTGTGACCAGGAAATATGATTGGAAGATAGATAGATGGATGGATGGATGGATGGATGGATGGATGGGCAGATAGTAATTATTTGAAAATTCCTATTAACTGTTATATACTGTCAGATTCAGACTTATCACATCTCTACAAACTGAGCTGTCACAGATAAAACTGAATAAAACTGTAGAATGAGATTATGGCCAGAAACAAGTGGTGTTACATTCATGAATGCTGGGTCTGCATTGCTAGCTTTAAAGTTCATATTTAAGTATTGAATTTAATTCTTTGTATGCATACACACTCAATTTCTCAATTCTGTTCCAACGGTCTGAGGCTCCATGTAGGGTGGAGATGGCATGGGACGGATATAAATGCTAACCAGTACCTTACAAAACGCATTCAGCGGAGTCTGCTATTAGCGGTTTGTTAGACAGTAAGTTTGTGGTGTTTCAGCCCATTAAAAAATCTGGTTCCGTCAACACACATAATATCTGGCATTATGTATGTAACTGAGGCATGACTGATTACACGGATCATGCAGTATAATCTCACCCTATCCATGCAGTACGAGAATGACACATGACAAGTACAGGTGAGGGAAATGCCACATAATCAACAGCATATTTTTCTGGTCCATTTCTGGTCCCTGGTCCTCTGCATGCCTATCACGTGAAACATGCATAATACAACTGATGAAAGAGGCAGATTGTGTGAAAATAAAAGGAAATGAGTGAGGCAATGGACTGATGAATTTGCATTCTGCATGCTGGCCTGTTCTGCACTCGTTTAATATGTCCTGAGGAGCACAAAGTCAAGCAGTGTGGAGTCAAGGCACAAACACCACAGCCCGCTGGCGCGCTTCATGCCTGCAGGTGGGCTCACCACATAGGTTAGGCTCCCAGAGGGTAGAACTTGTTTTTTGTACTTGTTAAACATTTTTTATAACTTTCTTAAGAT
Source organism: Mormyrops boulengeri (assembly GCA_026781065.1). NCBI lineage: Eukaryota > Metazoa > Chordata > Actinopteri > Osteoglossiformes > Mormyridae > Mormyrops > Mormyrops boulengeri. Next base: position 136,308 of record JAODLD010000005.1, on the reverse strand, counting down.
ACCATAGCTTGTAAGACTGATTCACATTTATTTATATTATACTTTCTTACTGGGGGGCACAGGGTATAGTGTTGTTGCCACAAACCTCAATCCCAACCCAGGTCTGCGGGTGTGGAGTGCGTGTGGGAGTTTTGAGGGCAGAATAAACATGATTGGTTCAGATAGATAACCAATCAGATTGTAGAGGAAGCGGGACCAAGACATCTGATTGGTTGGTCCGACATATGACCAAGATCTGATTGGTTCTCTCTCTAAACTAATCGCTTTTCGTTCTTCCTTCAGAACTTTTTTGTAGAAGTAAAACTCCCAAACATGTGAAGTTTACATATTTGTTCCAATTTGCCTGGATTTTCTCCAGGTGCTCCCCCTATGGTCAAAAAATACAGGCAAGTTGGGATCTAAAAGCTGCTCACTGTGAATGTGTGTGTGTGTGAGTGAGGGAGTGTACAGTATGTACCCTGCCATGGACAGATCCCTTCCACGATGTTCCCCTGCCCTGTGCTTCCAAGGAAGGGCTCCGAGCTCTTTGTGACCTCCTGTATATTTCATACTAATCTGTAGCGGACGAGTTACCAGCTGTGAGACACATACATTAATAAGACTGAGGTACATCGACCCGCAGTCTTATAAATTTCATTTATTAGCCAAACCAATATAAATGACCAAAGACTTAAGGCATCATGGATGCTGTGCATATGGCGTGCGCACATGGCCAGCCGAATGTTCCCTTTTAAGAAACCCAATTAATAAAGAAGCTATTAAACCCCAGTAGCAGAAAGCGGTCCTGTGAATTTACTGGCTACGCACAGAACGGCTGGCTAGCGCACTCGGGTTTTAATGTAGTTAAACTTCATCACTCTCCTTTTGCCTCGTCAGTGACGTCCCCAGATGTGCAAAATTGGAAACTGGAGTTTGGCAACAGAATCAGCAGCCGTTTTACTGAATAAATTAAACTACAGATGTTTATATTTTGTATTTTAAAACCTGAACGGCTGGCATTACGAGTGACATTTCGTCTCCTTTTTTAATTAAAGTTCAGTCGTTTTTTTGGCATTAATCTCACCCTCTTCTTGTCTGGCTCCAGACATGATTGTTGTTAGATTACTGTGAAATTTAAAGATTAATGATTTTCCTGGCGCCCATAGCTTTTGCATGACAGTTGTCTGCTGGTACATGTCTGTTATTTCACTGTGAAAATGAGACTCTTCAAGGAAGGTCAGGCCTATATTCTGTTTAGACCACCACCTATACTGTGTAATATAATGTTGTGATAACATCAGGGGCTGAGATTTAGTGAGGAAGCTGGGAGGGGAGCTGCTTCCCCAGTGTGCAAAATCAGAGTGGTAGGGATATGTCACATATAAAATCTATATAAACATACCATCGAACAGCATCACAAAACGTAGCAGAGCATAGCGTAACGTAGCATAGCATGACATAGTGTAGCATTAGCATAGCTGAATTATACTACACCGCAGTGGAGTATTTAGCCTAAATCCGTAAAAAAAAATGGTGTCAGAGTGTTAAGGCATGTGTTCATTTGGAGAAATCTAGATCGAAATATATCATACTTAGGATAAGTCATTGATATAAATGCACACTCACGTTGACAGTTTTTGGCCACCATGGCGTCACCAAAGTAGCCTTCCCGGCAGGTCTCGCAGGCCGCGCCCCCATAGCCCGGCCTGCACCTGAGGCACGTTCCGGTCACAGGGTCACAGCTACGGGGGGCCGAGAGGTCCAAATTTCCATTGCACTGGCAGGGTTGGCACGACCCCCCCAGTTCTGTAGGCTGGCCAAAGAAACCATTGGAGCACCTGCGGCACAGTCAGAAACGATGAGGTCAAAGGTTAGAGGTCAATGGAGGCCGACAGCCTGGGGATCGCTGACCCCCGTTACAGCTGGTTTGTGTTCTGTGAAGGAATTACTGGCTGCCGGGTGTAATAATGACTCTTTTCACCTCCAATTATCGAAGGAACTCGCCGGCGATGTTTTGCAGAGGTGCCACATGTGACTATTGAATATCTTCCGTGTGTATCAACAAAGTAATTATGCCTGGAACATAAATAGGATCTTGGTGCATATTCATCACGGGGAGAGAGAGCGACGCCGTCAGCAGTCCACACACAGCGGCAGCTGGCGAGATGGTGAGGGATCCATCAAAACCATGCCTGTGTCCCTTACATTCTCATCTTTTCTCTTATATCTCCTCGGAAAGGAAGCCATGCCGGGCAGCGATAAAGGCCTGCCTTCGATCTACCGCGTCGTCTTAAACGGCTTCCGTGCTTCTTATCTGCGTCGCCCACTTTCCGGCTGCGTGGCACTAAATGGGAAAAGCAATCGTGCCGACGTGACGCGGCGGCGGTTCCGACGCCTGTCGGATATTTATTAATTGAGCGCATTATTGCCTGCGACGGCCAGGCGGGCGTGCCTCCAGGATGGGATGGCAGGCTGGCGATGCGCGTCTGTAATTTCAGCGCCGTCGTTAAGCAGCGCCGTGCTGAGACGGGTTCCTAATTCCGACCTTGGGGCCGTCGTGTAGGGCCAGACGGTATGCGGGCGGCCTTTTACTGCCTACCTTACATCAGTACATGTACAAATCACAGGCACGACATGCAAGCATGAGCATCCAAAGATCTAAGGGTTTAACCTGAAAGTGCCTCCGGAGGTTGAAGCACACATGTGTGATGAGTAAAATAGGTAAGAGTGGCCAGGCGTGAATCCTGGCAAAGGGCAAGATGGCCAGTAGCCCCGAGTAGCATTCTCTTAGCGGGCACTGACTTAGCAAATCACCGGCACCACCCCCTCGTAAATAAAATTTTGATGTGCCACAGAGTGGACATTAAAGGAGAATTAATCAAATTCCACTGCTGACATCCCCGCCCCCCCAGTCGAAACTGTCAGGATGTCATGTGGGCCTCCCCCCGCACTGAGCATGACAATGTGCCCGCAGTATTCAGTCTTTACATTGTTATATTTATTATTTTCCATCCATCCGTCCATTCATCGATCCGTCCATCCATCCATGCACCTTTTACTAGTAAGGGTGGTGAGGTTTGGCCAAATGCAAATTTTTAAGATGCCATTATATTGAGATAAATACTGCGAACCCCCCGCAGTTGCCTCGCCGGCAGGAGCCTCACGGACGGAGATGCTGACAAATGGCAGCAGGGGCAGGCGCCGAGACGCGCACGCGGACCGACCACCCGGCTATTCTTAACCGCTACATCTGCACCCTCGTTAACACACCACAGCACGGGCTGCCAGTCTATCTCCAACGCTGATGTCTCCAGCCAGGTGTGCCCCCAAACCGCCCCCGCAATACCCCCCCTCCCCCCACTAACTATAAATGCTCAAGCAGACACGTCCCGACATCATGCTCATCTCCAATTTTAACCAGTTTTAACCCCACGTTTTCCACATGGGGTCACCGAGCCGGACAACTGGTTGGCCGTTTATTCCAACCCACGATAAACTGGCGAGCGCCGGGCCTTGATTGACTGCAGGTCCGGTGAGCCCGGCCGCTGCGGGATGACCTCGAGGTGCTCCCCTTGGCTGGCAGCCCGCTCATTTCCCACCTTATTGCGTGCCCCTCCCCCCATCCCCTGAGTGCACACAGCTGTCCCGGCCCCCGTTCCGGGAATATTAATGCCAACCTGTTGCTTCTTGCAGATGAGATTCGCCGCCTCTGCCAGTCAGCCGTCTCCAGCAGGCAAACCTTTGATTTTATGACTTTTCTGCCGTCTGCACTGATATTACGATTCATTCTGAAGGAGCAGGCGGCTGCTTGGTGTTTCACAGACCAATGTGAAGACCAGTCTTGGTAGAGATCACTTTCATTATTGCAATATAATTGCCCTATAATTACTGCAGTGTAAAGAAATTGTATTCTAATTACGTTAGCTGCACTGCAGAGTGACGTGTACGTGAGTGGCCTTGCATGTCTCTGTGGTAACCTGGCTACGGCGGGTTTCCTGATTATTATAAAACACAGGGACCTACAGTATATGGTGTGATGCCCCGAAATGCAAACTTGAGGGGCTGTGAGCTGCTGGTCCCTGATTGGTCACTTGGCTTTCTTTCAGGAGGCCTGACTATGCCGGTAGCAGACGCGCTTTTGTCTTTGGCTGCCCTTGGCGATCCGTCCGGAAGCCCCCAGAGAAATGTGCACCCCGGCCCTCCCTCTCACAGATGATGAATGGAACCTCCGTTTCTGCCTCGCAAATAGGGCCCCCGTCTTCCACTGGCGTGCGCAGGCGAAATTAAAATCCCTCTCCGCCTGCCTCGAGTTAATGGAGAGTCGAAACCCGCGTGCACCCTCAGCCGCCAGGATGCCAACGACAGAGCTCGCTACCATCTGTCATCAAGGCTGATGTGGGGATGAAGGGCGCCCCCCCCACCACCGCCCCCCCCGAAAGTTTCACTTGCTCCAGTCCCCTCTGCATCAACAACCTGGCAGGCCCCCCCTCCACCCACCCCAACCTCTCCCACAGCCCCAAACCTATTTGCCATCTCTCCACCCGCAAAAATGCGGGAGGAAATTAAATGATGTGTTTCTGATGCAGATGAAATGAATACACTTCAGACAGAGTTGTGGCACCAAGCGTGAGACCATCAATCTTCCTGATGGGCCACAGACCCCCACCCCCCCTTTTTTGTTTATCAGTGTCCTGGGGGTTAGCGAGAAGGTGTGTATGGTGGGCGGGGGGGGCTGTGTGGGCGGAGCTTGGGGTCCGTATGATTGGCAGCAGCCATCCAGACTTTGGCATTACAGGTGAGCTTTTGATGAGCGCGTTTCATCAGGCAGGCATGTGGTATGACGGGACGGCGCGTGACAAATCAGGAGAACATGCGGCGGCGGGAGAGCGGGATATTGACAGGAAACTGATGTATTCGCCAAAAAGAGGTGAGGCTGTCACAGAAGTGGACACAACTGCTTCTAAATGTGTGCCCCCCTGGAGATTGACCCTGATCACATTCAATACCAGGCAGATCTACTCATAAACAAAATTTCTGTTCCGGCATCGCACATGGCTATTCCGAGCTCCGTCTGAAACCTGAATACTCTTTTATTCCGGTGACAGCGAGATTCCGGTGCACATTACGGCCCAGTGGCGCCCTCAGTCTGTAGTGTTTTATCCGGTTTGCCAGAAGCACAGGCCCGATGGCGCGGCACGTCCCACAGACACCCCAACGCCCGTCCCTGTCCCTCACCTGTCGCAGCGCGGTCCGGTGTAGCTGGGCTGGCAGCGGTCGCAGATCAGCTCGCCGCCGGAGTCCAGGTGGCACGTGGGGCTGAAGCTGCGGCGTATTTGGGCCACAGTGGCGGCGATAGTGAGGAGGAAGAAGAGCAGAGGCAGCCGGGTCATTGTGGTGCCTCCCGCGGACCAACTGACACGCAGAGCGTAGGGGAGCCAGCCGAGGGCCCCGCAGGTGCCAAAGATAGAGCGCGGGGTCGTATTGCCGCCTGGGGGGGCGGCCGGGTGGTGGGGAGGCTATTTCCGACCACAGAGGACATGAGCAGCGGTGCGAGTGCCTTTCTTTAGCTGCCCCCACCCCCGGCCTGCTTCACCGGAATGCCCAGCTGCTCCTCCTGCCCTCAGGGCACGCCGCCCCCTTTTGGTCCAACAGGGGATTACGGCCTATTTTCTGTGCTTCAGTGGAGCGGCTGTTTTTTGGCAGGTGGGGCATGCGGTGACATCAGCAGCCCGGCCCTGCCGACAAACTCACTCTTACCTGTTTTTTGGCAGGTGGGGCATGCGGTGACATCAGCAGCCGGCCCTGCCGACAAACTCACTCTTACCTGTTTTTTGGCAGGTGGGGCATGCGGTGACATCAGCAGCCCGGCCCTGCCGACAAACTCACTCTTACCTGTTTTTACGGAGTTTTAGCTCAGGAAATGTTCTGGTTTGTTTTATAAAATGTTTATTTTATAAGACAGGGATATGTATACAGGAATATTACAGGGAACATATATTTACATGCAGGAGCAATGGGTACAAAATATATTAGCTTTTTTAAGACACTTCATTCTGTGACTCTAATGAGCCAATGACAGCATCTAGTCACTCTGTGACGAGTGTGGTAAAAACGCATAAACAGATGAATCCTCTTTGGTGGTATGTGTGTGTGTGTGTGTGTGGGTTTGCATACTGTAGATCACATTTGGAGACCAAAATGTCCCCAAAGTGTGGTAAAACCTGAAACTTCCTAACTTTTGGGGACATTTTTCAAGTCTCCATTTGGATAACCTAAATTTTAGAATGCAATCAAAAAAGTAAAAATGCCAAACTCTTTTATAGTTTTATGGTTATGGTTAGGGCTGGGTAGGGGTTAGTCATAGTTAGTGTTAGCATTTTTCCCATAGAAATGAATGAACGGTCCCCACAAAGATGTGAATCCAAACGTGTGTGTGTGTGTATGTGTGTGTGTCATAGTACGTCTGGTGAGTGTGTGCGTGAATACGCACACGTGTATTAAGATACTTACTTGTTGGAAGGATGGGGGAGTGGGCACGAGCAGGGCTTGCAGTCCTCGGCCGTTCCCTTGGTAGCATCGCCATAGAAACCGGGGGCACATGTGTCACAGTGAGGACCCATGGTGTGGTCTTTACAGTCCTGCAAATGGGATTTGGGTAGGAGGGAGGGGGGTCAATTTCACTTGGCAGAAAAATGCATTACTTTAGACTTTTACAGTAAAAGAAAAACCTGTCTTAGAGATCAGGTATTTGCTCAGCAGGTATAAACATTGATTTATATTTCATTTGCTGCCAGAAGTATAACTACAAATTTAGCATAATTAAATTTATTTAAAAATGGGAAATATTTTTTTCAGTGAGAAAAGTCATTTGACCCGAAATATTTCCATGCAAAAACACCAAAATAAATGCCTAATATACACACATGCTCGTTTTAAAATATTAACAGAATGACATCTAATTAAAATTTAGTTTTGCATGTCAAACCTCCATAAAATTTACTCCTAATTGCCGAATAAATCGGAGAGACTTTTAGAGGCGCGTGTGGCCAAATTAAACACGCTGCATCTTCCCGTGCGCTGGCACCAGCCCAGAGCAGGGCGCCGCTCCGCTGATAACACGGGAACACTGTGCTCCCGATCGCGGCGCCCCCGGCAGGCCTAATGAAGCCGCACACACTCCCCGTCAGCTACGTGTCTAGTCAGCATAATTAACCACAAGGAGACCATTTCCTAATTATGCAGAAATGGGGGGGGGGGGGGTTAGAGGAAGGATAATAAATCGCTTTGGCGCCAACGTGAAGGCGAGCGATGCTATTGGCCAGCACCGGTGATGTCAGCCCCACGCCGTCTCTGACTGGGCACCCCAGGGCGCCCTCCTGATGCTCCCCTCTTAATTGCTTTCTAAATGACTTCCTTCCTAGTTGGCCTTTGGTCCAACCAAAACCACTAGAGCCTGAGAGAAACATGAGGGAGTAGATGATCGGAGCAGGTATATTGGGACGCTTTCATGACTTCGCTACTTTATACCGTCAAAGGCGTGGGCTGACGCCCATCCCATAATGCTCTGCTGTTCATGCTCCCATCATGCTGTGCTGTTCATTCATTTCCAGCATGAATGCTGAGGTACCAGTAGGGATGAGCCTAGAATCCTAGATTCCGAGCCTTGGCCTACAAACACACAGCAAAATAACCAAAGAAATGAAAGCCTCACTTAGAACCTGGTATTTGCTACTTTATGGTTTGAAACCTCCCACTTAGAGATACACTCAGTGAGTAGTCTATTACCTATGCCTGCTTGATTGACCTGGAGCCCCACCCAATGCCGTGCCCCGCTTGACATTACCAGGCAGCGGCCCGTGATGTCATCACAGTGCGCCGAGTGGCCGAAGCAGCGGCAGGGCTCACACACTCCCTTGAACAAGGTGCCGTTAACCCTTCGGTAACCAGGTAAGCACATCTGCAATGGGAAGACAAAACAATTACACTCTAAAAGCGAGGAAAGAAAATCACCCTGACAGCAGAATGACACAAATTAGTTCTGATGAACAAGGAGTGAATCGTGTAGATGCAGAGTGACTGTTACAAAGCCATTAGATAAAAGAAAACAAAGCTATTTTTAGCCGGCGAGATTTAGAGTTTAATTATGTCAACCCATAACCTGCTTTGCAGCAGCTAATTAATCATACAGAGATATAATTAATGCTTTTCACTAAGTGCTTTGATTTATGCAGAAGAAGCAGACATTGAGTTCTTTGGGTCTATTTTTAAAAGCAAATTTATTTAGCGTAATAGAAAAGAAAAGAGAGGTAAGACAATTACGATGCGGCAAAGGGAGTCAAGCAAACGGCAACAGAAGTTGTCCGTCACGCCCCTCAGCTTCCTGTAGACTTAAAGATCCAAAGACGGGTTGAATTTTCACCCTGTAACATGCGGTCAAACGGCAACATCAGCCGCGGCCGTTCGATAGGACCAGCCCCCGCGAGCTCCTTTACATCGAAGACTGTTATGTAGAAAGCGTTCAGCAGATAAAAGTCTCCAGCTGCAAATCCCTGTGGGGCCACCGATACCGCACTGACTGCTAACTTCTGAAGAAGGCATAGCCTTAAGAAGATGTTTATTTTAGCTTTTAGTTTTTTAAGAGTTTAACAGCGCAGGGGGTCGAATGTAGAGGGATCATGACATAAGGAGGCTTTCATGTGCTTCACTGTCACGTCTTTGGACCTGGCAGACGTCGAAGTTCAGCAAATCTCAGTGTAACGTGATCATTCTGAACCACTAACAGCCTTAAAAATGGCTACTGTCTGAGTAAAGAGAAGACGCGGTCTGAGCCTCCCGTAATGGCGGCGTATCAAAAATATTTCAAGGTAAAGATAAAGCCTACAGCTTTCCTGAGGAGAACGGGGTGATATTTATTCTGAAAATAAAATATCGGCAATGCATCATGGTGCCAGTACATTATGTAAACCAAAATGAATAATATTCTGTAGTGTGTGAATTTTCCTGGCATTACCTGTGAAATCCTCAGGCCTGATTTTATCAGTCAAGTCTGAAGTTCGGCTGTGAAGATTTAGTCTCCAGTTACCCTTTCAAAAAAAGGTCAAGGCACTGAATCTCAGACATTAATCCAAGTCGCCTCTGTGTCATGGATTTTTAATGATATGGTGTGGGGGGTGGGATTGTTCTCCAACGGGTTCTGTGAAAGGTCCTGACCCTACAGTCCTTTCAAATAAGTCACAATTAACCCCTCTTCATGTATTAAAAAGCCAATGATTCATTTCATCTTCTGTCAAAAATCTCCCGGAAATCAGCTGCGGTCAGCATTATAATGGCGCATGCGGAAAAATCAATGTGGCCACCACAGTGACCTACAGACAGCTTCTCTAAGAAGGTGACTTGGATTTCAAGCCCAAAAGCCGAGCGGTCAGCTAAGTCTCTTCAAATGGGTTTCACCACCTCACACTGATCTCAGTTATGTGCAATATGAACTGCACACATCACAGAGCGAAACACGCACCACAGCAAGCACATGTCACTGAATGCCAAATGGAATTTGTTCACGGGAGTTCTACTTACATAAACATGTTCTGAGGGCAGAACTAAAAATTAGTTTCCGATTGAAGAGGAGGTGGGTCCAAACAACTAGAGGAGGCGGGCCCAACCAATCAGATGTCTTGGTCCCTCCTCCTCTAGTTGCCTCCTCTCTGATTGGCTATCTCTCTGAACCAATCACTTTTCGTTCTGCCCTCAGAACATTTTTGCTTAACTCCCACAAGCATATCATTTCCTTCAGGATGATAAAAATATACTTATTCTGCAAGTGCATATCATTCACACATGACGTGCAAGAGTCAACCAACACTGACAGTGACAGGAAAACTGATATACGATGCAAAGTGGATGCTTTTTCAACAGAGGTGCCACCAAGAGGACTATGGTAAAAAGGTGGACACCGACTCACGATGCTCGTGTCACTCACCTCACAAGAGGTTCCGGCGTAGCCATGGGGACAGCGACACATCTCCACAGCCCTGGCCGGTACATCGCTCCGGGACACATCACTGGCTAGCTCCAGGGTGACAGAGTTGAGTCTGGCCCCAGGGAACATAAAGATGACATCAGGACAGCAACCTGGCTGGAGGGCGTTGTAAACATCGGTGGGGAACTAAACCAGCACATTTTTATATTTATATGATGGACAAAAGTAACTAAAATGAACGTAAGGTCACCGTTCAATGAAAAACACCAAAAAACTCCAAAAAATCATTATTTCTGGAGTGTGAAAAAATGCATTTTCTCAGAAGCTACTTTACCAACTAAACCTAAATCAACATAATGAGACACCCTTAGCACCACAGAGACATATATCTTTATACAGCCGTCAGTCAACGGTTTAATGTTTTAAATGGACTTGCATGGATTGTTGTCAGAGATAAATATGACAGTGTCAACATGATACAGACAAATCTCCCTTTACCTTCACAATTAACGGTGATGTTTGCTAGATACCTACTTATCAGCATTAATTTGGTAAAACTGATCTGAAGTGCAATACAGTGATACATTCTTGCAAACAACCATCATGATTACAAATGTTAACTAGTACAAATATCAATAGGAGTTAGTTAAATAGATGACTGTGTAAAACATCTTTTCACTGGTTAATTAGAAGTCAAACACTATCAGCAGACAGAGGAGAGTGAGCATGTTCCTCCGTAGCAAGTCACAACTGGGGTGTGTACGTGTATATATATATAAATCCAGCATATATATACAGTACTGTGCAAAAGTCTTAGGCAGCCAAAGTAAGTGGTGTTTAAATGATCTTCATGCTGGTGTAAAA
>JAODLD010000005.1:65560-102329 GCA_026781065.1 Mormyrops boulengeri | reverse complement strand
TCTTCTGTTAACTCTTGCCCTTTGTTGTGCGTGTTACGCACTCCTCCGGGGGGCACCTTTGCCTGGCTCTGCTTCCCCCTACTTTTGTGGGGTAAAGGGTTGTTGGTTTTTGGCCCCGGGGGGGGGGGGGGGCTCTTCACCTGTCAGGACACAGTGTCCCTCCGTTATCCACTCTCATATCCTGAAAAACGGTCTCCTTTCCTGGGAGCTGAAGATACATTCTGCTAATAAATGCTCATTTAAGTGAATAATGTCCAGGTGGAGGTCAGTATCAGGGTGGTCTTCAGCGCATGTTTGTATTGGGATTGCCGGTTAAGATCACCAGCAGGTCAGAAGATCCGCGCAGGAACACCTGAGGATGGTGAGCATGACATCTCTCCCAAGAAAGTCCCCTGTTTGAGGACCAGCATGAAATGTCTACAGCCAACTCCGCTGTGGCATTCCCTTCCTCTGATTGGCTAATGATTATTCTTATACAGTACTGAAATCGATTCTTCAACACTTCAAATATGGGTAATGACCTGTTCTTTTTATCCTGTGTAACTTTCATCCATTCCAGCTTCCATCCAGCCCCTTGTGCATATAAAGTACAGGGTCCTACTGTACCTTGGCCCCCCCATACCCCCCGCCACTCCCCCATGTTCAACAGGTTCAGTATTCCGATGACTCTGACTCAGACTCAGACAATGCTGGGAAACACCGAGTCCAAGGGAGAGGACACCCTGAACGGGACGACGTACCTATCATACTGCCTTAAGTTTAAATGACATGGGAGAAATGGAGGTCGGACTTTGGTAGACGATGGCCCATACCTGCTGGAGGTCCAGTGTGACTGTGATGTAATGGTAATCCATGCCATTCTTTATACTAGGGCTTTGCCACCACCGATTGGTCCCGTCGATGGCGTACTCAATGGGATGCTGCTCTGCAATGGGCATGGGATGAGGCACGTCACATGATTCCTGGCATCCTCATCACAGCATCAAACGGTGACTAATCAAAAATCGCTACAAGCGATCACATCACACAACATGTAAACAGACAGTCAGCAGGGGTACTGGCTTCGATGCTTAGCACTCAGTATACTTTTCTGTTACACAGAATAGCCTTGTCTTAGTCTTACATCGGCCAATTTACTTACAGATTGCAAATTAAAAAATGGTACTCGTTTTATTTACAGACACTGATTTGTTTAAAGGAAGATTTAATTCCTGGAACTATAAAAAGTATCTACCCATGAACACACACAGTGGAAACTAATGGACAACAGTATGTCTCTCAAGGATGCTAAAATAACTCTACATCTACAATGGAATGACTATATCTATGCGTAGATTAATAACCATGTCCTTGATTAAAAACTGGTGAGAAACTGGCATAATTCATTCATTAGGTTGCCAGCCTACATCAGTTTGTAACAGTTACAACCTGATGAACTGCAACAGGTGACACCATGAACATGTTAATGATTCTTTTGGCCGAGCTCAGGAGCAGTGTCCATCACGCTGTAAAAACTCGCTTTGTTCAGCAGAGAAACGGCATTAAATTTCGAACTCGGCACATACAGACCAACTTAACAGATTACACGTCTTTGGACGGCACTCGTAGATTTTTATAAACAAGAGTAGGCCTTCTGTTAGCTAATAACGGGGTAATAGGGGGATAACGACATGGACAGATGTGTGGAGTAGGGGAAGCAGATGAGGGAGGTGCTCTGGGAACTGGGCCACTGTCCAGAGCGCTCAGGGTTACACTTCGGTAGACAACTGCTATAACTCCAAGACATAAACAGTAAGGTAATCTCTGTGAAAATCCACCAGCTTGATGGCATACTTATACGCACACATTGATTTGTATTCCCTGCTTTCATTCAAGTAACCTAATGATAATGATTAAGAACACGATGATTATTAAATAAAACAAATGTACGGTTAAGTGATTGAAAAATCTTAAAAATTATAAAAATGTTAAAGAGGCCACAATGACTGTTTGCCTTTGAGAGAGGAAAAAAATCTTTAATAAGTCTGTTCGGTGTGACATTCCCATCCGAGACCCAATTATAAGTCTAGCCAGCATCTGTTTGATTTAATCAGAATGTAACTTTGTTTTGCACAGATTAAAAAAAAAAAAACTTTGCTCTCCCACGTTTATGGGGAACATATGGAGGGGAAAAACTGAGAGGCTGCGTCAGAGAATCCTCAGATTCTTTCTGGCACGCCCACACTAGGGCCAATTGTGGGTCTGTTCCTTCATCAAACGGGACCGCACATGGACACACGCACAGGGGAAGCTGGATGTTCCTACAAGGCCAACCCTAATACTTGGCATTCATGTCACCCCCATGCTGTCATTCTCTGTGGCTAATCGTGAAATGTTTGAATTGTGAACTGTGGGGGCACTTTGGTGCCCAGGGACTTGTGGAATCGGTGACGGGCTTGAGTCTGTCGTGTAGGCAGGACTAGAGAACCAGTACCGGCGGGCTGTTCGCTGTGGAGGTTGCAGATGCGGCACTGAGGGTTCCGGACCGGTTGTCCCGGGACGTGCTCCACTAGCTTGCAGTACATCTCCGGCCCGGTCTCGCCACAGGTGGCATTGGTGCTGATCTGAGCCATGGAGGCCAGGTTGAGCACAGCGGGGAAAAGACCTGAGGAAGAAAAGGACCGCAGCTGAAGAGCAACACAGCAACAGCACGGTTACCAGTCGGTACACCATGGGAACCAGTCTGCACGCCATGGCAACCAGTCGGTACACCATGGGAACCAGTCTGCATGCCATGGCAACCAGTCGATACACCATGGGAACCAGTCGGTACACCATGGCAACCAGTCTGCATGCCATGGCAACCAGTCGGTACACCATTGTTACCAGTCTGCATACCATGGCAACCAGTCGGCACGCCATGGCAACCAGTCGGCACGCCATGGCAACCAGTCGGAACACCATGGGAACCAGTTGGCACGCCTTAGTTACCAGTCTGCATACCATGGCAACCAGTCGGCACAGCATGGGAACCAGTCTGCATGCCATGGCAACCAGTCGACACACCATGGCAACCAGTCGGCATGCAATGGCAACCATTCGGCATGCCAAGGGAAACAGTCGGCACGGTATGGCAACCAGCTTGAATGCCATGACAATCAGTTAGCATGTCATGATTACCAATCACTACATTATCGTTACCAGTCAGTACAATATGGTTAAAAGTCAGTACATCATGGTGGCCACTGGCATGTCATGATGGGAACCAGCTGGAATGTCATGGTTAGCAGTGAGCAGACTGGTTAGCTACTGCCTTTGGATGGAGTTTTCCTACCGCACCTCTCAGAAGAAACCATGCTGTTAGTGCTGAACCAGCTGTAAACAACACAGGCTGTTACACACTCCTGCTAACATTGATCATTTTAAATCATGGCTTTGTGTTTCATGTTTTCATAAATCATGTTTTCTGTGGTTAAATTTATGTCTTGTGCCATAGTGAACACTGCCACACAATTTAACAATGTAACCTAACCACACCGTACATGACAACAGCAATAATTTTGCTCAGGTGTCCCTGAGACTCCGGCGCCTCCAATCACATTCAGGCACCATTAAAGGTGAAGAGGCGTTTCAATGGGTATTCCACCCAATAACGGCTGATATCAGGCTAATGCTGGTGAAAGGATGATGCTGTTTGAACCAAACGGTATAACTGGCTAAAGGAACCGACGGGTGGCTGTTCGTTCTTACGAAGCCATTGCCACAGAGCTTCTGTCTGATTCATACTGGAAGGCGTGGGGGGGCGTCGGTGTCAAGAGCATCGTCAGTAGTCGTGTGTTCATGGCATCAGCGGCTGCGAGTTGTGGTGGCGATATGTTGAAACAATATTCCTGCCTCATGAGGGAGGCTCCGCCCTGCCCCCTTCTGGCTAACAATAGGCAGTTATATTCAAGTCCTGGGTACTAGAACGCCGATGTAAAGAGCTTGCTGGTGGCAAAATGACTGAATATAGCATGCAAGAAGTGTTAAAAGCCTTAGGAGAGCAGGGACACAACATACTACATACACTCAGAAAATGGCTGCAGTTTGGTGCAGATTCCAATTTCAAGTCAATTATGCTCAAATACAGAATTCCTCCAGCATGTTTATCAGCTTTGCCCAAAGTGGCGACACCTTAAATGCAGAAAGTACTCTGGAGTGTCGTGTGACAGAAAAGAGGGATGCGTCGAGGCCACTGTGGGGAAAAGTCTTCCGTATTGAAAAAGCAGGAAACGTCTGACAGCCTATGAATTACAATGGTAACACACAGCGTTCATTTACACTACAGAGGGAGGTCATTTCACTTTTGCCATTTACTACATGAGGCCACATTCCCAGCGTTGCATTAGCAAAATGCTTTTGGACATCATGGTCTAATCAAGAAGCACGTTTGAAGTCCTTTCTCTTGTGAGGGGGGGCACCAAAAGAGGGGCAGACAACTGTTTCTGATTTTAAAGTACAAGCCAGATCGTAAGGTCTTTTCTGAATCCTTCTGGTGAGAATATAAATCATAGGCGGCGATGTTGCTGTGAGAGAGGAGCATTGCGGCATGAGTTCTGGTCCCCCGCACTGTGGGAATGGACTCACCCCAAATCAAAGCCCAAGGCCCAGTGTGGAAATGACTCCCAGCTGTCCTCTATAGCCTGAAATGCAACCCCGCAGACGTCAAGGCAAGGCAGACTGCAAAAGCGCCCCTGAGGATAGGCCCAGGAAAATGAATTTTACGGGAGGTGTGGTGGATCTCTGACTCAAACATGGGCAGTCCTCGGCCACAGGTGGGACAAGAACGTCGAGCGCTTGTGAGTAGACGTGACTAAGAGCCGTGACTTTTTTTCCACCCTTATCTTGCAGCCGTGCGTGATCATTAATTATCATTCTCTGGCGATTCCGAGGAAAACAGTGACACATCAGGAAATATATGAAAAGAATTCGACACAACGCTGATATGTACTCCTGTATTACAAACGTCATTTTATCATTTCCTGTTTCCTGAAGATGGGAATCACAAGAAAGCCTGGCAGATGCCTCACATATGTCGATGCACAGTGTCCTGTTCTATTACAGCTGGATAAACATTCATTGAAAATGGCCGCATGTTAGTTCTGACAACTGCTGGAAGTCCAAAACCATATTGTGTTCCAGTAACAGCTACACTCCCTACGTTTTGTGAGACCTGAATCAGCCGCTATGTGGGCAGCTGACCGATTCATCCAGCTCGCATGCACCTCCCTCACTCAGGCCAGCAGAACTAAGTTCTGCTTCCCAAACCCCTACTTGGCTGGAATGCTCTAAGAGTGACCTCTGTGCAGTGCTTCGAAACACAGATGTTTAACAACAACACCTTTGCTAATAGCTAGCTAGTCAAATTCATGAATATTTATGACAGATTAATCTGAATGACTGCTCTTGACTAATAAATGACACAAGGACAATGAATTGAGTCAATTTCCAGAGGCAATTCTAGGATTTTTAAGGTGGGGACATAATTGGGGCCATAATTCATACAGAGGGGCCAGTCTTATCATTAACCAATGATATGTTTTGACTGGGTGAGGGACAGGTGAGGGGGCACTCCAGGGGCCAATCGGCTTTCAGCTGAGGCCAGTGACACTGTGCCCCCACTCCTGCATACACCCCTGACAATTGCCCAAAGTCAATGTGTCAAGAAAACAACATTTGTAAAAGGCAGCGACGGCTACCTGTGTATAGCCTTAAGAGCCAGGTAGTAGACTAGCATCCTTAGGGTATGAGTGAAATCATCCGCTATTCCTGCACACTTTTAGGTGTCTGCCTGTATCAGCTCATGCTCAAGAGACCTTTGGGGAGATGTGACCAGACCAACAGGGCGGCGCTGATTCCTTCGCTCTCCCTCATACGTCAGATGCCCCGTCACACCCACCTGCCCCTGCCTGTCTCTTTAACACAGCGCATGAGAGTTGCCCAGCCAGCACATCCTTGCAGGAAGAAAGAACAGCTAAAACCAGGGATTAGCTAGAGGGTGGAAATGGCGGACACACAGCGACGGGGATCGCCTGAGCAGACAGACATGCTTACCATCTGATAGATCACACATGCCCGACCTGCCACACTGACTCTCCCATTACGTTACATGAAATATGAGCTCTGCTGGCTGAGAATAACATAAACACACAGGCCGAAACGTGTAAGTGGCACTAAAACAAAGCATTACTTTCACTGCGAGCAGTAGGATATTTACAATGTTTGTGTTCACCAATAGGAACAACTAACCTATCTCCAGTTCAAATCCCTAAAACGCTACATCATCACTCTAAACCTCACCAGCTACTCTCGGTCTGGTGCTTGTTGGTAATGAATCTTAAGACGAAAAGAGGCCTCAGGCTCCTCCGTCAACAATGCCACGCAGCGGCACAATGCAACTGTTTCCACATAATTAAATGTCCGGTCAGACACAGGGAAATTAATTACTTCCAAAACGAGAGATAGTCCAACTTGTAATTAGCTGTTGGCCAGGGGAAACCTTTTTTGAACATTTTAACAGCCGGCCATTCAGTCCATCGCTCCCCAACATGGGGCATTGGCTACGAATCGTGTTTCCTTTGGAACACGGTTCAGAGAGACAGACATTAGCAGAGGCATGCAGCTATTTGGGAAGGTCCTACAGCACAGGATGTCTGACTGGTGAATTTGAGTACCCTAGAGCACAGCGGAACACCACGGACTTGGATCTGTCCCAGCTCTGTCCTTTCGAAAATGTCATGGAATAAGGAAAAAATAAATCCTCCCTCATATTTGAGAAAAAAAAAACAAAAACCAGATCAGCCTGTAGATTTTCTGCTGCTTTTCATGCCATTTTCATGCAGAGATGAAGGCGAGACGAACGACTTTCTTTGATGCGCTGTGAACCGTAACTTCAGTCTTTCTCTCAAAGATCAATAACTTAAGAGGCAATTATGCTTTTCTCTTTGACTACACTTGCGTACCGTGTGTGTAAATGATCAGATGGGCAGAATATCAGAGGAGATCTTTGTGCTGTTTTCATTTCACCTGTACCAAATGCCTTACACACACACAACATAAAAGCGTAGATTGCAGCATTACGGAACTGTAACAAAATAATACAGACCGCTTTTATTTACATAAATTATATTTTCTGTGTTTAATAGACCAAAGAGAGTCCTTGACTTCCATGCTTTTATAAATCTGGATATTTATGCAGTGGCTCGGGTGAGGTATCCTTGACAGAAAACAATAATTTGCTCACGTTTCTCACGTTTCTTCATCATACAGCTTTCTGCCAACCCTGGACCATAGGTGTCCTTAGGATGATCCTAGTTTACTCAAATTACAAAGACAGAACGAATCATAATCAGCGGGGGGTGGATAAAGCACAGCGTGAGAAGTGCGTTACTCCCGACAGCAGAACCTGCAGTGTTTATAGAGAAGTTCAGTGGTAGTGCCTTCAATCATATTGAGAAATACTCTGCCATTTTTTAGAAAATTCATCATAGTCAAGGTTCCCTGTAACAGAACATAAACATCAATCAAAATCCAACGAAACAGACCATAAACAAAATCTCTGATCTTAGAACTTGCATAAACAAAGACAAAGTGATGCTGAAGAACTGACAGACACTGCAAATAATATATACCAGAAATAGTTACATATTTTTTAACTCCTTGCAGCACAGCAGAACGCTATGGGAGCACACATGCATGGATTAATGCAACTTCCCACTAAGGCACTGCATCTTCACAAATGATACGCACACATACTTGTGCTCTGTGCTTCCGGAAATAGGTCCTGGAATCACAATGACCCTCCACTGGATGAGTGGATATAAAAGATGGAAGCATGGATTGATGAAGCTAATCATGTACACAATCACGCAAGAGAAAAGGTGGGAGCTGAAGATGTCCAAGGGTGGGGCAAAGTCAAGTGGGTGTATTTGTTTTCGACACTGTCTCTTTAGAACCTTCCCCACTCTGATCTGCACATAAAACTCTTCTTCCTTCCTCTTAGTCCCATGTCACACGACTCTGTTCTCGGGCTCAGCCATGTCACATGACTGTTCTCCATCTCAGCCCCATGTCTCCGTTCTCCATCTCAGTCCCATATCACATGATACATGACTCCATTCTCCAGCCCATTCAGTCTAACTGGAGATTAATATAAGCATCTGAAGTAAACGTGGTCTTCCTTATCCTTTATCAACAAATAAAACCTACAGAAAGTCATTCCCACTCAGTCAAAATAATGAAAAATGATAAGGAACAATGGAGTATGGCAGACGGCAATATTTCCAAAGAGGAGATAACATACTGCAAAAGGGACGCCATTTTTGCATCAATGAATCTGATCCTGCAGTGAAAGAATGTGATACTACATAAAGATTCCACCCTACTAACAACCCTACTTACACTAAACACCCAACAATCACAGACATAGACATACATTTTAAGAAGTACTTTCAATAAATGTGTCTGGGTGTTTATGCTGATGACCAGCAAAAATGCAGACAAAACATTCAGTGACAGAGATTTACAAGTAAGCCTCAGACATATAAACAGGATAGTGTACTCTCTAAACTAAAGTCACAAAAACATAAAAGTAACACGCAAGTCGACTAGACGAGGTTCCGTGTGAAGTTCTTCTGTGCTGCTTGAAACCACAGCGTTTGCTAAGATTTGGACCACACACATACAGGCACATGCAATCACATAAACGACTAAATGCTTTAAGCCAAACAGCTTATGCAAAACACATCAGTTTTTCACAAAGATAAACAAACAAGTGGCAATAAAAACGAGTACACAACGAAAACCCTGGAGGAGTGAATGAGAGAAAAGCCCTACTCCTATTATAAAACAGGCCCATGCCTTTCAAACATGTAACAGGCGTCCTGTACAGCTCCAAGTTCCCAAACACTCTCTCTTTATGAACACATCATGGTGAAAGGTACTTGAAGTGACATCTACATAAAATACTAGGAGTCTGAGCTGCTCTCTCACCTGATACTAATCAAGCTTTTAATTAGTGAATCAATGGAAAGCTGACTGAAAGACCCCACCCCAATGTCGACCAATGGCACCGTACAGCTGATTGGGGCGAGCTTGCGCCAGTAGCCTCATGGGAAATGTAGTGTTTTTGTCTGGGTATGAAAAGCCTCAGCTGGCTCCTTTCATGCTTTCTGAAAAGCGATTTAAAGTGATTAAATGCAGACAAAGCAGAGATTTTCCAAGCTTGTTTGCCCCCTGGACTGGGCCCAGTGAAAGGAGACTGAATACATGTTTGTTTTGTTAACTGCACTGAGACAGCGACGTCACTGGGAACACAGCGCTGCCTCAGAGAGCAGATTAATCAAACGCAGCCCTGTCCCCCCCCCCACTCCAGATGCGACCTCCGCTACGGAAGATGCTATCGAGACCCACTCATCTCTCCGTCAGCCCCGTGTGACGGCCGTTCATTTCCTGTGGCGACCGGGCGCCGTGATTTACGCTCAAAACCACAGTAAATCTCTGCTTAAAGTCATCAGTCCGGCTTGAGCCACAGAGAAATTTATAGCTGTGCTCATCCACATTTCATCAGGGCCGAGGCTGCAGGGAGCTGGTGTGGCTCCTCGTAATACATCCAAGGCCAAAGCAAACACTTCAATTTCCTGTGCGCGCAGACGGAAGTTAAACTTATATTAAACTTCAGACCCTCTTTATGGTTTACATCAACATCAACCAACCACCTACCTCTGGGCTATACCACATACCACGAGCAGTATGGCATTCTCCTTAAAGCATATTTTATCTTGCATATATAGAAGTTTTAACAAAAAAAGTTTATTGTCATTAAACAATAAGTGATCTCATGACATTTTAATAAATTGTGAGCCTATCTTCGACATCAGTACATGCAATCCATTTTTAAAATAGCAGCATGAACTCTGTGGAACAGGAACAGTAAGGTTAAAGCAAATCCCACGGGAGGGGGGGTAGTTATATATTTATTTCATTTTGCCTATAGCCAGCTGTCTAGCCCCCCCCCCGCCTTTTCACAAGCCAAATGAAAGGCGCATGTGCCTTTTTAACCTTTTGTGACCCATTAAAACCCGCAGCCAGCTTTCCTGCCACGGTCTGTGGAACTCATTTCCTACCGGGTTTTTACACGACTTTCCTGATGTATATTACCAACATCGGCCCTGCCATAAATCGCTGGTTTAACGGCTGGGTACTGACACTCTTCCACACTTCTGATGCACATTATTCTTGACTTTTTTCTTTATTTGGAATACACCGGTCCGTGTCCTCACAAAAGAGACCGTCCATAAAATATCACCTTTTCAAACTCTGGGTCACAAAATAAAAAGCACAAGATATAATTTAATGTCTGTTCAGCTTCGGTTTAGATTACAATTGCTTAGTGAGATCAGGTGTTCCATCCCTTGCTCTTAGTTGATTAGCCAGCAATCGTTTCTTGGTTAATTCTATGAAATATGAAATATTTTTGACAGTTTAAATAGTTCTTTGGATACGCGCTTTAAAAAAGCGACACTAGACATGTTATACATACATTGTACACAGTATCTACTGTATTTGGAATGAAAATAAAAGAATAAGAGCATAGGACAGGGCTAATCAAACCCCAGTCCTTAAGGGCAGAGCCTTGCTGATTTTCCAGGCTTCCTTCACCCAAGAGCCAGGTGTGACACCTCTGTGGCCAATCAGAGTCAGTAATTATTAAACTGGGAGAAATCTGGGAGAACTGAAAACAAGGCCTGGATTTGGAATCGAGTGTCAGATCCGAAGAGCCCTGGTCCAGGACAGCGCTTTAGAATGAATCTTTTGGATGTTTACAAAACACATTTCTGGTTTAAACAAGTTAAGGACAATGTAGTTTTATCTATGAGCTATTACCGAAATCAGCTGCACCACCTGTTACTGCAATCTGTTTCTTGCATTAGACCTTTGAGTGTCCATTGCATAATCTCCCAACATGCAGCATGTCATCCGGTGATTGTGGCTTACGGATATCCACAGCCATGGATTTAGCAACAGCAGGAATCAGATCGTCCCAACGCAGACTGTCTGAAGAAAGCAGGGTGGTCGGGTACCTAATAATCCAGGCCATGGTGCAGACTCTCATGTCTGTACTTGTAAAAGCGTAAAGGTTACAATAAAGTGCATGCTGCTGTGTGGAGGCAGTGTACAGGAAGTGCACGCATGCTGCTGTATGGAGGCAGTTTACAGGAAATGCACGCATGCTGCTGTGTGGAGGCAATTTAAAGGAAATGCACAAATGCTGCTGTGTGCAAGTAGTATATAGGAAATGCAGGCATGCTGCCATGTGCAAGCAGTATACAGGAAATGCAGGCATGCTGCCATGTGCAAGCAGTATACAGGAAATGCACAAATGCTGCCATGTGCAAGCAGTATACAGGAAATGCAGGCATGCTGCCATGTGCAAGCAGTATACAGGAAATGCAGGCATGCTGCCATGTGCAAGCAGTATACCGGAAGTACATGCATTCCAGTAGGCCTGGTATCTGTTTATCTGAATAGATTTCTTATTAGGATTTTGCTGGTTTTAAAGGCGTCACTTAGCTTTTGCTCCTATACTGCATACACTTGTACCCAGTTGCATTTATGCCTAGTCAGCTCTTTGACAGCTATATGTTTGTAATGTGCTTTTTCCCTCATCTGTATATCTTTTTAGATAAAAGTATCCGTGAGATAAAATAAACGCAAATGTTCTAGGCTGAATTCTTAACCTCCTAGACTGAACTGCAAGTTGTGGAGTAACATAGTGTCAATCCCAGGGTCGGGGCATGCCATTAACCCCCCCCCGACTAACCGAGTTACAGCATCAAAGAGGATCCTGTCTTCTCTTTTCTGGCACATGTGCTCGGTGGGGTGCGTGTGGGGGGTGAAGGAGAGGAAGTGATTTTGTTTCATCCGGTGGGTATCTGAGGCCTTACCATGATGTAACACAGTTACCAGATTTGGCTGTGGGAGGCACCGTTTGCTGGCCAGCCCCCCATAGAGACCCCCATGGCCATCACGGGCCCACCTCCCACCTCTACACAATCATTTTCCGCTTTTAGTCCAACATGCCTCCTGTTTCTTTCATTTCAAGTTCATTTGTGATTGGTGCTATTCCATCCAGCCACCCCCGTTTTCCATAAACATGTTCCCATGAGTAAGTGAATTTATATAGCACATATTCAAACACAGAGGTCATTCAAAGTGCTTTACATAAAGTAAGATCGAGTAACAGCAGTCATTAGATGGAAAATGAAAACAGTGAAAGACAAATAGAGTAATTAAAAACTATAAGTAAAAGGCAATAAAAATAAGAGCAAAAGATAAAACATAAACATTGATTTGCAGTGCTAATCAAAGGCACTGTGCAACAAAAATATTTTGAGCCTGGTTTTAAAGGTGGCTTCATTTGGTGTGCTTCGTACCTCCTCAGGACGTCGATTCCAGTTATGAGAGAAACAGTCGCCAAATGCCATTTGACCGTGCTGACTTTCACTCTTGGTGCTATTAGCTGACCAGCTCCTAATAATCTTAGTGGTCTGCTAGGTTCATATTCATTCAGAAGGTCTGTGATGTAAACTGGGCCGAGATCACTGACTGTAAATAAGCACCAGCACCTTGTAATGGATTCTGAAGGCGACTGGACTCCAGTGTAAGGAGTGAAGGACTGGAGTAATGTAAACACTCTTCAAGTTGCTAGTTAACATAATCGCAGCAGCATTTTGGATAAGCTGGAGCTGTCGTGGATTTTCTGGGAAGCCCATATAGGATAGTGTTACAATAAACCAAGTGACTGGAAATGAAGGCATGAATAAGCTTTTAAGGACATTCTTGGACATTAGGCCTCTGATTTCAGAGTCCCTAAGGGGAAAAGAGGAGGACTTAATTATAGTTTTAATATGATTAGTGAAACTGGCATCTTGATCATGCAAGAGGCCTAGATTTCTTTAAGTCTTTAAGGCCTTAGACTCAGGGTAGGCACCAGCCTTGGGTAATTCAGGTCCAGAGAGTAAATGTCCAGACCAGGATTTTGTTTCAAACAACCACTTGAGCATAAAGAGTCACAGTCACAGAGTATCCAACTGGTTGGTTGAAGCAGAATCCCTGTCTGGACCTGAATTATTCAGCTCTGGTAGGCACTATCCCTTAATTGCTCCTCTCTTCCCAAAAACAATCACCTCTGTTTTCTCTTTATTGAGCTAGTGGAAATTGTGCAGAACTTGCTCAAGAGAATGACATAAGGAATCGATGGTCCAAAATCATCAGGTGACAGAGCCGGGTAGAGCTGTGCGTCATCCATATATCTATGATAACCTACATTTTTATTTTGCAGAATTTGACTGTTAAAGGAAGCATGCCGAGCTTGAATTACAGAGGCCCGAGGTTAGATCCTTGTGGGACTCCACAATTAATGAGTGTCCAGCCCGATTTATAACTGCTTATTTTAACCCAACAACCTCTGCCCTCTAGGTATGTCCTGAACCAGTTCAAGACAGTTCCAATGAGGCTCACCTAAATCTCCAAACTATCCAGGAGTGTTTTGTGATCAACTCAAAATGCCACACTTAGATATAATAAAACCAAGACTGATACTTTGTCTGAATCAGTGTTTAGTCAGATGTCATTCAGAACTTTGATGAGTATGTCTTGATGCCATGGTGAGAGTGGAAGCCTGACTGAAGTCTGTTGAAACAGCCACACATGTTTCAATCGACTAACTTGAGTTAGTTGATTGAAAACAGATTTTCTCAATTATCTTTCCAAAGAAGGGAAGATTTGAAATTGCCCTATAATTGTTTAGTAACATCAAGGTTTCTCTTTTTAAGGAGGGGTTTAATGATTTTCAATGATTCAGTAAAAATCCCAGTGAGTTAAGTTGTCACGACATGTGGGACGAAGGACTAGAAGGAAGGCGTTTGGTGAACAAATGGGGATTTTAATGGAACTAACACAAGATCATGAGGGGTCAAAATGAAATGGCTGGTGCAGGGAAGGACTCAGGCAGACAGGAAGAGCGGCGTTAATGACCGGACTGGGGATAATGAGGCAAACAGAAACATAAATACCAAAACTAACGAGGGGCAACAAGCAACAGGAGTGGCTCAACAGGGTCACACTAAGGAGGAGACAGGAGGGTTAGGTGGACATGGTGGGCAGGACGTGACAAAAGTGCCGTTAACTATTTTTTAAATGCCAACTGTCAGGAATCAAAGGGCATGAGGCAAGGCACAGCCCTGAACCGGATGTCAGTCCATCACAGAGCCACCACAAACACACAGAGTACACACCAGGGCCTACTTACAAACACCCACATGCCTAAATGTGCATCTTTAGGGTATGAGAGGAAACACAATTTCCTGGAGGAATCCCACTCGAACACAAGAATAACACTCCTTTAGTGTTATTGTTATATGAAATAACATGCAAACTCCTTTATTGTTATTATCATTAGTACTTATATTTACCTTTTACACATTTATCAAATGCTTTTGTCCAACGCAATGTACAAGTGAGGCAAACTGCACGTTGCAAACTGCAAGTTGCAAACAAACATGCTGTCAAGGAGTCTGAGCTTGCAATGAATGCGCAGGTACATGTGTAAGCAGGACTGGAGAGGGAGCTGGGCGACAGCTCTCACAGATACGCCTGCTGCAGCTTCATAAGCCTCAAAGTAATAACATCTGAATAGTTAAACACCACTGTCCTTCTCAAACGATGGCTGCAGTGTTTGACCCTCTGAATTCCCCCCCCAAGAACACCACGAACTCATGGACTCACTGACTCATGTCTGCATTTTCACTCACACGAGTCTGAGATGAGAGACCACTGCCCTTTTTTTGGCGACGGCGCGATTCAAAACTTCTCTCTCTGTCATATAAAGTGGATTCCCATGTGTGGAAAAAAGAAGATTCCTGTATCTACACAAACCAACAAACAATTGTTGGCTAATCGCTAAGCAATCGCAATTAATTATTATCTCATTCAACTCACTGTGTACAAAATACAAACTGCAAAGATCATTTGCAAAAAGTAGTATATGTAAAAATATATCTGCTAATTCATGTTGACCTTTAACTACTGCAATAAATTGAAAAACATGAAAAAAAAAATCAATTGTTTGCGAATTCATTTAATGCCTACCACCAATTACCTAGAGCTACCAGCTAATTATGCTGAAAAACGTTCAAAGATTACTTCTGTTTTTTTTGCAATTCATAGAAAATGTCCTTCACCATTGTGAAAACCACAGAGAATGTTTCTGGGTAGCAATCGGTGGACTTCTTCAAAAACAAAACATTTTTATATTCAATATGATGCGGTATAATTTCACAAAGGTCCTTTCCCCCCCCTGGCAAAAACAGTCCTAAAATAGTGCCCCAGAGTGCAATGCACAGTATTAATATGTTAAAAGCCTAATCCGCTTATCGAATCACTATTTGTTTCCAATGAATCAGAGCTAAGCACTTCCAGCAGACATTCCAATAACACCTTATTTGCTGCTACAGCAATATGTGTAATGTGAGACAAATGGAAATCAGATTTAAGCATGCACCCCCTCTAGAGACAGCAGGCACAGGAGAGCCAAGCAGCCATTAGTTCAGCGTCCTGATGGGCGAGTCAATTACCGCAGTGTGGGGCAGCATTTTTCCCGCCAGTGAGGGGGAACACGTGAGCCTTGCCGCTGATGGCCACTCCAGCTCCCAGCATGCATTGGTCACCGGTGAGCAGCGCTCACCTCCGCGGCTTCTGTCGCTCACGCGGCCCGGGCCTGCTGCCGTGCCGATGCCAATCTGACGAAGTTATTCAGCAGTATTCTCATCACTGCGGGGAAAAGTCATGGCGGATGGATAATGGGAACGGTGAGACTCAGACGGTGGTCATTTCTGTGCCCCTCTGACTGGATGTTATGGGAAGAGACCCATGCCATTTGTTCCTAATGGTATACAAGCAGCCCCCAGCTTAAGAACGTCCAACTTACAGACAATTCATATTTACTAACGGACTGTCCTAAAGCCTATTATATAAAAAATTTGGGATAAATGCAACGGTTCGTAATAACTAACACACATTTTACTTTGTGACCCATGTGAAAACATTGCATGGCTTCAGCGGTTCGTCGACTCAAAGTGCAGTGCGGTACAGTATGTAGTAACTATTATCATTATTGACTTAAAGATGGACTTACGGAATGGATCTCATTCAAAACCGAGGGACTGCCTGTAGCGCCCGCAATCGGCAGGTCTCCAGTTCAAATCCTGGGGCCGGCAGAAAGATTTCACCACCGGGCCCCTGAGCCAGGCCCTTAGCTCCTGACTGCTGCAGTGACTGGCTGTCTGTTTCTCAATTGTTCATCGCTTTAGATAAATAGATGAAGTTAAACAGACCAACAAATTATTCCCAGTGCTTTCCACTCCTGTTTGGAGTTTAACTGCACTGTACTGTATTAGTGTGCTTGGCAACATGATCACCAAAAATGAAACCCTCGTGCTGGAGGTTCCAGCCCCCAGGCACCACTGGGGCTGAGAAGTTTACTGCTAATGCCTTTCACACATATTTAATTTGTCAGAATCTGTATGTAATAAAGCAATATGGCCACTCTGCGGTTAGCGACTTAGCCTCATAAGGCCCATAGCTAGAAATAAATTTGGCAACCCTCTGTATTTTTTGGAGACTGGGTGTGAGGGCGTGTAAGACTACTGGGGGCGAGGTTCAGCAAATTTCAAGGGGGGTTCAGACTTGTAATTTTACTACCTGGATACATGCCTGATCAGTGATACGAATTATTTCGGGTTTACTACATGGATACATGTGTGAGCCTCATACTTCCATGGTTATGGGTTCGATTCCCGTTCCCTGTGCCTCGCATGTGGAGTCTGCATGTTCTCCCTGAGCTTCTCAAGCTGCCCTGGTTTTTCCAAAGGCATGTTGTTGGGTTAAGTGACGTCTATAAATTGTCCGTGGTGTGTGTGTGTGTGTGTGTGTGTGTGTGTGTGTGTGTGTGTGTATGATGAATACCCGTTATTTTGACCTTATAGGCACCAGTCCCCATTAGGGAAAACTAATTTTTCTAAAATCCGTGACTGCAATCAAAAAACTAAAAATGCATAAGCTCTTGTATTTTGTTTGGTTACTTATGGTTATGGTCAGGGCTGGGTGGGGGTTAAGGTTGTCATTGTTGGGATTAGGGTTTTTCCCATAGTAATGAATGAGCGGTCCCCACAAAGGTATGATTATAGGTCTGTGTATGTGCGTGTGTGTGTGTGTGGGGCCCTTGCACTCATGCTCTGTGCTCCCTGGATCAGTTCCAGGCCTGCAATGATCATGAATTACACAAATTACACCGGACTAGTGTTTATATCGATAGGGAAATCATGGTAATTATTCACTGGAGGAGTAATTCTTGAAGGCACCAGCTCCAAATAACAGTTAGACACTGACGGACAGTCTACTGACATGGACATTTCCATGAATCCATGCGTTTTCTGTGCCATGTCTAGGTCTACGTGTACAGGCACTGTGCAAGGCAATGCTCATTCATTTCAGAAACAGGGTGAGATGTCCCAGAAATCAGTCGGTGACGTGAGAAGGAGCTCTGAACAGCTGGAAACACGCAGCTCACTACAGAGGAATATTGCCTGGATCAGCCACTCAACATACCTTGCTGTTACCTCCCACTGTTAGAGATGGGGACTCGGGCTGATTGCGCCGGAAGCTCAAGTGTTCCCATAGTTTCTCCAAGTCAGTATCCTCCGGGAACCGTTTCCTCTCACAGACCAAAAACTCAGGTGTTTTAAGTAAAGTGGTGGGGCAAAACTGTGCTTTAAAAGTGTTTTAAAGTGTTTTTGAGTGCCTTCTCATCCTGAATTCATCTCATGCTATATCCTGTACTTTTCTCAACCGACTTTAGGTCAGAATGACCCTGAATGGATATATGATTGCTGAAAATGGATGTAATGTTACACTGATGTCCACAAAACACCTTGTGCCACACGACACACACGCATAACGTATCAATGGAAAAAAGCAAGTCTTCTGAGACGGCAAATACGTAAGAAATGATCCTCGAACGCCTCGCCTGGGTATTCTACCATTCCACTATTACTACACCCAGCTCAAATGCATTATGCAGAATGTTTGTAACGAGAACTTATCAGCCAAATAAGCATCCAGTCCTCTGTCTGTCATTGCGGAGAGATGCATGTCGGAACCAAACGAGCCACAGTTGATCTCGTTGTACACTCCTGACTGGTCATCATGACGAAGAGATATCTTCCTTGCCAAACTCAGGCTGATGTGATGTCACTCCTCCCGAACCTGACTGAAAATGACGTGAGCGGCTATGCGATCATAGCAGGTGCCTGTGATTTACACCCCTCCGAGCCAACGGCTACGTCCTCCCGGCTGGCCTGTCTGCTCTCGGGCTTACAAAGCACTTTTCCGAACTGTGCTGCTAGCCGTGCCGCGATATCAATAAAAAATCTCTCTCCCCCAACAATTTCCGCCCCGTCCGCATAAATATACACACGGCTTCGGATGTATTATGAATTAAATTACATTTTTAAATAAAAATGTTACTCCTGTTCTCCTCCCCTACTTACCCCTAATGTGACGTTTGATGTTTCACACCCTGAAATAAAGGATCCAGCCCAGCATACCAAGAAGCTACCCTCTCAGCAGGAGGAAAACGCCCGGGATGCGTGCTGACACCACGGCCTGCACCACTAGGGCCGTGCCCGACGTTAGCCATCGGTGTCCATGCAGGTAACAAATCAGTCAGACGGCCATAATGCCTTCTGTGTAAATGCCTCCTGTCCCATCATAACGTATTACGAAGACACCTTTACGTAGGACTAAACTCACCATGCGATACATTAATATGTTTTAAAATCAAGAATTTTTAGAGTTTCCTCCTCTGGTTTGTGTTAACAGCCCATTCCATGAAAAATTTGGCTTCATCAACATAATCATGTAATAATCATTTGAACATTTCAATAATCTTTGCTTTTTAGATGTAGTCTTGCAGACATGATGCAGAAACAGAGATTCCAGTGTAAGACTGGCTGAGGAAAAGTACAGGTCGAACATCTTCAGCATCTCTTTGAATCTTTTTTGTTGATCACAGCAATCGGATTTTATGTAGCTTTTGCTAATTTTGGATCACAATACAATCATTCAGTTAAGGGTTATGGTTTTATTTGTTTGTCATAAACTATTGCCAAAATGTTCTTCATTGGGGATGCACTGACACCATTTATATCAAGCTGAGTACGAGTATCGATGCTCACGTTCTGGTACTCACTGGTACCGATACCAAGTATGGCTGGGGGATGTGTAAAACAATATTATGCTATTTAATAATATTTTAATTTTAAAATATCGAGATAAATGATAATATTGAAATTACCAACACAAACACAACATCAAGTAGGCACTTCATTCTTTTAGGCAAAAAATAACGTAACAGCGTGAACACCAATAATCCGCTATACCGCTGGTGATAAACTCTGGCGACCAGGGGGAAAGAGTGTGCTGACTGGCGGTGCTGATCATCATTTTTAAGTCTCTGTGAAAAAGAGCCAGGCCAGATTTAATGATTTAAAAACATGTTGCAGGCCATCTAAAGCAGTGGTTCACAAACATTTACACTGAGTACCAATTCTCAAACTATTTTAACGCTCTCTGGACCACCATCACACCATTATGCTTGATCATCAAGAGCAATATACTGGTAAAAGCTTCTGGTATTTTTCCTGCACAGTGGGCTGTAGCAGACTGCAGCTGGTAGCAATTTTTTCATACTCTTTCTTATGTTTGGTTTTTAGACGTTTAATAGTATGTATAAACTTTTTTTGAACCGCCTCTTGATGTTTCAGCAGAGTATAGTCTGCTATGCTTTGGCTTTTGACGTTATTTTTTAAGTACTTCCACACTGCAGACATTTTATAGTGCTGTTTATTTTGCTCACTAACGATTTAGCTGATACGTCATCATGTGGTATCAGTTATAGGTATTGGCTCGTTGTCACAAGGATGAGTACAAGTACATGAGCACTATATCAGACCCAGTACTGATATCGGTATCAGGTTTGTAATAGTTTTGAGCTCTAGTACTAGTATTCCCCTTCTTCAGTATTTGAAAACTGCAACTAATGCTCATTCAGATTATTACTTAAAATGATGATACGTGCATAACAAATATAGACCATCTTTCTGATAAACAGTTTAAATTAATTCTCTGAAGATCAAGCCCATATAAAATACATTTTATAACTTCCACACCACTTGTGACCATAGTACACTAATAACATTTCAGAGACTTTGTAACTGGCCAATCATCATCTCCACAGTTTTTCTGACATATATTTTCTGCCTTCCTACTTCCTATAATAAATGGCCTACTGGCAAGCCTCTTTAAAAGCATAACTGAACAATTTTAAATTCAGCAGACTGGCAGGTGCAATTTGACGGAGGCCCTTCATTCTTTTTAAACACTAAACACATGGCCCAGCGGTTCCATACTTGATATATACGTGCTAATTTCCCTCTCTGCTTGCTGAGGAACACTCCCTGTCCGTTAAACCGTTCGCGCATGTAGCTCAAAACAAAATGGGAATATAATAATTTGAAAAACGCCCCCTAGGGGAGGGGGCTGGTTGATGCAAGAGGGGAAACAGATGCCAGCAGTCACTGTTTTCTTGATTTTTATAACATTCAATAGAGTTTCCACATCAGAGAGCGATATGCTGACAGCCAGTGGAAAATGATGCAGGTTGTGGGATTTGGAGATAGTGGAGGCGGGCAGATGCGCGCTGTTCGCGGGTGCTGGCGTCGCGTTATTGGCAATCCGATATGGCGGGTCTGCGGGGAAAGAAGCCGGCCTGTTAGGGAATGTCTGCGGGTCCCAGCACTACACAAGATGCGAGTTGGGGGGAGATGGCAAACGGAACTACGTGGGCTGGGATGGAAGAACGGAATGGGAATTATTTCGGTATGGGATTAGGAATGGATTTAAGAATGGTGTATGGGGATAAAAACTAAATATGGGCGCCGCAGCAAGAAAAACACTAAGGATGTGTGTCAGGATATGGGGACGGTTATTAGTGAAGTACAGGGATGGGAATCCAAGAGTGAGGGCGAGAAGAAAAACATTGATATTACTGTATAATCGAAGTAAATGAAGAGGCTCATCATGTAGTTTCTCCCTGCCTTGAGTCGTCTACTGTGCTCCCCGCATGTCACACCAGCGACGCTGTCGGCTAAGCAGCAGTGCAACGCTTCTCAGCTAATGGCTAAACCGTTTGTAAAAGTTCAACGGTGATAATGCATCACATACAACGGAGCCATTTCGGACCGCGAGTTAACACGAGTGTTTACAGAAGCGCCGTGAGTCACGTGGGGTGACGACGACAGTGGGCTTCGGCCTGTTTCAGAAGCTCCAGGGAAGCCGACGACGCGTCCGCGTTCATAAATGTCTGCTGGGTTTTCCGGCAGAGTGAACACTTGAGGGGAGGGTGGACCACACAAGGCCGGCGAGGTCGCCCCCGAGCCACAGAGTTTCGGGCGTAGACCACAAGCGCCAGACCTCCCACAGTCTCGAGTCTGAAGAGGCCACTGGGGACCAAACCACAAGAAAAACACCTCAATTGGTGCATCGCATTCAACCCTGACCAATCACTCCTCTTCGCACATATATCCACTCACACAAATCTGCACTCACTACCCAGGAGACGTCACAAAAGTATGACGTCGCGGACAAAAATACAACTAATTATACTGTACCCAGAGAGGGCTACTTCCTCTCCACCAGACCAAATGACTTACAGAAAAAGAAAGTAACTATCGCACATGCTAGCTGTGCAACCTGGTCCAGCATCATGTGGCATATTCCTATTATGTAATGCTAGGTATCACAATTGCTTAGAAAATTGCGTTCTGGAAAATCTTCAATTGTTTTCCTTTTTTCATTACATACAATATATCTTGTACACTACAAAAATAGGTGTGGACAGGCATTTATGTATTGGACAAGCAAGTCCATTTCCAAATAATCACCCAAGCACTTGTGCCAATTTATGAAATTGTATTCCCAGCCTCTTTTCATCAGCATCGACTAAACAGAAGTCAGACTGGAGTCAGCGCCACTTTCCACTGTCATTGTCATAGAATTAAGTATTGATTTTTATAAATCTGTTTCTCCAAAAGCATTTGGAGACCAAGTTCTGAAGAACATTCCTAATGATCACAAAGTCGTGGGTGTCCTCGATTGATAAAGTGACCGGAGTGGAAAACAAACATGCACCGGACCGAAGGGAAACTGAGAGTCGAAAACACAGTGTTAATAACTGCAGAATATTGTATGTGACTCTGAGCATCCTACGAAACTGGAGGACCAGGCAGCAACGCTGAGAATCTAACAAAGAGACACAACGCTGATCATTTATTTGCAAAAAAACAGTCACAGACACGACGATCGATAAGGTGAAACTACTGCTTCACTATGTTTGCGTAATGAGCAGGTTCTTGTCTGTCTGGGATTTATCTATATAGTTGTTGTTAAAGTTTATATTTTTGTAATGTTTACTTTTAGCTCAGGATGCTATATGGATGGACAATGCATCATTGGCAGGCCCTGGTTAAAAATCTCCCAAAAAATACACAGGGTCTATTTCAGTGGTATTAGGGAGCACAACGATAGCATTAAAATCACTACTGTTGCGCAATGGTTTGTGAAAGTATCAAAAACCTCGCACAGCCTGCACATCCGCTGCTGTGAAACCCGCTGCTCAAGGCATTCACAGGAATCAAGTATCAAGGATTCATTTATTCACATCCATTCAGTCCGAGAGGAGGAGACAGAGGAAGACTGGCAATCAGAAATTCACTTCAGCTGCCCGCCTGCGGACCGGGGGAGCCGTACGCCCGAGCACACAGAAAACACGATGCAGGCGAAAGCCTGACCAAGTCTCCAGCCTAAACACGCGGGGCACCTGACAGGCAGAGGCTGAGCTACATCTGCTGACGTCTCCTCCGCTTCTTATCGACACTTACTAAAAACCTCGGGGCTTTCACACAAATACTCATACGACCCACTTCTGCCTCCGACACATCATATCGTCCTGTATATAAACATTTAGACATTACCCCAAACACAATATTAAGATTAATTGCTCTAAGCTTTTTGTGCTCTTCCAAGAAAAAAATTAACAAGCATAATTTTGTTGGTTAACTAGCTATTTAATGCACTGCATGCATTTTGTCACTCTGACCACCTATATTCATCATGACAGCATAGTATAAAACGCAGACCGAATGAATCATGACCTTAACGTGTATTTAATGTATATGGGAAATCTAAATTGAGTTAGACACTTTAAAATGACCTTAACAAGCTACAAACGTGGTCGTGTT
Organism: Mormyrops boulengeri; assembly: GCA_026781065.1. NCBI lineage: Eukaryota > Metazoa > Chordata > Actinopteri > Osteoglossiformes > Mormyridae > Mormyrops > Mormyrops boulengeri. The sequence goes on along the minus strand of JAODLD010000005.1, from coordinate 78,894 downwards.
CTCTCTCTTTCTCTCTCTCTGAGCACTATTAAGGGTTTCAGTGCAATCGTGTATAATAAAAAGCTGTTTTTTTCTCAGATTTCGGAGGATGACTCAGTAAATGTCAACCAAAGGATCGACTGCGAAGACTGAGGAATTTTAAAGCAAGCAAGGAATAAAATCTTTGTAAATCAGAGTTTAGGAGGAGTCTGCCGAAATATAAGAGCCACTTAACATCTGTGTGAGGGCAGCCTGTTAAATCATTAAGAAATGAAAATTCAACGGCACTGCCAAGATACAGCCTGGAAGGCTGCCCCCCCACACTGGGCAGCTGTGATTGGAGGACACAGCCGGAGGGGCGCCCCTTTGCAGCCAATGGCAGAGGTTCAATGGCCAACATGGGACACATGGGCAAGAGACGTCTCCACCCCTCACCTCTTGGTTGGCAGGATTAAATTGAACTCCAGCTCAGTGTGGGAGGACCTTGCATCCTCCCCTGTGTTTCCCTTTGCTCCACAGGTTATGCGGTCCACAGTGTATTTACTGATTTAGGCACTACGATGGACAGATGTTACAGTCAAGGTGCATGCTGGATTTGGCCCTCTGCTTCCTGGCAAATGCTTTTGATTTCTGCAACTCTGGTTATACAGAAAAGGAGGAAGCCATTACTGAAAATAAGCCATGTCACAACATGGAAAATATGCTCTCTGATAAGTGTTGTAGTCAGACTAAATGTATTTATTTGTTGTAAAAGCCAAATATTAGGGCTGGTACAGAATCAACACAATGGAATGAAGACCATCCTTTAAGCCAAACACAACGGTGGGAGCCGTTTGACAAAGAGCGCTTTCTCTGTCAAAACCGCTAGATTGTGCATCCATTTACCCACCATCGATCCATCTATCTATCCGTCCATTTATCTGTCTATCTTCCACAACCACTTATCCAGTCACCATGGGAGTGGAACCCGTCTCGGCAAGAAAGTAGTATAGAACTGACGACACCAGTCCTTCGCAGGGCACACACTCACTGTCACACACCAAGGGCGGGTCAGGGAAAGTTCTATCAAGTTCCAAGTTCTATTCATCACATACAGAGACATGCACTGTATATGTGTGTAGTGAAACACTTTTTATATGTGCACAATCTGGGAAGCCAGTAGAAAAAAAAAACATTTCATTACTCTCAGGGACAGTGTTTGTGACAAATTAAATTGGAAACTATCCGGCTGATAAAACCGTCTCAGGACAGCGATGCAAAGCAACAATGAGTGGCTTAAGAGTGATAAAAATTAACATCTTTGGGCAGCATAGTCAAAGTGGACACAAGCGGCGGCCCATGAGCGATCTGCGAGTGACTTCAGCAGATCTGCCAAGGAGAGAAGGACTCCAGTGAATGGTCAGTGTGCGGAGTCAGCGAAGACGTCCCCAAAGAACCACGCAGCTGGAGCGTCTGACAGGGATTCTTAAGGCCTGAGCACTTAATGCCAATAACTAATTTCTCTTTGGTCTCTACTGACATTTAAGGTCCCTTACGTCACCATTAGAAGTCTTCATATTTGAACTAAATATAGTAAAAAACATAATTTAATATTTTCACAAAATGTGATACCAATGATAAGGTGATATTAGTATCCGTTATTTTTATTCTGATTGCTAATACGCTGCCAATATGGGACACGGAGATGACCGCATAAAACCCGGATCTCTGTTACATATTTACGATGTGTCATTATTCTCTAAAGCGCTTTGCCTTCTCGCCTCCTTCGCCACCTGCCACAGCCCAGCCATCACAGTGATGCATGGCAGCCATTACAGGCCACCACACTAACCACAATGTGACTCACAACGCCAGCGATGACCAGAATCTATAGTGAGTGCGGTGAGACATTTGGCTGGGAGGGACGAAGGGCGGAAGTGGTTTTCCTACCACCCACAACACACCACAAGCATTGTAGCTCAGGTTTATTTGCAACCAGCACAAGATATACAGGTTTACCTCTGTTTCCTGCACTATGTTTAGGGCATGGACATGGTGCTTTCCATGCTAAGTTTAGCATCACCCCCCAGCTGCTTTTGATTGTCTTTGTATCTGTCTAACAAAGAGTTCCTGTTAATAGACATATGTACCAGAGAGCCCTTGGGGAAGGGCACAGAATAACCCCACCAGGACAGGGACAACAGGCCAGAGCGCCTTAATGCGTCCGAATGAAACGTACGGTGCTCAGTGAAGCGTTTGCACAGACAGATCAGTCTCTCCTTCCTTTCTCAGCACGTTCATTTCTCAGCATCACGTGTCGGGTTAGCCGTAGTGCGGACACATGGAAATGCGCGTCGTAGTGCGGACACATGGAAATGCGCGTCGCCGTGCAGGGTTAGCCGTAGTGCGGACACATGGAAATGCGCGTCGCCGTGCAGGGTTAGCCGTAGTGCGGACACATGGACAAATGCGCGTCGCCGTGCCGCGCTTGTCCGGTTTTGAAATATCACAAATGCATGTACGCAACCGGCATAAATTGAGGAGATAATACTGTCAATGCAGAATATTTACAACCATACAGCTCATTTTCTAGATAAAACATGTCTAAATGAAATGAGCGAAATCCTATACAGACAGTACTGCTGTGAACATCAATGGATATTTCATTATCATATAGTTATTTCTTGACCAATTTCCCCATAACTAAATAAATATATAAATTCTAAGATCTTTTTCACTTATTCTGAAAGATAAAGAAAACAAACTACGTAACCACTGCAATCACTAAATTTACAAGGAGAATTTAAAAATAAATCTGTATCAAAAGTAACCAATGTAAGAATGTAAGATACTAATGACCGCTGAAAATCTGTACATCCCCTCCGAATTAGAATTTGACATTAGGTTGGGAAAGTGCCCTTTTAAAAATCAAGTGAAATACACAAACAAATCAACAACTGCGCCACAAAAGAGCCCTTTAATCATTTATTTATGAGCTTGCATTATGTGATATTACTGTTAAAACAGATCTTGTTATAGTCCAAGACTCGTTCCCAAGCTGGCCCATAAAGTTCAGAAAGTTTTCTTATTCTTTAATTCTATTTATTTGCTGTAGCTGTTACTACAGTAAAGGCTGCACTCACCCCTCTGCTGAGCCTGGCTGAATGGCCATATCAGCGCTACGACAGCGAAATGCAGCAGGCTTCTCATTTTGACTTTTCTAACTCTTCATCGGCGCTGTCTGTCTGTCCGACTCGCCTCTGCGCTCTGCGGAAAACCTCAGTCGGGACTTTGAAGAAGTTGAAGAAGCCCTCCCTCTGCCTGCCTCTGGAGTGGGGGCACCGCTACGCTCAATGCCTTCTCTTTTTCAAAACTCTTTTCAAAGTTGCTGTTCGTTTACAAGGCAGATTTATATATTTCTCACGTTATCATTTACAGGGGGTCAGTTCTCCAGGATAATGAGCAGGACTCATTTAACCGCCTGCGTCTTCAAAGCCGCCTTCTCTCTCCATGTTTTAATCCAAACGAGTTAAAAGTTAGTTAACTAATAGTGTTTCAGCGTGATAGCACTATTAAAGAGAGTGTGGTTGAGATTTTAAATGTTTCAGTTTCTTCTTCTTCTTCTTCATCAGACTTGTAATTCTTACTTTTGCACTATGAAAAAACTTCTGCATCCCTGAAACACTGAAATAACTTTTACGCAGGTACGCTATCTGGGGCGTTTTACTTGCGCATGTATGCATTTATTTACGGTGACCCAAAAAGTATCTGCATTTTAGCTAGAAGATCGAGTGAGCTCTATAGTTCCATCTAGTGTCGCAAAAAGTTACAGTCGGTTAACAAAAGTCAACAAAACCTTGATTAAATTGTACTAACCTTTTCCAAGAGCACTTTACTTACATTAAACTTTACTTAGATTCATGCAATTTGGGGGTGCATGGTCGTCAATTAAATTTCAATGAATTTGAAAATGACATCATTTTAAGCTAGCATGATGGGTTTGCTGAGCCTAAATCAAGCGTGAATTCGATTTTTTCCCCCGACCTGAAATTCAGAATGTGATTACTTTCTGAGACAGATCTCCCCGCTGTCAGTCACCGGTTGCGTGCGCATTGAGGAGCAGGATGATTTCGTTGTCATGAGAAGCCAATTTAGAGTTCGAGGCGTGTCTTGGTGTGCAGTGGACCGTGTTCTCGCGGTAAGGTCTATGCCCCGCGATTGACACTTGTCGGCCACTAACATCGAGCTGGTGATGGGAGAGAAATCATCTGCTATTCATCCCCAGTGAGTTAAAATAGGCTAGTTGTTTTCCTCCTGGATCACTGTGGAAGGCAGCAGGTTCTAGAAGCATCGGTAGACCACCATATAATCCTGAGATGTCTTGGCTGAGGTTGAGCTGGTTGGAAACACAAGTGGAACTGTTGAGGGGCTACAGGTTTCGCTGTGGAGGTGAGGAGGAATGTCTGGTGTTTGTGCAGAGGGATGAGTTGAGCAGAACCTATGGCGGTGACGGAGAAAGTCACGGGGAGCCCTGTGTGTCCAGCCAAGTGACATTTTGCGATGACCCCCCTGTCACACCTGTGGGGGACACCCAGAGCGTCATCTATCCCAAGATCAGCACCTGGGAAGCGGGCTGGAATGTGACCAATGCCATCCAGGTAACTAATGTCAGCATGCGCTGAGTGACACTCATTCGCGAGATGGTTATGTCGCGTGTAAATGCGGGAGAAGATTGAGAGTCAGCATTAGAGAATCAGTATTATAGATACATATCAAAAGGTCCACTGGACAGAAGCTAGTGGAGATGGTAGGGAATGTGCTGCGTCACTCGATGCTTGCAGATTTGAGTCACAGAAAATCCCTTGCAGTAGATGACTTGCTGCTGGGTTAATACATTTATTCAGCTGCAAATTTGGTCATTTCAGATAAAAGTACATTTTGCAGGAGTCCTACTGTAGCAGTTTCTCTGTTACTGCGCAACTCAAAGGAGACCGGCTTTTAGACACGAGTTGTACTGCCTCACCTGCACCTTGTCAAAAGACTGCTGTCAGTGCATTAGGATGAAAGGCAAAGCTGTATGAATAAGGGATGATTATTATGCACAATGTTGGTGCTATTTTATTATATTACGGAAAGCAGAGGTGTCAGGTTTCCGGGACATCAGCCTTGCCCACCAAGTCAATTACGGAAAACTGCAAGTAGGGAAGACTCCTTATTTTCAGTATTTTGGAATACATTGCATTTAATGAAATGTATTTTGCGTTTGTAAAACATTTACAAGTTTTCGACTGTGTAATCACACGTTTGCGTAGCCTTTTGAATAACGGAGCACAAATGACTGGCCAACAATTCTGACAGCAACGCACACTTTGTTCTAGCACTGGGAGGTTTGCATCATGTTCCACTCGTAACACTAATTACCAGATGTCCTCTTTATCTGGCCAAAGCTTTCCAGGGCTGAGCGCAACCACAGGACCATGCATCTCTAGACTTAATGTTCTCCGTTAGAAAGCCAGGGGTGGTGTTCAAACATCCATCCACTACTAGATTTTGAATTCAGGACCCGTCAAATGTCTGGACACACCTGCTTTTAATGCATTTATCTCTATTTTAGCTGTTATTCATCTTAGAGTTGAAGGCCTTGAGGCAATGAAGTCATACATATCAAATATTCTAGGAGTGTTCAACGTTTTCTCAACTTTTAGACTCTTCAAACTAGCCCCCTTTTCTTCGATGACATCATTGCAGATTCTTGGCATTCTTTCAACCAGCTTCCAGATGTGGCCACCTGTAATGCTTCTCCAACAGTCCTGAAGGAGTTTCCACAAGTTCTGTGCACAATTTGGCTACCTTGCTCATACTCTTGGATCCAACTCATCCCAAACCAGCTCTATAAGGTTTATGTTGGGGGATTGTAGGGACCAGGTCTTCTGTCACAGCATTCCATCTTTTTTACGAGATGAGACAGTATTTACATAACCTCGTGGTGTGCATAGGGTTACTATCTTGCTGAAAAATAAATGATTTTCAGTAAGTGTGTCCAGAATTTTGACTGGTACTGCATCTGTGTCCTGCATAATTGTTTGACCTTGAATCTAATGAGTGCCTACCCAGCATTATTTTAGTTAGCACTACGTATCAAAACCAATGACCCGTTGATTCATATAAATTTTAGAATGGCTCAATTTTTTGTGCGATATGTCTAGCTCTTCTGTTCTTTTACCATTTAAGGGTATTTTTGTCCTGGGGCTACCCTACGCACTGCTTCAGAGTGGCTTCTTGGGCTTGCTCCTCCTTGTCTTGGCTGCCGTCATTTGCAGCTACACTGGTAAGATTCTGGTTGCCTGCCTTTATGAGGAGGACGAGGTGGGGCATCCTATTCGGGTGAGGAGCTCCTACGAAGACATTGCCAATGAGTGCTGCGTCCACCTCTGTCCCTGTCTGGGCGGAGCAGTCGTCAACACCGCCCAAGGGGTCGAGCTGATGATGACATGTATCCTCTACCTAGTGGTCAGTTGTAACCTTGCAGGCCATAGCTTTCCATACCTCCCTCTGCCCCCGGTTGCATGGTCCATCATCACCTTTCTCACCCTCATGCCTTGCATGTTGATTCGGGACCTGCACGTGGTCTCCAGGCTCAGTCTGCTCTGCTCCCTGGCCCAGTTCCTCATCACATTCATCATCATTGCCTACTGCCTGCTGGAGGCTCCCCACTGGTCCTGGACGTGGATGGCTGTCTCTGTAGACTTTGAGAAGTTCCTTGTGTCCATTGGGGTCATCATCTTCAGCTACACCTCTCAGATCTTCCTGCCCACCTTAGAGGGAAACATGGAGGACAGGAGTGAATTCTCCAGCATGATTACCTGGACTCACGTCATCGCCTGCGTCTTCAAAACCACCTTCTCAGTCCTTGCCTTTCTCACTTGGGGCAAGGAGACAAAGGAGGTGATAACAGACAACCTTCCTGCCACTCTGCGCACTGTGGTCAACCTCTGTTTGCTAGCCAAGGCGCTGCTCTCCTACCCCCTGCCCTTCTACGCGGCCACTGAGGTCCTACAAACGTACATTACAAAGTACCGTGCAGGCCAGGCCAGTGGGGTCGGAACAAAGTTGCTGCTTCGGGGCAGCCTCCTTCTGCTGACCTTCCTGATGGCCACTTTCATGCCCCACTTCTCGCTACTCATGGGACTGACAGGCAGTGTCACCGGGGCAGCCATGAGCTTTCTGCTTCCTGCCCTCTTCCATCTGCAGCTCAAATGGACTAAACTCAACCGCAAGCATAAGATCTTTGACATCTTCATCTTAGTCCTGGGCTCACTCTGTAGTTTATCTGGGCTCGTGTGCTCTGTTAAAGGAATGATTGAATCTTTCGGGAACAAATAATCACGTGGCCTGCTATATAATGTCTCTCTGTAACATCTGTAATTATACTCCATGGATGTGCTAGGAAATTTTATTTGTAAGAAAGGAACAAGCAAGTTTTTAGGTCTAGCTTAAAATTTGTAGTTCAAATCGGCAACTGCAGGATGTCTGACTTTTTTTTTTAAAAATAAAGGTTGTTGTGAAGGAGCAGGAGCTGCACTAGACACAGAGAAGACAGCAAATAGCTGAGTCTGACGAGAGAGTTTGTCTTTGTCATCATGCAGATTCTACCCTCAGTCACTGCACCTTCTTATGCCTTCAGCATAACTCCCAAGAGGCGAAAGTAAATCATCTTCAGCAGCAATCCATCAAAAGAATACATTAGATATATTTAATTTTTATTCTTTTATTATTTGCCAGAGATGTCAGGTTTTGTTTCGCTAGTTTTCATTTCTGTATCTCGGTGTTATGTGTAACTTAAACAGAGATGTATTTAGTTGCAGTTTCTTTATTAACTAGCTGATGTAGAGTTCAGTAAAATGCAGCAGAAATGTGTTTCACGATGTTACTGTCAATTTTCTGGCTAATAACTGCTCCCAAAAGACAAATCTAGCAACAATGCAGCAGACTCTAAGATAATTAAACAAATCAAATGATTCAGCCTAATTTATTATTTACTGTAACTGTAGACCAGAAGTAAGCGTATGTCTTATTATAACCAAGGAATATGCCTTCATACAACCATGTTTGATAAACCACACATATTTTTACAAGCGTGACACTTGTTTGCTTATGCTCTATCTTGGTTATGCCAGTGACGATAGCATCGCACTGTCCTGTTGATACGTAGCGCATCTCGTGGGCGCGCCGACCCACGTCACGCTTCTGTGGCCGTGACAGCGTTCCGTCTCCGTTACCTCGAAACGGGCCTCTCTCAGAGTTTGCCGATTGGTCCTGGCAGTTGACTGCTCGGAAAATGCCAAGACTGTACCACCTGATTCGACATGCGCTTCGTTTTTGAGCTTAAAACAGAAACAGAGTGCTGCGATGACCGACAGCAAGGATGAGAAAAAGCAGTACAGGGCCCCGCATCCTCAGTGACCACCAGCACCGCCCACCCCATCTTCCTCAGCATAGAAGTACCTTTCTTATGTCATGGCGAACAGGTCCTATCTCCCAACACCCCTCCGCAGGCTGTCACTGGCAAACATGCTGAGATTCCAGCGGGCTCCAGGGGACGCACTTACCGTCAACAGGCGGCAGCCACCGCGCGCAACTGCCAAGAACGCAGTGAGTCACACCTCAGAACTTCACCAAAGAGGCGTCCATTTCATCCAAGTCTCCTCTAATGTGCCGGTGAGACATACAGCTTGTTAGACGCGGTACAATGTTTCATAGCGTTTCCAGGCGAACAGATAAAAATTCAGGCTGAACCCTGAAACAACAACGCAAGTTGCAGTATACGGGGCGTAATATTTTGAACGATTTTCTGTCATTTAGCGTCTTTCTTATTCTATATTTGAAATCGCCGACATTTAAAGTCAGCCTGCTTGGCAGTAAAACGCGGATTTTTCTGGAATCTGAAAACAGAGTGTTTTAAATGGGTTTAGTTATTCACCATCTGCTCAGTGTAAGCACTTCTTACATAACATCTATTCCATAAATAACTTTCACTCATAAAGGCTTAATCTTCAACTCAAATTACAGAAGCAAAATAAGAAATAAAAGGTGACAAAATCACAACAACGCCTGGAGATTCTCACTGAATTATAATAAAAACACATTACAGAAATCTGTTCCCCGCAACATCAGTTTAATCCACTTGCCATATTTCTGAGTGAATCACTTATAGGTTTGTTTCTCAAATTCACAATATAATTAATCTTTCTCATTTTTGTCTCCCGTGGTTTTCACAGAAGGATGCATCGTGTTTAACATTGTTTTGGTCAATAGACTATAATCTGACACACATGTGGGTGACACTGGTAACTCAATGGGTAGCCCTCTTGTCTCACCTCGAGGGTTGGGTGGTCGAATTCTGTCTCTACTCTTGTTTTCTTTGGCTCCTTCTTTTCTGAGTATAGTGGACGGCTCAGTCAGTTAGGATTCATACCTGTATTCAAAATGTCATCTGTTCAAATCCCTTAGTGGATAATGAACCCTCTTTTGGGCCCTTGTGCAAGGCCCTTAACCCCTATTGCTACGGGAACCGTCTGCCCCTGCTTCTGTGTCACTTTGCATAGTGTCTGCTCAATAAATGGGTGATGAAACAATTGTCTTTTTTTGCATGATTAATATGTGCTTTTGCATTTGCTGCTTGTGGCAGTGGAGACTTCCATTCCAATCAGTCCATTTCACCAGGTCACTCGCCACTGACCAGCAAAGGTTGTTTACGTGGTCTCACCATCGCCCCCTGCTGGATCGTAATATCAAACACCGATGTTCTTTCTCCATCCGCCTGCACCCACACTGTCAGTCCTTTTCGGGCATGGCCGCTGTCTCTTCTTCTTCCCCTCATCGCATCCCTCGATCATCGTTAATTGGAAGACAGAGAGCACAGATGGGCATTGGAGCAGAGCCAAAACAGAGGGATGTTTGCTCAAAACCCAAGATCAATTTGCAGCTTCGAGGAAGCTCAAATACACGGCAAGCTCACTGAAAATTCTCCGGCAAGAACTGTGTCCTCAGTGGTTACAGTCGTGTTCGTTGACTTTGTTTGTGTTGACGCTTCCTGATTTTTTTTCCCTGTCCTGTGTGGCTCTCAGTGTCTTTTCATGACACCGGTTTTGATGTACGTCTGCTCACGGCAATCTTCATTAACTTGCATCTAAATTAGTAATTGAAAGATAGATATGTGTGAAGCTGTTGTTTTTTTCCCCTAATGGCATCATACATGTGGAGACATAAAAGACAGATTAGAAAGAATTTTTAATACATTTTTTTAGTGGAGAAAGTGAGTTTTCAAGAATTGATCTTATAAAAAATAATCGATTTAATTTTAGTTCCATAATGGAAACAGTGCGAAAACATCTACATAAATATTCCCAAAGAGGACAGTCATAAAACAAACTGAGGCGGATGTCTCAATGCTTCCAATCCTTCGAGGATTTCATCTGTCATCTATGAAACATCTGACTGGGCTGGAGTCAGTTTAGGGGATCTTTAACAGTTGTTTCCATGCACAAAATGTGTTTCTCCTGTTTTAGTGCACAACAGACATGTATTTTGAAGACATGTGACATCACATTAAGAAATGGATCTCAGTATGAAACAAAACCAAAACGATATGACCCACACCAAATATTAATTAACCACACTGATCAGTTGTAGGCAAAGCCAGATACTGCTATGGATTCATTTAAAAATAAATCTAATTTTATTTCAATTTGTTAATTACTTTTTAATTCTTTCCTCTCTTTCTGCTGATATTTGTGCCACAGAGGCTTGACCTCCTGACATTCAAAGGATATTATCGTCATGGATACAGGATGACACATCTGTGCCTGGAAGCGACGCTCGGGCGAGAGTGACCGCTAAGCAGCAGACAGATGTTTGCGGCTTTAAAACTTTGGCAGGGTCCAAATGCACCGGTTTCCATGTCCTCGCGCTTAAACGCGCAGATAAGTGCATCCCTTCTCCGTTCGCCCACCTCCGCGCCACCTGCCCACGCCACCGCCGTGTGATGTCAGCTCGCTTCCAAGTGCCACCGGCTCCTTAAACGCCACACTGAAAAAGAGAGCGAGGAGGAGGGTGGATTAGGGACCTCTGAAGCTGTGGAAAATGTCAGGGAGAAGCTTGTTGGTGGCTGCCAGATCTCTCCTGCACTGAAAGGCCTGATTTATTTCCAAAGCCCACCGAAATGTCTGCTCACGGAGAGCGCCACATGGGTTTATTCGAGTCTAACATTTGATTTGGACAGGATGGGGTGCGCCCTCAGTGGTAGCTACACCACGGCTTTTTTGTTCCTTCTTATGAGCCACTTTCAATGGCTCAGAGTGGAGAGCAGAGTCCCGTCCTGAAGCCTTTATTAATCAGCTGAGTGAATACGGCGCGCGCTCGCAGATTGTAAACTCCATCCTGCTGGAGGTACAATTACATTTCCGTCTGCGGCAGACAGCCAGTAATTACGAATCCATTTACAGACTTCTGAGTACAATACAAAGGTAGAGGTTCTTCATTTTTATTTGGTCTGTTAAATGCTTGACAAAAGCCTCGTCTCCAGCGTTGTTTCCCAATGTCAAACGATAAGAAATCAAGAGCGCACCGTAACAACTAATCAAAAATAAAAATGCAAGAAAAATGTCAAAATGTGGCATTCAATAAGTTAAGATGAAAACAATCCACTTCCAAGGCTGTCACCCTCAATAGCATGAGAAATCTGCCAAAAATTCCGATCTAAATGGCATATTTAATAAGATGGCAAAATGTTCTGTTTAAATCGCATCACATCCGAGGTCAACCAACAACAAAAACGGAAAAGTATTACAGTATTTTTGCAGTATTCTTCATTCAGTTTCAGGCAGAGCACGTAAATTGCTTTTACGTATGCTTTAGAATATTTTAACGTCAGTATATAAGCTATGTTGATTCCTATCGTGGGGCACCCTTCACTAGATACTTTCAAGAGGCAAGAAATGACTAATTAATTATGGCTTATTCAGTAACGGGTTGCTGGGGGCCCGGAGCCTGTCCCAGGCAGCACAGGGCACTAGGCGGGGGGGTCACCACTCTGCCACAGGGTACACACTCACACACTAGGAGTGATTAAGAGACACCAGTTCATCCAGCAGCATGTCTTTGGACCTCACTGGGGAACACCTAACAGAACAGAACGCCGCCACGCAGACATGGACTGTCGAGGCTGGTTGGCGGCACAATGTCCCAAGTAACCCCCCCCCCCAGTTTGGTTGGCAGCAAACTATCAAATTGGTGGCACTTGACAGCAAATTCCTGGGCTGCTTTGTTGCCAGTCTGCCCCCTGCCCCCCCACCACAGAGGTATGAGCAACAGGGTTACCCACTGAGCCGCTGTGCTGGCCTCAACTGCATCTACTGACTGGCTATTATAAACATACAAATATACTTTTGCCATATGATTCAAACACATAAGCTAAACATCAGTATCTAATGACACTGAATGGCACTAGCTAAGTGTTTTGGCATGGATCGTCTCATTAAACAAGTGTATGTCTCCCTGAGTACTTACTCACTCACTTCAACATCGACACAAAACCAGATGTGTCAATCTGTTTGTTTAAAAACAGGACAGGCGTGAATTTTATTGTTATTGATTATAACGCCATGAAATGACCCCTTTCTTAGCTGTCACACCAGAAGAAGCCATTTAAATTCATGAAGTCCTCAGGATACATATGCAGTGTGTAGGGGCAGCTTGTTGTCTGATGAAGATGTGGATTCGAGACGGAGGCCTTACAGTCCTTTAAGATGGTGATAAATAACACAACAGAGCTCAAGTCTGGCATGGAAATCAGAAGCATGGATTTCTGCTCCGGCTAAATTCCCAGAACGGCCAGAAAGTCACTTCAGACCCTCTGAAGCTTGTGAGAAATCGGGCCTTATGGGTAAACAGACGGGACAGGTTTGTATTCTGTTATAGCTCCTTCTGGACTACAGAGAGAAAAAAAACATAATTATAGAATTGGTAATGCAAAGTCTACATTCCTTTAATTTATTCCACAACTTTCTAATATGACTGAAAAAAATCAAGTTGAGATTTTAGTTGACACATACACAATTAAATGCAGTATAATGTGTAGAGAAATGCATTGTTGTCTAGCTCCAGACTGTAAACAGAGGACACAGGTATCAGGCACACAGGTATCAAGGAGACTGGCAACAGGGACACAGGTATCAGGGACACAGGTATCAGGGACACAGGCATCAGGGACAGAGGTATCAGGGACACAGACATCAGGGACAGAGGTATCAGGGACACAGGCATCAGGGACAGAGGTATCAGGGACACAGACATCAGGGACAGAGGTATCAGGGACA
>JAODLD010000005.1:41933-62296 GCA_026781065.1 Mormyrops boulengeri | reverse complement strand
AGAGTCACAGTCATATAGTACTCAACTGGTTGGTTGAAACAAAATCCTGGTTTGGATTTTTACTTTCTGGACCTGAATGTTCGCCTCTGATTAAAAGTATTGAATAAAACTGTAGGTTACAAAACTAAACCCTACATAAAAAACCAAGCTATTGATACATTTTCAACACTAAAAACTGCTACAGTACAGAAACCCTGTTAAACTTTTCAAATGTATACAAGTAAAAGCACTCATAGAAACGATTATCTCTTGGGACTAGAATGACAGTCAAACAATCAAAGATAAAAAAACAAGCTTTTGAAAGGCATTGTTTATACAGACCGTCCACGCCTAAATGCTAATAATGTTTCAGTTGACTGAAGGGCATGTTAGCACTTTGCTAAAGAGTCACAGGTGCCCTAGGGTGTTCAGGCAAACAGTGCCCTCCGCAGAGACTGGATTTGTGTCCTGATCCGAGCTGAGTGGCCCCGTTTTGTAAAACGGAAGATAAAAATCTGTCATTCTGCCGTGAAAATCTTCAGCGGTGCCAGGGCCCGCTAGCATCCCTTTACAGAAAAGTGAAGGACAAAGGCTGTGCAGACAAATAAAGCTGAATGAAGGGGCTGGCAGAGCTGGGTGTCGCAGTGCAGAATGTTATTACAGTGCGTTAAGTGGAACATAAACAACGAACCCTTTGTGGTGCAAAAAAACCTCCCCAAACGTAAACCTCAGTTGCGTTCCACTCCTTTGTTTGCCGCAAACGGCCGAGCATGAAACGAATCCCGTTCCCGACCCATTCTCGAGACGACGGGGATTTAAATCCATATGGATACAATTAAATAAAAGGACGTGATTAGGATTAATACCATTGTCGCGGGGAAACGGCTTGTTGGAACAACGCGCTTCCACCCACGTGATTTGAAATTTCACACACAGCAGATGAAAAGATGCTCGTGTGAGTCTCCCTGACACTTTTATTGAGAGAGAAAAACAACACTAAGGAGAAACGACTGAGTCTGAATGATGAAGCTGGTACCCCTCCCCCTACACACACCTAAGTATCAGTTTCATTTATAGGGGCCTGTCTGGTCAGATCCTCCTCGATGCTTCCTGCTGATCTGTGCTCTTATTGTCTCGCTCACCCCAGGACATCAGCTACCTGGCTCTGCCGAAGGAAAGGGGGAGACCTCGACAGGAAAGCCAGCCGATGTGTCGCAGTGGTAAACAACCAGGGTTTGCTTGTTCGAAACCTACAACACCAGGATCTGCCGGTCAACAAACATGTTTTAGATCTGAAAGTGTCGGCACTGTACAAAATTAAGGATGAAGAAATGCGTCCTTAGAAAATGACTTTATGAGTCCGTTGCTGTTATGCGTAATTATTTAAAAGGGGGGGTTTAACCCGAATTTCGATAATATATACTGATTTATTAACAGATATTATAGTGAACTATGCAAGGCACGCTGGATAACAGGATCTGTTAAAAAATAATAACAATTATAATCCAGCAGGATTCAAAGGTTGATAAGCTGACCTTGGATACAGTGGGGTGGCCACACTGCTTCATATCTATTCTATGGTTCCGTTTAGAAAATAAAATAGTGCATATTTTGTTTTTATTATTTTAATGTGGGGTGATGACAGGGGTCGCCATGGTGACCCGGGTCTCCCCTTAGACCCGGCCCTGCTTGGATGCTGAGCACAGTGTGTTCTGCTTGGCTGCCCCGCATTTCTTCTTTGGCCTCCCTGACTCCCACTGTATCCCCACCTTCGGATTCATCCTCACTCTTGTCACGGACCCCAGTAACTCGTGCTATTAGAGCTCCATCTCAACCCCCACTGCCCTGGGCTCATCCTGATCAGGCTGATCCCCTGGGAAATCGACGTTCAAGCCGTTCAAAAAGAATTTAGCCCAAATAAACATTGCTCAATATTATGGGCTCGTAGGTTTATTTAGCAGTAAGACTTGCTCAATTTCATGGCCAATCATCTTTTCTTTTAATGAAATGTTTATGTAGAAGCATTTGAGAGTTTGGTTAAAAATGAGAAAAACAATAAGGTTCAAGTTAAACATTCAGTTGTATGCACACAGCATACACACAAAGACATGATGTAGTCTATTTACTGCAACCTATTCCCCTATTAACTAACAGCGTTGGGTAATTCAGGTCCAAAGAGTAAAAGTCCAGACCAAGATTTTGTTTCAACCAATGAGTCGAGCATAAAGACGGAGAAGATGGTGGCGCAGGAGGTAGTGGTATCATTTGGCAACTGCAGAGTTGCAGGTTCGAGCCCTGGTTCTTTCTGACCCCATCAGAGTGTCCTTGAGCAAGACACTGAACCCCAAATTGCTCCCGGTGTGCAGGTTGGTGCCTTGCATGGCAGCCTCTGCCACCGGTGTGTGTGTGTGTGTGTGTGTGTGGATGGGTGAATGTGAGGCATAAATTGTGAAGTGCTTTGAGTACTCGTAGGAGTAGAACAGTGCTATATAAATGCAGTCCATTTACCATTTAAAGATTCACAGAGTATTCAACTGGTTGGTTGAAACACAATCCTGGTCCGGACTTTTACTCTCTGGACCTGAATTACCCAACTCGGTTAACCAACCTATTAATGTAGCATCATTTTGCTTGAAAAAATAATGATGCTCACTACTCACAGACCACTGGGCTCCTTCCACCAAAGAATCAATTCACTGAAGCAACATGTTTTCAGTTGCCACTACGTCTCATTACCGAGGAAAAATATATAAATCAGAGAGGAGACCCGAGTGAAAATGGCGCTTTAATTCATAATGATGAAACACTTTTGTCATTATCATATTTAACGTGAAAGGCGCTCATTTTGTTGCTATTCTGCGGCGTTGAGGATAATTGCACGCCAACATAATTATTATGATATCATACTGTATGTGAATAGGGCTGTTGCCATTTCAAGGAAAAATTAAGAAATGAAACTTCTCTGTGATTTCCCCCAAGAGAACGCCCTCGATATAACGACTAGTGGACACGACTTAGACTCTTCAACATGCTTCTAGTCAAATATCTTACACCACACCGCCCATTCCGCATAATCAATGTTAACCACCAATCACACCTTACATTTTTGTGTAATACTTTTCAATTGCCAGCACCATAATGCAAAAAAATAACTGCAAAATATTTGAATACACCAACCAAACAATCAGATAAAGAACAGTGTGGCACAGACAGAAATCTTATTAACATGAAGCTGTCGTTTTATTGTAATGAAGTTATGAACACAGCCAAACCAATTATACTCACAAATGGAATTAGCAAAGTTAAAATACTTATTTAATTGGATTTCTTTTTCGACTTTCTGTAAAATAAACCTTTTAATCAATACGTGTGTTGGCATTTTGTCATAACTCATAACACGGGAAAAAGAGAAACAGTAGAAAACAAGAATTTCCATAATAACTGGTCAGAGCCTTCAGCATCCCACAACGCCAGCTGGCTCTACAAATAACAATTAGTTTAAGTCTGACACTGAAAATCATCTCCTCCACTGCCACCCACACATTAAAGTATGGTTCTAGAAAATGGGCAGTTATCTAGTTGAGTGGATATTGGAAATTCCAAATCTCTAAAGTATGAACAGAAATACTAGATTCCCAGCCCAGTTTATAAGGTCCAAGGAACATACACCCTCCAAAATGCTTTTCTAAGTATTAAAGATCTAAACAGGTCTAAAAACGTTTAAGTAGAAAATCACTGCGGAGTTTTTTTTTTTATGAGCTCATTACTGTGATGCTGGTAATAGATAATTAGGGTTTAGAAACCCAGAGCGATCAATAGCAATCGGGCCGAAGCAGGACCTTTCGTAAACCCCCATCTGATACGGGAAATTCCCCCGAGGGCACTTTCTCATTATAAACTACAGTATGCGATAGACTATCTGAGGCTAATGAGCTCAATTAAAAACATTTAAACATCACCCCTGGTCAGCAGGCGACTGACGTACAGGAATTTGTTTACACCTCATTTTCAGACGGTTGAATTCTGGGTGTTGGATCAAAGGGGTGAAGAGGCTTTACTTTCAGTGTAAGGTAATATAGGTTTTATTATTATTATTATTATTATTACAGTTCCAAGGCATTGTCAGTGTAATTACTGCATATTTTGGTCAAGTGATCAGCATTTTTGCATAATGAAGACTGACCATGGGATGCTGTGCAATATGGCGGAAATCGATAAGGATCTGACGTGGCCTACAACACGGCCTTGGATTGCATTCGCATGCTTGATTGGGTTTCTGCTTCATGATGGGCGCATTGGAATTGGATAACTAAAAATTTGAATTTGTGTACTCTCCAAGGAATTTGCTCATGTTACTTGCTTCAATGGGCAACACTAGTAGCTTCACGGTGAAACATTTAGCGATGCAGAACGATGTTTCTTGGCTTCAGACACCTGGCGTCAGTGTCAAAAGAGCACAGCCATTTGATTTTCCTGTGCTGATGCTACGAGTGCTCTCCGCTCCCCCGTGTGTCAATAAACGGCAGCGGTTGCTACCGCACCACATTTGAATAGCAGATTCTGCAACCGTCCAATAGCAGGGAGGCACACGAGGAAGCGCACCTATCAGTGGAAAAGAGCTCAAGATATTCTCTTTGCTTATCTCGATTCGTTCGCCCTGGCAAATGCTTGTTTTCATGCCGCATGCTTTAGTTAAGTTCAATAGCTCACTGATTTAGGCTGAAATATTGGCCACAGTAAATGAGCAAAGAACGCCGACAGAAAAACAATGAGCCATTTTTGTTTCATTTATTTTCAAAATGAAAGATTAGAGGAATCTGTCACCCTCCCTGCATTACACACACACACACACACACACACACACACACACAAATCTGTTTTCACCTTAAAATTCTCCTTTCCAGATTTATTCTGGAGCACAACTGATGAAATGCTGAGGCCAGGCCACTGAATTGAATTAGTAAAACAAATCAATTTACAACCAATTGAATTTTAAATTTCACGATCAAACCCTCTAGCAAGTGGAATTCAATTTTTTAATTATTCTTTTCTGTGCATCAAGTGCAGCTTCAAAGGCATGGTCCAATGTGAGTTTGATCAAGATGTGAACCAACATTTAAAGGACTTGAGCTGTGATCAGTGCGCCACCATTAAAACTCATGGGCTTTCAGCTAGAGACATCCATGACTCTGCACAACTCACTAAAAACAATGAATGGCACCAATTGAATCTATTTCCATGTGTTGCTTGCAAGATAATAGGGCAGGGCTGTTCAAATCCCAGTCCTTAAGGGCAGAGCCCTGCTGATTTTCCAGCCTTCCTTGTGAGCTGGGTGTGAAGCCTCTGTGTCCAATCAGAATTAGTAACTATTCAACTAACTACCCTGGGAGAACTGAAAACACAGCCCGGATTTGGAATCGAGTGTCAGATCTGAAGAGCCATGTTATAGGGCAGCGGTGTCAAACTCCAGTCCTGGGGGCCGGAGCCCTGCACATTTTTGGGCTTTCCCTCATTTAACACACCTGATTCACCTCCTTGTGCTAATTACCACTCAGCACTTGAGCTGAATCATTTGTGGTGGAACAGGGAAAGAACTAAGCTACACAGAGCTCCGGCCCCCCAGGACTGGAGTTTGACACCCCTGTTATAAGGTAACAGCTACTTTGTTGATCTTTCATCCATGGCAACTATATTAACATTTTATTAAGGAGACACATTTACCCAGAAAGACAAAGAGTTTTTTGAGAGTGCAGGGTGAAACAGTCTTAGAAGCAATTGGGGGGGGTTAAGGACCCCCCCCCCCATTGATGTAATTCAGCCACAGCTAAGACTAGAACCAACAACCTTCCCGTTACAAGCACGGTGCTCTAACAGGCAGAGCCACCCATATCCTTGACTAATCTTGGGACTGGCTGCTTCCTCATGTCCATCCATCTAGGTCCCTCGTCAACACAAAGACACAATTTTTTTTGTATTTTTGCCTTTTGCATGTTTGTATTTTTTGAAGCTTGTATTTTGAGTGCTTGTATTTTTGCATCCTGTAATTCAGCATTTGTTAAGAAATCTATGAAAATAACAACTAATAAAAGCCAAGAAAGCTGAAGGGGGAAAACAATTTGGAGTCGTTTTTTTCTTTAATTTTTCTTATCTAAGGCTGAAAAAAGATTTCCAGGCATGTTAGATTACAGTTAAATGCTTGATATTAATCTGCTTAGGAGTGCAATAAAAATCAAACACTTGCCTATGTTAATTGTAGTGATAAAGCACCACAACACTGGCGTTTAACTTCGGTGGGGGGGGGCATAACATGCCTTATCTTGTTTTTCTTTAGCCTCCCCAAATTTGCCCCTCTGGCTGCTGTCTCCAGTTCACCAGCTCCCAGACAAGAATGACCGGGTGTGAGAACAATGAGGGGACGCAGTTGCAGGTAGCTGGGAACCGTGAGAGCGGTGGGGCTCTGGGGGGGGGAGGGATGTGCCAATGAGGCGCTGGAGTCAGAGAAAACAAGGGGGGGAGCGTCCAGGTTTAAAAGGAGGCTGAATAAGTCTCAAAGGGGGGGGAAACAATCCACTCCTAAATAAGCTGAGTCCTCGATATTAAAGGCAAATAAAAGGTAGAGTGGGGTGGAGTGCCGGGGGGGGTGCGGTGGTTAGCTGGTTAGCACTGATACCCGACACCAGTAGGAGTGGGGTTCGCATCCCCGCCATTCCTCAGTGTGTGTGGAGTTTGCATGTTCTCCCCATGTCAGCATGAGGTACCCCCCCTCCCCATTCCAAAAACATGCTCAGGTGAATCGGATTATGAAATTGTCCGTGTGTGTTCCCTGTGGAGGGTTATTCTCTGCCTTACGCCCATAGCTTCAGGGAAAGGCTCCAGGCCCTGAATAGGACAAGCCAGTACGAAAATGTATGTGCAGCTTGTTTTAATCATTCTACGTTGGCGGCACTGGGGAGGCCAGGCAGTGGAGATCCAAAGTGAGCGTGGAGGCTGGATCACCATCTGCTCACACACACTCTGCAAGAAGCGGGACCAGTCTAGCCCAACCCCTGGCCCCCAGGACAGAGGGCTGTCCTGCAAACATCTATGATTGCCCCCCTCCCCACCCCCATCACAGGCCCCCCCATGTATGGGAGAGCGGGAGGCGTGGATGTGAAAGAACTGGACTCCTGTCCAAATGGCGGCAAGCATCTGTTTCCAAGCTCAGTGCTTCCTGTAGCCAGCACTCCTACAAGAAAGAAACATGGACATGAGCCACGTGCACCGCCACGTACCGCCACGCAGCACCACGTACCGCCACGTACCACCGTGAATTAGTGAAACATACAAGCATTTCTACAGTATATTCAAAGGCGTAATGTTACTCTCCAGCTCTTGTGTCGCCATGTTGACCAACACACTTCACGTGAGTTAGTACATTTCAGTAGAGATGGGTACTTTTGAGCACCATGAAATGCAATCTTCCTGAGCTTTGAATGGCAGCCCCAGCGAAGAAATCATGAGAATGTCCTCCGCAGACGAAGCTTCAGAGTGATTTGCAACAACAGGTGCAACCCCATCTTCCGCAGTTCAACTCAGAATTCACGATCTTTAAAATATTTATGGCACAGGCTCCATAATTCAGATCCCTGCCTAGAATCCAGAGTATCTGACTCCAGAATAGCAAAAATAGTGACTGTGTGTTGCTTGCACTGATTACTTCTTGCCAGCTTGGTAAACACTGAGATCCTAAGTGCCGCCTCCCTGGTCTTACTTTGCAACAAAACGTGGGAAGAAAAAGATCGATTCCCATTTCCTGTGACACAGAGTTTCACAGCTTCACAGGTAGCAGGCTCTATGGCAGATCCACAGCTAATTGTAATACAGTTGTTTCACTGTACATTACTTGGAATTAAAGGAGCGCAGAATACATAATTATATTTATACATAAAGGTCGTGTTTCACTGCGAGTGGATGCATGGGCGGGTGTTTATATGCATGTGACTGCAAATAGCACGTTAACCATATGCGATGACAGTCTAGCATCATCAAAGATTTAGAACTTATAGCTTTAATGAGTAACTGACAAAACTCCACGCTGTCACTTGCATTTACGCAAAGACAAACATCGAAAAGTAACGAGACTCATTAGCCCATGCAAAACATTCACACGTATTTAGCTTAGAAAACAATTGCAGGAACAAACACACATTATTTCAATTAATAAGCTGCGATGTTGTTGTTCGAGCAGCAACCCGTGTGATTTGTGTTTTGCAATGCCCTTCTATAGTGGGAATTTCATACATTTTTAATTGACTTCAGAGTATGTAACAGTCGCAGTATCATATTCATAGCGGTTTTTCATACTGTTAGACAATGGCTGAAAACAATAACCTATCCATCTATTCAATTAAACATTGAACGAAAGGGGGAAAGGGCATATGGTGGCAACACGTGAATGTCTTTATTGAATTACATGAAGAGGTGTGGCCTGTTCTGAGTCATCTATTGTTGACAGGCTGACAGAATACACCACTGCCGTGAACTAACGAATGCACATGTGATTTGTGATATGAAAAAAAAATTACTAGGCCTTTCCCGTTGCTTATTAATGACTCGGTCGGGATGATTTGATTTAAGATGGTTGGGGAAATTAGAATGTACAGTGAAAGCAGAGCTAGAAAGTTCAGTTCCAGAAAGTAGTAAAAATCCAGACCAAGATTCTGTTTCAACCATCCAGTTGAGTACCCTGTGACTGTGACTCTTCAAACTCAACTGGCTGGCTGAAATAAAACCTTGGTCTGGATTTGTACTTTCTGGATCTGGACATTCCACCTCTGAGTGATGGACCTTATTTCACTGCAATACTAGCATTAATTAGGTGCATCTTTAATCTGGCCTTCCGGGGGATTCCAGTTATCAAGTGGAATCATTGTTAGATGAGAAGGTGGGTCACTGATGCTTGAAGAAGGCCGGTGTCTCTTCAGTCAAAAGGCATTAAGCTTTTCTTGCCCCTGTGTCTTTGAGGTGGCGGGGCTGTCGAAGCAGACCTCTCTGTTAAGCAAATTTCAAACTGATATTCGTAGCGTTCCCCACAGTAGGATGGAATAAAGGTAAGGGTGGGGGGTAAGAATGTGCAAATTGTGCCAGTGTTTTGAGCTTTGCCAGAACTGTGCCAGGAAGATAATAATCTGAAAGAACGTTTTATAAGAGAGAACTGTGAAGGCTACAACAATAAGGCCTTATGAGAAAAACTATATATGTATATATATTCATTTTTTAATTTATTTATTGATCAAATATTATTTGAATTTTTATTCTGTATATATATCCAACCTCGGGCCGTTCCATATTCCATATGGCATTATGTTGAAAGCGACTTTAAAAGGTGCTTAATTTCATCTCTATGAAAAGTGTGCAATATTAATTGAAATGTGTGTTATTTCCTGTTTCTTTATGCCGGCAGTCCTTCCCTTCTTGGTTTCCCCAAAGCCATTGATACATCACCTTTCTAACATATACCGTTATATTGCAAGCATATCCCATTGCAGTGGAGGTGCAGAATGAACATTATTGACATTAACATGCTACTGCAGTATGCCACCTGATCAGGAGAGACATTCATAGTGACACAATCCCTTTCAAAATAAATCCATATATGTGGAATATTTTTGCACCTACTGCCAGATAGTTTCGATATTAACCCACGCAATCTAGACTTTAATCGTCTCGTTTTGAACATTCCTGTATAATATCTAAGATTTTTTCGTCCCGTTATCTAGTATGTGTTTGTCTGACACTGTCAAAAAAAAAAAGTTCTATTAACCTGACAAATGATTTGTTTTAGTTAGTGGCATACTTCATGGGCTGCATATAAATGTTTTATGAGTATATGATTTAACATACTGCCAGAAATGTTGACGATATGGAAAAGCTCACAAACGGGGCTGTCAGGGGCTAATCCTCTCTGTCTGATCTTTACTCTCTGAGCTCGACATCAGTGCCCTCCTCCCCACCCCCCATCCAAACTCAGCCACCAGAGGAGGGGGAGGAGATTGCTGTTTTAATTAGACCATTCTACCTTTAGCCTCCTGGATTCATGTGCACCACGTCCTCTTTCTAATCAAAGGGACTGTCTAAGGAGTTTGTTTGTGTTTCTCTCCCAGCCGGAATATGGCAGGATGATGTGCAGCCTTCAGCGGCGCTAAAACATGCACTTTGTTGTCTTGGGATGCTGCTCCCCTTTCGTTCTCCCTCCCTATCAAACCTGGGCTCGTTTTGTCGGCACGCCGTTGGCCCTCATGTGACGTCCCGTCAGTGAATTAGAGCGCCAGGTTTATTTGGTTTGCTGCTGCGAATGAGGTGGAGGTCGACTGTACGCCGTCCAAGTGTTTTTTGACTCCCAGAATTGGCACCTTCCCTAGTCTCCGCGCGTGCTCCCCTTTCCACGTCCAGCTTGACAGGGGCTTTGATTCTGAATGTTTACACGCAGGCGCTGCCCGGCCCCTCGGAACCCGATCTCACATCCCCCCGGCTCCGCGGCTGAGCTCCGCGTTCTGATGTGCCTCAGACAGGCCCCATCGACCGCGATGAGCAATTAGAAGCCCAAATCACATACTGCCGTGGCCTGTTCGCCGTATCCTACCTGCTCTATTCTCTAAGCATCAGTCAGACCTGACGCCGGTGTAGACAGGAGGTAAAGAGCGAGCAGAAGCATTCTGTCAGCTGGTGTTACAGAGGCCAGTGAGCAATGCTGCCGGAATGCATTCAGCTCCTCTTTGAGCTGAAAAATCCAGCGTGGGCCGGCTACTCTCTCCCAAAGAAGAGGCATATGGAATGTTCCTAAATCTCTTTTAATTTCATATTAGTTTTAGTCTAAATTAAATTACTTCCCAAGTCTGCTGATAGAGAAAAACAACAAAATTATTTTTTTCAGCCAGAGATAACATACAGTTTCTTAAATTCCTTTCAGGCTTATATTTCAATAATCTTTTTTTTCTGCTAGTTGATGTTTAAACCGATTATCTGCTAGAGACCTTGGCTGGTTATTTAGTGTCCAAGTACAATTTTGTACAGACTGTTATCACACATGTAGGCGCAAACACAGGTGTCGCTTCAAACAGCACATTGCCGTCTTTGTGTAAGTACAATACACAATATGAAACTGGTAACCAAAGAGGTAAAGTACAAATACCACCACCCGGTGACTAGCACAGCATTGCATGGGGGAAGCGATACGAGCATTTCTACAGATATGCGAAGCGAGCGCTCCTGAATCTTTCCCCGGATCAGGCGTTTAGACCGCACGCCGCGTTAAAGCGAATGATCCGGAAGAGCCGCTCCGGCCGGTGAGTAGGAGCGGACTTGGCGAGCCGCTGACGGCAGAGGGAGCCTGGCGTCCCTTCAAAGACGGCGAGAGGCTTGGAGCGCCGGCGCCGCTCGCCTCGCGGACGGGGCTGCGCTGACGTCATGGGCTCGCTCGCCGCTCGCCGAGAAACAAAGTATCAGGGAGAGCGCGGCGCCGAGCATGGAGTGCACCGGTCTGCGGGAATAAGCGGAGCGGCCGCGCAGTTTTTACAACTTTAAAAAACTCTGCGGACAAACATGGATACGGCGCTCCTTCGCTGCCTGCTGATCCTCCTGCCGATCTGTAGCGCGGGGTCCCAGTTCACGGCAGGTAAGTTGAACTTTGCGGAGCGTGTCAAGAACGTCGGGGAAAGTTGGCCTCAGATGGGTGAATAAAAAGTTGGCTCATAGAGATGTGCGATTTTCTACAAAAAAACACGTTTAATTACATTTCCGTTTAAATATTTGTCTTTTTTTAAGTGCGATCTGCGCTTAGATTGTGTCCTTTCCCTTCGGGAAGAGTAAACCGTAACTGCCGAGTACCGGTGGGGGAGGAAACTTGTTTTAAGCTACATTTTAGTTGCAGGTAAAAACGCAAAACCAGGATATGGTTTCGTTCCAGCAGTCTTACTAACACAGGACGTAATCGGATCACTCTTTTCACGGGCGTGCTTGCCATTTACTGAAACGGCAAATGGAAAGGGGGAAAACAACTCCAATATTAAGGAGATTTTCTTTCCGAAAGTAGTCTTTAAGACCGAGTCGAACTTACGCAAACACAATCGCTTTAAACAAACACTGCTCTTTAGAATTATAACTTTGGAAAAGGATCCGGCGAAGGGCTGGTAATAGGACTTGCTGATAAAACGCTTATATCTTCGGTTATGGAAAGCCACACTTTTGCTAAACCTTAACCAAAATGTTAGTCTTATTTATTCTTTAAATATGCAGCCTAAAAATACACCCAGAAACAGTTCTAGTGAACTTTTCTCGCTTGAATTCGATTAATTTAAACAAACAGGTAGAACTTCATCAGTCACAGTTACTATCTCTGGGTGCGATGTGGATACACCTATTTGCTTAGTATTTTTGCAACTAGACATGTAAATGTCGGCCTACAAACCAAACCCTGTCATTAAATCTTAAATTTACGCCACTGGTTTCAGTGCAGTGTGGCGAAAAACATTTGTTTCAGGAGAGAAAATGTTACGCTAAATAGCCTATGGTTTCTAAAGTTTGCGCTCGGGATTATATTAAGTGTTTTGTAAACAACGCACACATCAAAGTGGTCATTATTTTACTAATATTTTTGTAAACATATCAGCCATTTCCTGCCGTCTCTATTGGTAAATCGATATTTTCATTACTAATCCGCCGCCACTTCAGGGGTAACAGTCGAGCCCCTTCTTCACCGCAACCCCCGCTGTTTTAGGAATGTTTCATTATCAGCCGCCTAACCTCTAAATGTGACTTTCTACCAATTTCCTTAAAGGTTGTAAAAATCTTTACTCGCAGCTATCTTTAAACGACGTATTTTTGTTTTTAATTAAAGGAAAGCAAATGCCGTCACGTTGGGCGTTTTACCTTATACCTTTTCTTTGTAACAATGTCGCGTGAGATTAAGGTGAAGGGTGGAGTCGTGTGATCTGAAGGTATTTAACATGGTAACGTAGAAAGAGCAGAGGAACAATACGTTTAACCAAAGCATCCACGGATTTTCTTCAATGTATATATTCATCAAAAATCGCTTGGGATCAATAATTGCTACAACTACCAAAAGTAGAAAATAATGTAAACCATATTTTGTAATGTAATATAATTGACCACGTATATATTACCTTTAATAGGCAGACCAGTTAAGTGTTGTGTAACCTCTAAACCTGGTTATTAGAATGCAGACTGAGACCGGTTTCAAATCTGAATCATCTTCTGCTCCAGATGAGCACCAGTTTCCACACATCTGCTGGAATGTATCTAACACCATCAGATTAATTCACCACCAGGGGAAAAAGTATGAAATACAGCTGTCTATATAATTGCTAGATAATTAATCAGAAAGTCTTAACCATGGACTAATTACATTAGTGTAATCAAAAGCACAAAATGACAAATGGCAAATTACGCATTTTGGAGGTTGATTAGCAAATGGTGTAATTATGCTTGTGGTTTTGTGGAAAATTGCGGGGAAGATGCCTGTATGTTTTCAGCTGTGTTGTTTATTTAAGAACCAAATAAGCAGGATGATCCACTGTCATTTTCTGGTACCTCCGGACAAGGTGCAAATGTGAATCCACATGAGCTCTTCCAGTTTGGTCTGTAGCTTGAGCTCTTGAATAAGGCAATAGTGTTTTGTTTTTGTACTTTGTTTTGGTCAGTAGGTGGCGTAGTGCTTAAAGTGGTGACCCAAAGACCAGGTGCTTGCAACCACATTAATTTGCCAATGCCCTTGTGTCTCCAAGTTGCATATTAAACTGAAAGAAAAGGTGCATTTCTTTATATAAGCTAATTTCTTTAGTATAATTATGTATGTGTGTGTATGGATGTACCCCGTGTGACCAGTTTAACAACTTGGACTTCTTTCTTCTACATGCCTTTAGTCAAAAAGAAAAATTTAAAACTGTCTGTGTTTATACTTTAAGCAGATGGAGTTCAAACAGCCCTGCAATTTCTTTAAAAGTGAAATTGAAATTAATGTACTGTTCGGGGATGTCCATTGAAAATTAAGTTGTTGCCTTGGCAATGGAGTGACTGGCCAGACTGCTGATATGTCAAGGAAACCTTTTTTTTTCCAGTGAATTTAATGTATGAAGTGTCATCTTAAGTACTCATTGGATTTTCAGTTTATAAAATTAAACTCTATTTTCTGTTTTTTTTAAAGTAAGCCTTTAAATCGTTTTATTTAAATTCCGCATTGAAAACAAGCTTGAGTGAACCTTACCTACAGATATTAACATTTAATTTGATAGGCCAAAAAAACGGTCGGTGAACAATATGCCCATCAAGAGTATGAATTCGTTTTTTTTTTTTGTAGAATCACTCTCCGAAGCAGTTGTATTGGCAATTTGATTTATTACGTGCATTTACAGCAAATCCTTTTCAGATGATCATACTTATTCGCTCGATGAATCAGTGACTGTGATTAACCAATCGGAAACGCGGGCCCCGTTACTGACTGCGCATACCCGAGGGGACACGAGCCGCCACCGACATGACGGCGCAGCCGCAGTTCCGCCCCGAGTCGCCTCGGAGCGACCGGGTCGTTTGCGGGCAAAGCCGCCCGAGAGGCTCGTCCGGAGTTCAGGCGCCTCAAATCACACCGTGCTCCGGTATAATTAAGCTGGAGAGATCGGGCTGTGGCGCAGCACCCCGCGGTCCCATACAGGCCACGGTCTGGTGAGCACGGCGGTGCGCAGGGGAAGACCGGGGCTCACCGCACTGAAGTTGCTGACACGACAGTGTTGCCTGCGTCTTTGTTTTATTGCGAATTGGGCAGGAGAAGTTGCTTATCTCAGTATGTGTAAAGGGGGTCCTCCATGTGGTGTTTTTCCCCCCCTCCCCACGTTCTCGACAAATCTGTTTGTAGCCTGCCATGTACTAATTTAAAGTCGCCAAAAAATACGCGTGGTAAATCAATATCTGAAACGTCAAGTGTTTTTTTTTTGTTTTTGTTTTTGTACAGCTATAGTCTTTTAATTTGGTTCCTCAAAATATAGCAAGCACTGCATAATTTTCCCATGGGTTTAATTCAGGAGTGCAATGTACATGTCTTTTCAGCTTGTTACCATTTTAAGATACTTTCAGAAAAGTAAAAAAAAAAAAAAAAAAGCATGGTTTTAAAGTGAGGATCCAACTACAAGAAGGTCAGAGGGATTGAAGGGTAACATTTAAATTGGGGTAAATGGCCTGTTTATCTTTGGCTGATTTGAATGAGGGCCGTTCTCTTTAACGGAATGAGAGGATCTATTCAGGCTTGTCGGTCTCGGTCTGCAAGTCGTGTGCGCTCGCCTGCCCCCCTCCCCTTGGCTGGGATTTTGTGCTCCGTGGAAGCGTGTGTCAGGCTTGTATTTGTGCCAGCGAGCGCCACGCCGAAGTCCCTTAGAGCGCCTCCTCCCAGTGCCAAGGATGGGTGTTGATGCTCTGTTGGGCACACAGGCTTGGTGTAGCGTCCCTCACGCCCACTCGCTGCCGGGGTGGGGGTCGTCCCCCTCCCACTTCTGGTCACTGCGCATGTCTCATGCGTCTCTGCAGTAACTGTGATCTCCAGACGATTTCCCCCACTGCCCCATAAGCTCCTTTCTAAGAGCTGACTGGGCGTTACTGTTGATAAGAGACAGCAAAATCTCTTACTCGTGCTTTTTGCCGGAGGGCTGTTTAAATTTAAAAAGTTGTTGTATGGTATGAAATCATAAATTGCAAGCTGAAGTGAAAACAGGCTGACTGCTATTGCCTTTCGAGACCGTAACTGCCGCCGAAAGCCGAACTCGAGGCTCAGTTTGCTGAACTGGGGATGTAACCCTTTTATGATTGGGTGACTGGAGAAACATAGTCTTCTAGAATCTGATGCATATGTCCAGTTAAAGAAATCGGAGTTTCTGTCTTCCCCCTGTGGTGGTCGAGGTTTACTGCCTTCCATGTTTCACCCGCTTTCCACCAGTGTCTTGCATCCCCCCCCCGCCTCACCCTTGGCCTTCTTAGACTTCTCCTTACTCTTCACCCTGTTCGGAATCACTGCTGTCTAGCGTTTCACTGCTCCAAAGGGGTTTCGCTGAGAATCTGGGTACTGTGGAACTGAGTGGCTCACAGTCTGTCTTTTGTGTCTCTGCCTGAGCGTTTTGGCTGGTAGGAGGTTTTCCGCGAATTGTGGTAGGTTGCTGATATTTCCATGTGCTAAAGATAGCGCTGTAACAGAACAAACAGCCTGCATGTGGGCTTGGGGCTAAAGGTATGATAGGATATATCCATCCATCCACCTTCTAAATGCTTGTCTTTGTCAGGGTCATGGGTGGGCCCGGAGCCTGTCCCAGGCAGGACATGGTATAAGCCTGGCTTTGTGCAGGATGCAGATCTTGTCACGTAGAACATATTTTGTAATGGCAGTTTACGTTCATTTGCAAAGTGGGTTGAATGAAGATGCCTGAAATGTGGTCATGCAGGCAGCTGGAAAAATACTAAATGCGTGCATTGTAGATCGGTAGGTGCTCTGGTAATATTCATAGTCGCATAATATATGGTTGTAAAATATTTTAGAAAAGTTGTCTGTCTGCTTTTGGGAGGAGTTCATTGTTAAAAACTGTCCCGATACCATTTGACCTCATTTTGTGTGTGTGTGTGTGTGTGTGTGTGTGTGTGTGTGTTTTTTTCTTCTTCCCCCCCCTCTCCCCTCAGTCCCTCAAGTAATATTGGTTGTGTTAACTAGTTCTACCAGCTGTAATCTCGATGCAGTTGAAAGCCTACGACCTAAATCCGTTTCACTACGGCGATATTGGAGTCCTCACTGACTGTGTCTTCTGTCATTTATTATTATTTTTTTTCCTTTCCCGGCTGCCCTTCTTCTGTTCCTCGGTTTTCTTTGCATTAGCTCAGCTTGGGGACCCCCCCCCCCCCAACCCTACCCCACGAATCGTGGTTGAACACCCAGAGAAGTTGAGGTCTTTTGAACCCTCTTAGGTGGTGTGGGGGACGCTCCGAGGCACTTTGCTCAGGTGTGAGTTCGGAACCACAGAGTGCCCTTAAGCTCACCCTGGAAATGTCTACCTGCCCCCTTCCGTGTTTTGTGCTTGTGCTCCCCTGAAGAGAAACTCACCCACTGAGTGGCGTTCTTTTTTTTCCTACTTTTACCAAGCTCCCTTTTTTCCATGGTAGCAGCAGTGTTCTGTCGTGAAGCCTGAATTCTAATAGCGAAACCACCTTGGGTTGCACCCTCCTGGTTCAGTTGCCACCCACGGTTTGGGCTGTCGCTCAGTGGCCACTATGAAGTACAAAGAGCTGGAACACATCTTAAACCAGGCAGATTTTTTCACTTGGGTGTAAACAAAGGATGGGTGTCTTCATCTGAGAGCTCTGCGCGTTCACCTCGTGCACCAAGGCTGCTGCCTCTCACCAAACTGTGCCTTAGTTGGCCGTCTCGCTTAGTCAGCCTCGGGTTTAAGATCAAAGACTGATGCGATGGATGCTGGTTTACCCGACTTAGCTTCAATTTACCTTTTGATGGGCGCCCTTTGATATTTTAAGAGCTACGTGTATTCTGTTGAAACACTAATTATAAAAGCATTATGTTCTAACAAATTAAGTTAACTAATTTAACTGTGATCTGCTTAATCAATTTTGTGATTATTGTTGCTGAACTCCTTGTAGTTTGGCTGCTTGAGGGTTTTATTGCTTGTACACTTCTTTTTGTTTTTTTTTTTTTTGATATACAAAATTGTACAGGGGATTTAAGAGTGACTGACTAGAAGAACACTGATTTACAATGATGGGATGTTTAAAATGCCAATATTCAAATCAATGTTCTTACAGGAGATAACATTTCCAGACTTGGATCTCTTCGAACAATGGAATTTCTTGCAGTTCAAACCTGCTTTCAAGTTCTAACGTACCTTGATCTTGTAAATCTGCATGCCCTGGTGTGTTTCCGTTGGGAAGCTTTCTAATTTTCCATTATGGCTCTCAACAACATGCCTGGCTCTGAGACAAATTTCTTACTTCTACAACAGAAGTCCCCTGTATGGCTGCTAGCAGTGCGCACCTTTTATTACCGTAGCCGTGCCTTTTTCAGGCAAACTTTTCTTTTCACCGACCATTTTAAATGTAAATTTGTCTGTGTGCACCGTTATCTTGTAGCAGGCGTGGCTAGGAAGGGTTAGTGGTATTTAAAAATTTTTTTTTGCCAGAAGTTCTCATGAAGAATTGTGTAATCAAGGATTGTTATAGCTCTTGTTTTTAATGGGAGCCTCCTTTCAGAGCTGGGTTTGGGAGTAAGCAAACCCAGATCCTTTATGGTAAG
Source organism: Mormyrops boulengeri (assembly GCA_026781065.1). NCBI lineage: Eukaryota > Metazoa > Chordata > Actinopteri > Osteoglossiformes > Mormyridae > Mormyrops > Mormyrops boulengeri. The sequence goes on along the minus strand of JAODLD010000005.1, from coordinate 43,992 downwards.
CTCTCTTAAGGAACATGTTGAAGGAGCAGCTCCCCTGAAAGGCCTTCCTCATACCTTCTGTGAAACACTCAAGCTTTTCTATTCTCAGGGTCACTGAGAGCCCCTCCCTACATGTGGAACCTGTTAGTCACAGCTATCTGTGTTCCAGATGGGTTTAAGGGGGTCATCTGGACAAAATGGCAGTGATGGATAATGTGTGCCAGGAAACTAGGTGTTTATTTTCATCAGTGTATTTGGACAGTTTTTTTTTTTTTCTTTTTCCCAAATTTGTTTTCTCGCAAACAGTCTGAAGAGTGACTAGTTACACAGAGAACGAACGTGAATCACTGAGATTTACGATTTCACGGGGTGGGGGTTGGGGGTCGCCCCTGTGACTTCTCTTATTCCAGCAGAATGTCATGCTGAACAGCGTCTACATGTAAACCTTTCAGTCAGGAGAGCTGTTATCTTAAATCTACAGGATGATGAATTCCGTGTCATCGGATGCATGACAGTTCGTTGATATTCAGGACGGACATAGGGTGCATAGTTCAGCTCTCGTTTGGCAGCTACATCATTTACAACCAGCTGAGAGCTTTGATAGGGTCAAGTTAACCCCAGCAGGTTCACATTCTTTAATGGCCTTCAGGTTCTAACAAAGTGGATCACTGACAAAAGTCTATGTGAAGGTTAATCAGTGGGAATTTTGCTAAGGAATAGTGCAATCTGATTACTAAGTCGGATATATTCAGCCCGACGGACCATGACTGTCTTGCTTAATGAAATATTTTTGTTGTTCTTTTGTGAGGTATCGCACCTCATTATTGGAAATGTAATCCTGAAAAACAACATGCATCTTATTCTCTATCTTTAATTGCTAGTCAAGGAAAAGCCACGGCGCTCAATTAATCAAATTCGAATTTTGTTACTTTAGGCAAAAAGTGAAACACAGATTACCATTAACTCTTTTGTTGCCTGATCATGTGATTAACTGTGTAGAGACAGGAGGGCAGCAGTGAGATCTGAGCTTTTCGCGGGTCGGTAAGTGGGAACGCACCATGTTAAACGTCTGGAGGATGGTACGTTTCGTCAAAGTTTAAGGGAAGTGGTGTTTCAGGCTCTTGGCATTTCCACTCGAGTCCCCACCTTCCATTAGAATTGGCAACCGTTTTGCTTGGGAGTGTCATTAGGAAAATCATTCACCATTCACTGGCTCAGCCTCCCCTGATTACTTTACACTAGATTAATCAGGAAATTGTCCTTTGCTCATTCACTGTATGGGCAGTTTTGACCTTGAAGTGAAATTAGTGTCCCAGTTGTCTGATTTATGTTAAATGTACACACAAAACCTGAAGCAAAATTCATAGTGAACATTGACTCCTGACTTCAGAATTGTTCCCTTGTGCGTCACATGTCAGGACGCTGTCTTCCTGACTGAACACGCTACCTTGGTTTAGCCAAGCTGTCTGGCTCATTGCAAGGTTCATTGCCGGCCTGTATCCCTGGCCCCGTACCAGCGTTACTCAGCTCCTAGATTTGCCAGTTCCCGGATCATCCGGGCCTTTGAGGCGGGCTGCCTCTTTAAACAAAGTTGCCCTTCAGATGGGACACCATCCATAGCACAGAGCCACCATTGTCCAAGGCGAAACTCGCACAGAACGGAAGTCAGGAATCGTAAGTCGCTCTCATTTACAAATGCTCAGCCGATTCCCTTTCGATTCACGGGCTCATGGAATTTGGGAAGTATAGCTTCCGTGCCCCCTGGGCCTCACTTTTCCTGGGTTATTTCCGTCTGATACTTTTGCCGTCCCAAAGAAAACATGTTCTGCTTTTATGAGTGTGTCATGGCAGAATGATTCTGGATGAGTCAGTCTGTGGCCTCTCGCAGTTCCCTCTCCTGTTTCATCTGCGTACTTTTCCGGGCTCAGGTACATGCATGAGTAACATCGGCAGTGTGTCGGTCATGTGAGCGATTCACGTGAGGCGTAATCTCTGACTGAGAGAGGTGTGGGGGCGGGATGTTCATTTAACCAGAGCACTTCAGTCTCTCTTGGAAGACTGGCTTGTTTTCACTTAGTCT
>JAODLD010000004.1:482296-492411 GCA_026781065.1 Mormyrops boulengeri | reverse complement strand
CCCCCCCCCCCCCCCCCCGCCCCGCCCGCCCCCGCGCGGCGGGCCGCCGCCGCCCGCGCCCCCCCCCCCCCCCCCGGCGGGTTTGTCAGCTGCTAGAATCCCACGATGGGGGCGGAGGCTGTTGCCGCAATCAGGGGCCGCTGTTCCCGTAACCAAAGAGATGGAGAGCTGGTCTCTTTTCAATTAGCCAAGAGATATGGGGCTACGGGGCTATGACAGATAGGCTGTGGGGGGGGGGGTCTGTGGGTATACACAGACTGACAGCTCGCTCAGCCCCGCACCCCCCACAAAGCTCCATCCTATGTTACCAGTTCGTTGGGGTGGTTCACACACCGTTTCCACGGCACACTGGCGAGTGCGTGATGTTTGGGGACATCCATTTAGTATGTGGTCTGGGGGCCGGGGGAGGGGGAGGCTGCTTATTTTCCCTCTTTATCTGCCTGGCACAATAATGGATGCTCTCATCTCAGAGTTCCCCTTTTACAGATTATTTCTTATCCCTGAATTTATCTCCCTCGATATAAATTAGCCTGACTCGCTATCAAGGTTAACTCCCGACGTGGGTGGATGGCGGAATGGGGGGGGGGGTGCCTTAGGGACCCCCGTCAGCTGCCGATCTCATACATCTGCCTTAACAAGATGTCTGCCGGGCTCCACAGATAGCCGGAGAATTGAAGGCTGCCGCTTACGTTGCCCTCTACCCCTTATGCCCCCACCGCGTTTCACTGAGGAATGGCCAGTTACCACCTCCTCTTACCCCCCCCAAAAAAAATGTCCAGGGATTGCTGAGAGGACAAGCATCTGCAGTATCCGTGAGGTGCGGTGATGCACATGAATGCTCGCCTGACTAACTGGGGTGGGGGGTGAGTGTAAAATCTGGGAGTGTTATCCCACACCTAAGGGAGTGCCGTCTACCTATTTATCTCAGAGTCATCTTAATATGGCCTGTGGTGTAAGCTTAGCCATTCCAGGAAGAAAAATAAGGTAGAGTAATTGGATAGCACACCAAATGGTGGGGAGGAGAAACTGCAGGGTGTACCTCTACTAAAGGCCTTGAGGCTTCTGGGCGCTGCACTGTCCTCCAACCTGCAGAGGGCGCACACACACAGGGGCTGAGGACAGCCCAACACCACTGTGAGTCACCCCAATGGGACCGACAGGCTAATTGTACAGGCAGCTCCATAACAATGGTGATGATGTCACCACAGTGCATGATGCCACATGTCACATGATGCCAACATTCCAGGGTGGATGCTATGGGTAAAATGTAAGAATCCAGGGTACAGAATCTTTCAGATCCATCTCTGTCTGTGCTGAGGTGATAAGAGCCCATCGCACATCACAGTTGAGTCAGGAAGAAGGTGGCAGGCACCGTAACCCAGAAATACGCCCTCTACAATTCAGCCAGCATAAGCAAGACCCACCTAACCGCAGTTATGCCATGACAAGCCATTACCCAAAGCGGCATGAATTATCAGCAACATGCGGGAAAAAAGTAATTAACCATGTGTGAAAATGAAGAGCTGCTCCAAGAATGGGGGCAGGGTGCGCTTCAGAGGGTCAAGATGCTGTGCCTGTTATCAGAAGGTCGCTGGTTTGAATCCCAGGGCCCTCAGTGCAATGTCACTCTTGAGTAATGCCCTTAACCCCAACCGCTCCAGGAAATGGCTGACCTTGCTCTCCTGAGCCAGGAATGGGATCCTGATGGTGGATGATCCCTCCGTATGAGGCACGGAGGTAGTGCGGGGGCATCAGGGGGGTCTCAGCACACCGCCCTAATCTGCAGTCTAGCCGAATGACGTTCAGAGAAATGATTATTGTAAAACAAAAAGCATGGCTGACAGGATAATCACTCACCGGATGATGACGGGTTTGGGGGGGGGGGGGGCCTGACATGGCGGTGCTGTCCTTGGCATCCTGCCGAGAGCCTCGCCCTTCCATGCAAATTACTTTGTAATCACAGTTACATAAACCGCCGGTAATGGAGAAACTCTGATATTTCCACGCTCTGGCTCGGTAAAGATCGGCCAGCGAGCGCCGATCCCAAAGGCTTTGGCGGTCACGGCCGTGACCATTGGCCTCTGCGAACTGGGACAAGGAGTGACTTGTTCCCATGCTGCGGAACAGGAAAGGAACACAAGCAAGCACACACCGAGTAAAGAAACACACGACTGGACACGACTGGAGGACCATGACCGATGCGCCGCCACCGCTGTCTAGAGCAGAGCCAGGTCATTTCCCCTGTTGGAAAAATCATTGTCAACTGACTAATTAACAGCTCATTCTTCTACAGGAATTTAAACCCCAGAATGTAATTCATATGAATAACCATTTTTAGAAATTTCAAAAAAAAGAAAAAAGAAAAAAACCATGACCTTGCAGGGGAACATCTCAGCCTCTGCTTAGGACTAGAGATGCTGATTCCGAGAGGAAGGTGGGACGTCGGACTGACTGTGAATTCATGCTTACTCTGTTACCCTAAGCATGATCCCGCCCTCCTGGGAGTACGACTTTGGGCATCTGAGACACACAAATGCGATTAAAGCTGGGAAAATGGGCTATTAAAAGGGGTCTTTAGCATGACGACGGGGGGCTGCTGGTGCTTGATGGTCCTGCTTAACTCTCGCGTCACCAGGCTTAATGTTCAAAGAGTGACAGGGAGCAGACCGGTACACATTTGGATACAAACAAAAGCAGCTCCAATATCCTTCATGGATTCATAGGATACATTCCCCGCGTAAGGAGGTAATTCACAGGGGAGCGACTGGGGTCACCTGATCAGCAGTGGCTGCGCGAGGCTACAGGGATGGGTACCGTCATGCTGCAGTCATCATGAAAACCCCATGACGACTTCCAGTCTCAGACGCACAGCCAACCCAATGTGAAGCAGGGAAATAAAAGCCTGAACCGATTAGGCAGCATGACTGACGTGTGGAGCTCCTCCGAGGACCCAGGGGATGCCCTCGCAGATGTCATTCTGGGCTCCACCAGCAGGGGGGCGCCACATCAAACCGCATCCACTGCCACTGTCTGCTCCCATCATCTCATTTAGCCAGCTGACTACTCCCTTCCCTAAACACACCATTGAAGTTACATCATCATCATTCTTTATGGTTTTCCTCTCATGGCCCTTAATCCCAAAAATCTTCTTATTAAGGAGCCAAACGGCACTGGGAGTCTCTCTGTTTCGGGATTATCTGAGGAGTTGGTATCTTCCCTGGCAGGACGCGCAGCTTGTGGGTTAATCACTAGTTGCCCCTGCGCGGTGCCCGTACACAGCAGCGCCGGCACCCCCCAGAGACACAGCGACAGATTCACCGGCCCCGGGTCGTCAGCCTGATGAGGTTCCTGGCACGGTGGTTGGATCCAAGGTGGAGTACACGCCTGTTTCAGCTTCTTAAGCTTTTACGTTCCTTAGATTCTCTCTGATGTTTCCAGAAACTGCTCCACAGCAGACAGCACATTGACAGATACGATTCTGAACATTTCTGGGTCACCGATACACCCCCCCCCCCCCAAACCTCCAAAAATCCCATCTCTGCTGGCCTCTGCTGTACCCTGCCCCCAACCCGCTTCAACCCTCCAGGCAGAGAACCCTGGAACCACACATACATCCCCCCTCCCCCAGCTAAATCATTGCAGGTCCCACTTCCTAGAATCCCCCCTCACGTCAGGCAGTGCCCTGGACAGCTATAGCTGAGGACCCCAGAGCAGCCAACCACCTGCCCCCTTCATAAATGATAGCTCCAGAGTGTGATGTCCATGCATTTCAAAGCTCAGGGCCCAGTCCTGAGGCTCATTAAAATAAAAGAGCGAGACTGGGAAGCATGAGCCCCACCGGGTGAAAATCCCTCTGCTGTTACCATGAGTGGTGGGCAGTGCTGGGAAGGAACCAGCGACATGTATGTCCGTATAATTACATAATTACTAAATAAATGTAACGGTGATCCATCACAGTTACTGAGAAAAAGTATGTAATTAAATTACAGCTATTAATCAAAATGTTGGTGAATACTAAGGGTTTACATCCAAATACATTCTTCCCAGTAAAAATAATATGAGCTTTGCATCTTTTCGCTGTGCAGAAATGCCATCCTTCAGCAAATTTCCAGACAAGGGTCAGCAAAGCTGGGATATTTCAGCTGCCCGGTTTAAAACATTTGTTAGAAAAGTGATGAAAAAGTTATCAAATGCAATAAATTACATTATTTTGATGAAGTAATCAAAATAGTTACATTACTTACTACATTTTTAACAGAGTAACTAGTAATATGTAACATATTACATTTCAAGAGTAAGCTTCCCCACACTGTTGGTGGGCGTGTGGCAATTAAGCGGAGCCATCATGTGACGTAAGCGAGACGGGTAATGCCTCAGAACCTGGACCAGCACACAGCGGCCGACCAGTTGGTCTTCACGCGCCTAGTGCCCAACTTCCCTCACCAGCACGGTAAGCAGGGCCCATCTGTTATTTACGAGGAGACACACAGACGTATAAGCAGCTCGTATCCGTTTATATGCCGCCGGTACCACAGGACGTAAATCACGGCATGGGGCCGCGGCACACGCCACCCCGCGCACACTAGAACATTCCCCCTTACCCATCAAGCACCGCTCTTCACGCCATGATTTACAAACGTGTATAGACCTTTGATTTAATCGTGTGCAGGTGACCCGCAATTAATATTAAAATGGCCTTTACAAATTGATTCGCTAATCTTTTTAGTATCGCATTAATGTGGTGATTTATGAACTCTGAGCATGCGCCAATTTGGCATCTGTAAGAAGCCTCGCCGGTTTCCAGAGCGCAAGAAATCACATGCGACTCCCAGACAGACACGTGGCGGATTCATCGCCGGAGTTCTCCAGGTTTGCCAACTTTGGTCAGCTGGCTGGAGTGAGATTTTCAGTTTGAGTCCAGTCTACACACATATTTACATGTATGTAAGAGTTTTATTACCTTGTAAATAGTCTGCAGGGTTTGTAAACTACTCCATCGCTTTTGATATAGCACATTGCAGGATTATAATGGAATAATATATATTTGCCGTAAGATTTCTAGCATGACCGTGACAGTCGGATGCGTTGTCCACGGTGCTCAGCAGTTCAACTGGAAGCTTTACAAGGAGAGAAAAAAAAAAAAAAAAAAAACACAGATTTAAACTTCCCCATTTCAGCAAAAAATAAGCAAAGGACACGGGTGCAATGCCCTTAATTATATTTTACTGGCTGAAACACGTGGACATCTGTTATCTATCTTATCCATGACGTACATAGAGTTTATGGCCTTTATTTGGCCACTGAAAGGTTAAACTCGACATAAAACCAACAGAGCAAAAATCTCAAACCATCACGGGCAGTCAGTCACTATAGGGAAACACACCACGACTGATTTCTGCAAGGATTCAGTTTTATTCCTAAAAAAGCTGCATGTAAATTCCCCTCCCTGTAATGTCAGGTGTGACTGAATCAGCCGACGCTTAGCGACACAGTACAGAGACTCCTGCCGGCAGTCAGATCTGCAGGGCTCGGATGATAATCTCCCCTAAAGCACGGGTCTTTGATTCTGTTCGCCTGCCTGGTCTCAGCACACGGACCACACTCACCGTACGTCACCGAGCTCGAGACGCATTTACTCGTGAACGAGCCGAGGGCTTCGAGCCAAACCGCGTGAACCTGAGCCTCCCTCCCCCGACACGCTGCCGGTGTCGCGGTGCTGTGAACAATCTGGGGTTTTTCCCACATTACACTGGGGAGCCAGCCCACTAAAACGTTTAAATAATGTTTTTGGGGGCCGTCCGGCAAAGAACGGGGTGGGTGGCATCTTACAGGGACGTCTCACTCCACCTATCGGGATGCCACCTCACTTTTCGAGGGCCGTCGGCGGGTCGCCGGGTGAAAGGCGAGCGGTTTCATTCACGGATTGCTCCGTCAGCAGTGCTGTAAGAGTAAACAGAACCCTGAGTGATCGCTGGGGGCCTTCTGTAGGACATCTTTGAGATCCTGCCGACGTTCTGTTTACAGGAAACTCAAGCCCCGCCTAGAGGCCGTCAAACGGCACGCACTTGGCCCGGTGATTTGGGGGGAGGGGGGCAGGAGGTGGCTGGGGGTGGCTGGCCCGGAAGCCCTGACACTGGACAAGCTCCCTACTCCCAAGCTGAGTTCCACGTGGGGTCGTTTACCGAAGGCCAGCCACGGCCGCATCACCACCGTCACCGTCGCGCGCGGGCAGAGCGGCGTTCCACCTAATTTCATATGCAAATTGACACTTTAATTGTCGTATACGGAGTATCCGAATGAGTGACGTGAACCGTGAAATAGGGCAGGAACAATCTGAATATTATTTAAGCCACGTCTAGTGGCTCCGGCTGGAGAAAGTGGTACCTTCAGTGGCACGTGGAAAGGGAGCTCCTCAAGGCCACATCCCGGCCCCACTACCTCTGGGGAACAAAGGCACAATCCACACACAAAGACGCCATTTCATTTAAAACTTCAAAAACGGTCTACGGGATAAAACAAAAAAAGTCACAAACTGGCCTCATTTAAATTTACACTATTAATAATGTAGCAGCACAAGTGGAACGTCGACTGATGTGATTCGGCAGTACAAGGGACCGAAATGGCACCAGGCACTGCCAAGGCCCGCCGATGCCACCCTGGTCCGGCAAGGCGATCTGGTGGCACACGTCACGTCCGACCAAAACTTTAACGCTGTCAAGCAGCAATTTCCAGCCGGTGATTTATGGGCACCGAATCGCTCTGAGTGACAGAGAGCAGATTCAACTGATCTGGAGCTAGAAACGCGCGCCATTCCGCAGCAAAGGCGCCACACCATAAGTAAAATATAAATGTAGAAGAAAATCAATTACTTAACATAAAAACAGAGGCTGCACATATTCCTAATGGATTCTCCTTTTTGATGAATTATATCTGTCTACTATATATTTCAATATCTTCCTAATAAACACCAACACAGTTTTATATATGAAGTTTAATACCAAATCTGTATTTTCACTGCGTGTGGGACAAATATCCTGCACTGGCATGAAACGAATCCAACGCATTCCCCAGGGACACACCCACGATCGCAACAACTGATTAGCCCATTGCTCACTATACCCACCCCCGCAACACTCAACCCGGATGCTATCTGATCGCTTCCTCCATGTGACGCAGTAAATGGCCAGGATGGAGGGCAGTGGGCAGGTCTGAGGGCGTAAAAATGACAGTTCTTTTCTCTGATCACTCTGACAGAATCATGTGAACCTTCCTAAGAAGTCTCGCACCGCCCTGAGGACTGGGGGCCCCCCTTACGCAGAAGGTCTCACACCACAGTAATGACCAGGGGCCATGAATATAGGTCTCACATCACACTGAGGACCGGGGGCGCCCTGCCTGCCCCAGAATGACCATGGCCCCCTTGCTCCAACATGGTAATCCTTAATCCCCCGCCGGGGGCATCAAAAGAAAGTGGCTTGAACTTACACTGGTGGCGTCTTCTTGTCTTCCATCAAGTGGCAAGGCAGGCAGAATCTGCGGACAAAGAGGCAGAGAAGTAGCAGCGTTTGTGAAATGGCGAAAGACCACCAGCATCAACGTGAAGAGCAAAGACCACCAGCATCAACGTGAAAAGCAAGATCACCAGCATCTAAATGACGAACTCGCAAGCCTCTCAGAGATCACCTCTCTGAGTAAGACCACCCCAAACTCAACATAACATCACTTCCTCTGGATTATGCCTCCCCAGGAAACCCGCCCCACCTTCTACTCCCTTACCCCCAGCCTGCTGAGTGGAGCACTATTCTTATACTTACAATTTGTCACAGAGTCTCGAAACTCATTATTCACAATGATTTTAAAGAGAGAAAAATGTAAAGTAACAAAAAAGAAATTTAAAAGTTAGCTGTAGGTTGTGAGCAAGAGCCGTCATTTTCAGTCATAATTATTATTCATTTATTACATAAATGAAGTTACCATGTACAAAAGTGGACGACGTAAAGAAAAACAACAACAGATGACATAAGAAGACTTTTCCCAGCTAGACGTCCAAAGAGATTTTCTGTCAAACTTGTTTTTCTGGGCATGTCCTAAACCACTCTGCCACCTTCTGGCCCAAATTAGTTCAATCACTCATCTCTTTCCCACCCCTCCACCCCATTGACCCTGATTGGCTTGGGACAACCAATGGCCTGGGACGTGCTGGAAGCCTGTCTCGTGGCTATTACTGGTCAGGCTGACTGCTTCGCCTAGATTTCCCACAATGCTCAGGGGTGGGGTGGACGGCGGGGCACACAGGCAGCCAATCCAAATAGTCCCCATTGCTCCGCCCTCTATTTCTGATCAATCCGCGGTGACAGAGATGAGGGGCGATGCTCAGTGGTGTGTTTGTGAAGAGAATCCCTGCACAAACGTGATCAGTGTCCTACCGACACAGAAGCCCACGATGTTCGCTAACAAATCCGCAGCCTCCCTCCGTGCCACCGTTTCCATGGCCGAGACCGTCGGCTGTGTTTGGGAACACGCGGCTAAGCGCCCCCCCCCGGCACTCGGCAGATGTCACACCCCCGCTAAATAAAAGCCAGCCCAATGTTCCGTGCTGAGTGTTCCCACAAAAAAAAGAAAAAGTTTGAACATATTTGCATAAAGGTTATTGCCAGGAATTTATGTAAGGAGCCAAAGGTGAGGCCCATTAGCGGACGGAGGCGTTCACCGGAGGAGACATCAATCTCAAACGAGAGATGGGCAGACATGGCGTCCACCTGCTCGGGGCGAGGGTCAGATCGACGCCTTTCTGGGGAAATTACCATATGGGCCTGCGGTAGTCTATCAATCTATCCGCAAAGAAGCCAGGGAAGCACAGGTCAGCTCAAAGTCACAGAGTGAGGAGCGGTTAGAACCCAGGGACACGGAACGTTCCGGCGAGGGGGAAGATCTTAAAGAGATGTCCCAGAAAAGGCGATGAATAGCGATTAGCGGTGGGATTACGCTCACATTATATGCGGAGCACTACTCCTTATGAATGCAGGAGGTGCTGACACGGGATTCCTGGTTTTTATTGTTGTTTTCCCTCAAGCGTTCTGTCATAACGTCAGTCGGGTCTAGAAAAACTCTGAGCATGTCCTGTTGTCCAGCTTCTGCCAGAACAGACCAACTCAATCAATAGCCGTTTCTGCACATCTCAGAAAGCACAAAGGCATCTCATAATAGGGTAAGTACAGGTTCAGCGGAAGGAGGAGAGAGACTCAAAGTGAAATGAAAAACATTCCCAGCACCGTGAATTCAGGAAAAACCACATTAATGATATCAATCAAAAAAACAGTGGCTATACAGCAATGAGCCAGAACATTATGACAATCCCACATGATGCGAAGGAGGTCTGATATCTTGTAAAAACGGCGCACATCAAGGTGCAATATATGTTAGATGGTAAGCTAATTATCAGAACTCGTAAGTCGGAATGTTGAATGCAGAAGGAATGGGAAGGGATGAAGAGCATCAGAGAATTTCCAAAATACCAAGCCTTGTGGGGGGGCTCACAGTCAGCCATGGTGAGTACCTACTGAGAGAGGGCTGAGGTGGGAAAGATAGACCACGATCCACCGACGGTGTCGGGCAGCCATCGGTGTATCCATCTCTACCCAAAGGGCTACATGTACGACACAGTGCCGTGCCTTGTCTGACCGCACACACATGTACATCTAACATGTCCCCCGCGACAATGAAACCGAATGGTCTGAGAAACAGCTCCATTAGGCTTGAAACACGGTGGCCGTGTCTTTGGGGAACCTCGCGGACTCGGGCACCAGGAACACCACAAAAACAGGACGAGGATGAAATAAAACTGGGCAAAAGCGCCACATTCCCCACAAAATATCATTACATGGACACGTTTACTCTGGATAAGAAAGTGTTATCTTAAAGTTGCAGAATGTATTGGAAATGCAGCGATAACGGGATCCTTCTGGCGGCTGAATTTGGGAGAATATTTAATAGATAATCCAGATAAATAGTGGATTAACAGGAACCATTTTACCAGGGGAGGTTTCTTTTAATTCTCCCTTCTTCCAAAACGTAGTCTCCTTTTTTTTGTGGGGGGGGGGGTTCCCTTTTATGAG
>JAODLD010000004.1:411545-422895 GCA_026781065.1 Mormyrops boulengeri | reverse complement strand
TGTTTTTCTTGGAGAGAAGTGGCTTCTTTGCTGCCCTTCTTGACACCAGGCCATCCTCCAAAAGTCTTCGCCTCACTTTGCATGCAGATGCACTCACACCTGCCTGCTGCCATCCCTGAGCAAGCTCTGCACTGGTGGTGCCTCGATCCCGCAGCTGAATCAACTGTAGGAGATGGTCCTGGTGCTTGCTGGACTTTCTTGGATGGCCTGAAGCCTTTTTCACAACAATTGAACCTCATCCCTTGAAGTTCTTGATGATCCGATAAATGGTTGATTTAGGTGTCATCTTACTAGCAGCAATATCCTTGCCTGTGAAGCCCTTTCCGTGCAAAGCAATGATGCACGTGTTTTCTTGCAGGTAACCATGGTTACCAGAGGAAGGACAGTGATTTCAAGCACCACCCTCCTTTTAAAGCATCCGGTCTGCTATTCTAACTCAACCAGCATGACAGAGTGATCTCCAGCCTTGTCCTCGTCAACACTCTCACCTGTGTTAACAAGAAAATCACTGTAATGATGTCAGCAGGTCCTTTTGTGGCGGGGCTGAAATACAGTGGAAATGTTTTTTTTTTGGAATCGAGTTCATTTTTCATGGCAAAGAGGGAGGGACTTTGCAATTAATTGCAATTCATCTGATCAGCCTCCATAACATTCTGGAGTATAGGCAAATCGGCATCATAAAAACTGAGGTAGCAGACTTTGTGAAAATTATTATTTGCGTCATTCTTAAAACTTTTGGCCACTGCTGTAGATTTGGGTATGGATGGCAGGGACTGTACCAGTATTGTGGGGTTACTGGGAGTGTTTAGGGGGGTTCAGGGCTGATTTTGCTTCCTGCCAATACTGAAACCAAGCCTACGCTGTCACTCCCTGGAAAGGTGTCTCAGCATCCTAACTGATCTCATAATCTGTGAGCCATCCTGGGGGATCACAGTCATTCCTACTCTGCTAATGTCTGCTGCTCTCTCTTTCTCTCTCTCTCTCTCTAGCTCGCTTACACAAGAGCTTCTTGGTACCGAGGAGTCTCATCAATTAGTGCAATGGGGTGCTATGCAGTTCAGCGGGTTAAGCCGCTGTACTTGCGACGGAAGATTGCAGGTTCAGATCCCGGTGTTGCCAGAGTGATGCAACCGTCAGGCTCTTGAGCAAAGTTTCTGCCCCCAGTTGCTCCAGGAACTGACTGACCCTGTCTTCTCAATTGTATGTTGCTTTGGAAAACTCTCTATTACAATGTCATACTGCTGAAATGCCCTCCCTCCCCCATCACTCTGCTGCCAAGGAGCGGTGATGTAGGTCAAAATTAACAAGTAAACTCTTAGATAATGGGTTTTACACAGGACCTTATGCATTAATAAAAATGTAATTCATTGATTTTGAAAAGGTCATGCAGTCATTACGTAAGGCTGTTGCAGTGACTTACTGAATGGTCGTGCAGTGCTTATGAAGGTGATACTCTACGTATGTTACACTGGCTTCTGTAACGTCAGGGTCTGCGGTCACTCTTTCATTTCACAGGCCGCGTGATCTGTGCACTGCATGGAACACCAAGGAGCCGAGGTGCTCACCAACTCAGTTCGCTGAGATGTGGAACGGAGCGGATGAAGGAATGATTTTAGCAGCACTCACGTCTCACACACACAAAACACAGGCTGACTCTCCAGAGTTCAGCTCATTGCCATTTAAATGAATCCCCTCTGAACACATTTGTACTATCCAAGTCAGAAGTGCGGTGCCTTTAGCAATCGCGATCCAACGCTAGCAGCGTGTCCATCGGAACTCTGCTGACCCCTTGTGGTGAAGAGCACAACATGCCCGAGGGTACCTAAAAACGCGTTCCTACAGGCACTGTATTTACAATGCATGTTGAACATACACAGATCATACATGGACATACCACCTGTTTGCCTGGCTGCTCTTCCATCTATTCCATTTAAAACGTGAGCCAAGCAGAGCACTCCCTGTTTAAGGCAGAGTGGCGAACAGGTTCATAATGCTGTTGCTATATTTGTGAACAAAAACCTGATGGCTTGTCCACATGGACAGGCAGCATAGCTCACGAAAGTCATGCGGTTGGCTCACTGTGATGTCATTCACCCTTATGAAGTAATGCCTGTAGGCTGTATTAACGTGTTATTTTTAAGAAAACTGGAAATGATTGCTTCAGATAAGAATGTCAATCAGAATTTCAGGCACAAACATCAGTGTCCCTCAGTTCATGTCTGAGACACGTACATCTCTGAATTCATAAGATTTCTGCTGTGACAACAAGAAGGAAGACTAGGGGGGGTTAAAACATTTTTAATCAATTGCATAACATTGTACTTCAAAAATATTCTCAGAGACTCATGACAGCATCTGGAAAAATTAACTGCATAATCATGTTCTGGGCAAGTCGTGCATCTGCCATTTGCATGAGACAATTCCACGATAAACAAAAACACGGAGGCAGTGATGCCAGGAAACACCCTCTGCAAGGGATTACCAGCTCAGGAAACGGGAACTTGAAGCAAGAACTCAACTGGCAACGCTGATATGGGACCTTATCAGGCCTGACGTCAACTGGCAGGCAGACGCCTGAAACTGGCTCATTGTTAGAAATTTTGGCCCCTGTGTAAAAACTGAGAACAGCTCACAACCTGCTACCGCAACAGAACCAAACACACCGAGAGTCCAACAGAAGCTAAAACCCAACAGCCTAGACATGCACACAGATTCACAAGAAGCACAACACATTCTGGGAATGGGGGGCGGACACTGCAAAGACAAAGCTGTTAAAATTACACACCCAAAGAGGCTTAAATTCACCTAGTTCATATTGTACATATTTTTACAGCTAGATATTTAATCTACACAGGAGCCACTGACCTACAGACCCCTGAAACACTCCTCGTGGGTCGGGAACCCATCACCATCTGGTGATGAATACAGCTTGTTAAACTTCTACAGTGTCTCATCCACAACAGTCACATGATTAGCTAGCTCCAGCTTTGTACCCTATAGGGTTTGCTGTCTGGGGTTGGGGGGGGTTATTTGTGGGCGGAGAGCCCATGCAGTTCAGGGAGGGTCAGGGTCTCGGGGGCAGATTTCTTGCGGGGGCGCTCCCGGGGCACAGCCAGGAAGTCGGGTGGGTCTCCGTTGATGGGCGTGGACGGGGTGCTGGCAGGGGCGCTGCGAGTGGCGGGGGCGCGGGGCACCTCGTGGACGGCGATGGCTGGGGTGACGAGGCCCACCTTCTCATTGGTGGCTTCCTGCGTCTCCCGTTCATACTGCCGCACCTCATCCATCGACATGTCTGACCACACCGGAAAGGGACGGTCATGCGAAACACAGTGATCAGAATTAGCACAGAGACTTCGTTATGTGGTGATGTAAGACCTCATACAGATTATACAGTCCTGAAAAAACAAACAGACATGGCACTGGAAGCACAATTTCTAGGGGAAAATGTCCCTGGTGTACTCAGTCCTGAAGGTGGCAGTATAGGCTCGACATTCCAGGCATGACAAACTTCAGCGACTGCTTTAATACACATCGGATTCACACCTGCAACAAACGCGAGCAGCAGGTACCTGAAGACGAGAGTCTGGGCAAACTGTGGGTAAAGGAGGCGAATAAAACGGGCAAGAACAACACATACATGTGCGGCGGGCGGCTACATCTCAAGCCGGCCGAGCTTTTGGTTGGTGGCCTTGTGCATCTGAGTCTCAAAGTTACGCACGTCCTCCAGCGTCATGGCTGTGGAGAGAAGGGAGCGGGTCATGTGACCAGACAGGTGGGCGGCGGCTGAGGGCAGGGCTAGCTGTGGGGCGGGGCTAGTTAAAGGAGCGGCGAAGGAGGTTAATCAAAGGCGTAAAGCTGCAGACAGAAGCAAGACAAAGAGGAAGACTGAAATCAGATCGCAGGTCTAAGCCCTCCCGTCTCACACACAAGCTCTTACAATGCAGAGCGAGATTTATCAGACCTAGGGAACAATAAATGGGGGCCCATCATGGCAGATATACAACCCATCAGAGGTGTGTACAGCAGTGTATTCTGTAGCTTAGGAGCACTTTCAGCAACAGACAGACAGCTGCGCTTCTCCAAAAAGCACTAAATGTTGCTCCCACTCGCAGCCATTAGATTCCACAGCGAGACACCCAAGTGTCTGAATGGACCAGAACCACTTTCACAGAACGTTCATCTCAGGGTCTCTATTTCTGAGCTGTTACTACAAAATTCCGTGCACTAATTTCTCAGCCATTCTTTGCCCTGATACTCTTATTTGTTGTTGGCTTTTAAAGTTTTTTTTTACCGTCTAAATGTACATGTTGTGCTACAACAAACATGCAATTTCCTTCAGTAATAACTAAATCTGTCCATCCATCCATGATGTGTAGCCAGGTCCTTGGCTTGGCATGCTGAACAATCAACCCCACTTTTCGTCGTTATGAAACATGCACAGGAGGCATCCTGCAATTTCCTACAAAAAATCAGAGTAACCGAGCATCTAGGAAGACCCCACATCTCATTTAAATATTCCATCACATATATGATGGGGCCGCCGAAAAGAGGACATTAACAAGGTGAATCAGCCAGAAATTGCATGAAGGAGCCGTCCTCAGCACCGAACCTGTTCGGTGTACAAAGAAAATGGCGAATTGATATTTGCAGAGGGTGCAAATCCAGCCGATCTGCATTCTGAAGCTGAATTACGGAGCGGAGCTGTCCTCCCACAGGGAACGGTGAGCTTAATCACGCTGATGGCTGGTTTCAGGAAGGTATGCGCCGCGAGATGAGGGCTTGACGTGACGGGGATGGTGGGGGGGGGGTGGTTGGAGTCATTCAGGGGTCGCGGTAATTGCTGGAGAAAGACGAGGACACTGCTGATAGCAGTATTTTCGTTTAGAGACGCTCTCCAGCGATTGCCGTTACTCAGAGCGGCACTGATGTTCACCTGGCACCCAGTCCAGCAGGTCCAAAGCATTTTCTTCTTGTAGCTATGGAACCACGGCCTTGCGGTCACGAGACACAGCCTTTAACCGTGTCGCCACTTGGTGCCTTTCCCGCCTGTAACCACCACGTTCTCGCACGTTTCTCACCTTGGCGCTATTTCGAAGCAGCCTCCGGGCGACGAGCCCATCTCGAAGTACCGAAAATATCAGGCTGACAGAACCGTGAACAGACTGAGGCTTCTACCCCACGCGCTAACATGCCATCCAGGCACCTTCTGCATTTTTATTTATTCAGCAGATGCTTTTAAATCCAGGGTGACTCTTTTTTGAGAAAGCAGGGGCAGACAGTCCATAGAGCAATTAGGGTTTAAGGGCCTTGCTTGGGGCCCAATGGTGAAAGCATTCTGCTGACCCTGGGATTTGAACCAGCAACCTTGCAATCACAGGTACAGAGTCCTAACCCTCTGAGCCACATGGTGGCACATTCACATTCTCTCTTCTATTGGGATAAGAGGCAAGGACTTTACCACAGTGGTAAGAACCCAGGTAGTCACCAAAAAACAACCCAATCCTGAAACACTAGCAGACTGAGGCATTTGGCTCCAGTCACATTCTGGAAAAATCCAGGGGGGTACTATTTATTAGGAAGCAGGCAACTATGGTGCTGGTCAGGGCCACTGGTGAGGAGACCAAACCTGCTGCATTAAAAGATGCATGTTAGTTGCGACTGAAACATCTGGAAGACGAATCAGAAGGTGTCAGGCAGTGAAAGCAGCAGAGCTGTTAGTGAGAAAAGTGCGGAGAGATCAATCGAGGAGCTGAAACAGAAGTGTTAGAGCATGTCTGAGGGTGAAGAGTCTCCAAGCAGCGTCTCCAGCCAGACTACGCAGGGCATTGTGGGTAAGTGACATTAGAACTCAGTGTCCTACAACGGTGTTTCTCAACCCAATCCTCAGGGACCTCCACATGGTCCACGTCATTGCTCCCTCCCAGCTCCCTGCCAGACCGTCCACATTTCTGTAAAACTGTGGACTGTCTGGGGGTTCCCAAGGACCTTGCAAGGTTCAAGGAGAGGGGATTTGCCTTGGATTTATGACAGGGGTGGCAACAGATAAACATTAACAATAAAATGAGTATCAAGAACACCTGTATCAGATTAGAGAGAGCATGTGTGGCTCATTTCGTTTGTAGTAAATATCCCACAAAGTTGACTTTCAAAAAAAATGGCCATGGAAATATAAGATTTGATGGATCCCTGCTAATCGCTGCCACACAGAAATAGATTAAAGATTAAAAACTGAACTAGATTCATTAAGCAAGGTTAAACCTAGCAGAAGCTAAACCGTTTTTTAAAAAAGAAACACTCGGGGAGGCAAGCAGGAGGGCTGATCTGCAGCCTGAGCTAATCTTGAGGGTGATGGAACAAATGCGAACCAAGGCTTGGGATGGGGAAGGTAGCGAAAGCTCAGAGCCGCTACTTACCGTACCACTCGTCAACCCATGCAAACGCCTGTCTGTGGCCCACCAGCAGGATGTCCCTGATCACCTGAGGGACAGAGACGGTCTCCATGAGGACAGCTCCTGTGGGAATGTCTAAGGCCAACATGGAGGTCATTGGCTGACAGCTAGTAGCTAATTGCTAACAAACAAGCCAGGCTATTAGCAGAGTTGAGTGGTCCCGAGGGGTCGTTCGAGCACTTCTGCAGTTTTGGCATTTAAGGCTAATCTCCCGTATCGATGCTGTGGCTACCGATGGCGGCCATTAGCAGTGATTTCTGCAGAATGACACCCTGAAAGCCACATGCGCACCCAGCACAGGGGAAGCGTAGCTGCTACCGCGGCCAGAGCGAGATCCATCACATCTCATTACTAGAACCTCTCCAAGGGGCCCGCTGCAGTAATTACAGGCCTGGGGGAGGGTCTGGCACCCATATTTGACGGGGATTCCAGGGCCGGTCAACAACAACCAAAAGCAGCTTTAGACAGACAGGTGGCTTCATGAGCAAGACCCGCATGCTTCTGTTAATTTGTGGGAAACCCCTGGAACTTCTGGGAGAGGTGGGGCATTTGCTTCTGTTTTGCAGCGCTATTGCTATTAGCATCACACCCCTGTTTTGCAGCGCTATCGCTATTAGCATCATGCTCCAGCAGGGTTGCCAGCTCTCATGGATCTGGCGTGACACTCATGCAAGAAATCTTACTGCAAATCCATACTCTTTCATTAAAAAGCTAAACGCTCCTGTTTTACGGCTCTGTTGCTATAAGCAGCACGCTCCTGTTTTGCAGCACGATTGCTATAGGCATCAAGCTCCTGATTTTAAGAATTTGAGCATTTGGGCGAGTGCCGTGAAATTGAAACTTATGTCCGAAGCCCCAGGGGATGGCTCGGGGGCACCCTTGCCAAAACGTCCCCAAAGTCGAGCCCTCTGCTTATAGTGCCATTCTTTTCAGTAAGATTCCCTTGTAATGCCACCTGGTTCAGCCACAGTTCTGAAGACAGGCAGAGCCGGTCCCAGGGTGCGAGGCGGGGGGAGGGGAGAGCTAAAAATAGCATTGCGTTCACACCTTGAGGCGCTGAGCTCCGAGCTCATTACGCCGCGGTGATGCGATGACCTCGGAGCAGAGATTTCTATTTTGAGATGAGGCTCATGGGAAGAAGTATCCCGCCCACCCCAGCTCTTTTTCCCACCCTAACTCTCCTTATGTTCGAACACCCACATGGTTGCAGGGGATTTTTGTAAGGGTTGGGGGTGGGCTTGTCACATGACTTTGCAGGGAGACAGCATAGGCTGCAGTGATGATCAGAAAAACCGATCTCCATGTTTCAGGGTTCTCGTCGGTGGCTACAGTCCCCCCCCCACCAGCCCCCCAATAAGGATGGCAGACACTGTGATCATTTATCCCAACAGGTCCTTATAGAAAAACCGCACAACATCCATTATGAACTTCAAAGCTTTTGCATTGAGATCTTGGGCCATGTGTCCCAGCTCCATCTACGTCGAGATGAGCATCACACCTGTGCTGCAGACCCGTGGTGGAACATGGGGATGCGGGGGGGCACTATACCTTATGTACAAACTGCTCCACCCTGGTCTGAAGCCCCCACACCTCAAACTTGACCCCGACCAGTTTGTAGGAGCACATGATAGGCTGGCTAGTCTCCTTCCAGTCTTCCTTCAGGGGACCCCTGCCCGTTTTGGTGGAGGAAAAGCACCTTAGATCCTGGGGAAACAGGGACACAGCAGTCACGCAAAATGAAACGGCTCAGCACCACGGCCCGGCCAATGCTCCTCGCTCTGAGATGGAAGTGTACCGCTTAAAACAGACTACGCTATTCAGGACACATCAGACTGTCCTTGAAGGACCTACTAGCGGAAATATCAAAGAAATCCCAGTAGGACCTTCTCAGGGGTGGCCTGAAACATCTCCACTTATTCACTCCGGTGTGGCCTCCTCTGCACGTGGTTACAGCACCCACCCCGGGATCGTGAGGTCAAACAGGAAACGATTAATTTCCGGCTCATAACTAAAAGATCCCCTTCAGTCCACTTTCGATCTAATATGATCAGACAGGACCCCCGAGTGGTCTGTCTGCTCTGTACAGTTATGTGACAGTGCATACAAAATTTGATGTCTTTCAATATCCTTAACATCAGTCATGGATCAGAGAGAAGCTCAGAGACACCAGGCAGTAAATATGTTCTACTGAAGATCATAAACCCAACAGTTGTGCTCTTCAGTGCTAACCACACTGAAGAGCATAGTATGGGTCTAAATGAGTGAGTCTACACTATACTATACTATACTACAGAATAGTGTTCGGTGCTAATGAGACCAATACATTAAAGTGTTACAGTTTACGAACTTCAAAAAATTAGGAAAATAAGCCCATGTAACATGCACTTTCGAGACACTCTTCTGCGCCATTCACAGATTTATGGGACGATAAGACCACTCTGGGATGGGCAGTAAGAGGTGTTTGTGGGACACAGCTGGGGAGGCAGCACCTGACCCTACGGCTGATGCCCTCCCCCCCCAAGCAAGCATGACACATCACTCCGTTTATGTCCTCATACGCCTCACTTTGGCCGACCAGCGCCGGGTTAAATCACATTTCACTTATGCCACCCAGAGTAAAATCGGCAGAATGAGTCTCCTCAGGGACTCTTCTCTGGAACACGCTGACGTAACAGAGGGTGACAGGAGATTTCTAGACGTTTCCGTAGGAACCACAATACCGCGACAGAGACAGTGAAGCGGAGCGTCGGCGGAGCATGACGGTGTTTAGAGATATAGAAGCGCCCAGCCTGTACCTCTGAGCTCTTGTAGTGTCTCTCAGGAATCTTATCGTAAGCTATGTCCAGGAAATCCACCTCCAGGTCACAGCCGGACTTCTCCAGGCCGAATATCTGTACGGAAAGAGGCGTGAGCGTCCGACACCAGGAACTACAGTGAGAGGCTTCACAAGTCAATCTAAATGTGCTCCTGTGCTTTCTGATAGGAGCACAGGGGTTTCGTCTCTGCATGCGAGGCACGGCCTAATTGAGAGCGGTTTGCTCACGTTTTCACTGCTTCCACAGTTATCTTCGTATTTCGTCTCTATGTGGATGGAGAACTTTGGCAAAAACGAACACTGAAAATTTATAGAGAGAGATGAAATTGCTGCACAATAGCAGCCAGTCTAAGCAAAAATGGAAGGGAAAAAAAAGGAGCATGAAGGTCAGCAAAGGCCCCCTCCCCGTTTATTGACTGCACAGCGATTTCTAAGCATGGCAGAGTTGCAGACACCGATTCAGTACGGCGGCCTTGCCTAGTTCCCGTTCCTACGGCAACAAAGGCATCTGGCAAAGGAAGGAAGAGCTTTTCACACTTAACTAAAATACAAATAAAGGAGGTTAAAAAAAGGAAGAACTGAAACTTACTGTGTACTCTGCAATCATGCCGAATCCCAGGAATGCGTGATAGGACAAATAGGGATATAAAATGGACAATTAAACCCAGATAATTAAACACCTTCAGCTGTGCAAATAGCAGGGCTACTGTGAGGATTATAAACTCTACAATCTAACACAGCATGGACAGAAATAACATCAAGCAAGAAGGACATGAACCACATAATTGCATCTTCTCATCACTGATAGCTAAATCAGTTTACTATTCCCATATATTCCTGGTAATTACCATGCAATGTTTCCAACTTGTAATATTTCCAAAATTGCCCAGTTTAACTTCCCATGGAATGGAAAGTTTCTGGAAAGTTTTGGGAAATTTAGCTCCCCTTTGCAAACCTACTAGCATGGTCTTCAAAACAATGACTTACTGAACTACATCCTTCTCCTGATACAGGAGCGGCCCTAATGTTGTGCCACTGGGAGTGGTACTTAACCTGGATTTACTGCAGTAAAACCCCCAGCAGGTAAAAACAGAGGCCGCCTTGGATACAGAGAGATGTATAATGAAGCAGGTACCAGTGATTTACCTGTGATTGTGTACGGATAATAATTCCAGGCTTTTTCCGTGATGTAGAAGATCCGAGGTACCAATGCACGTGCCCAGCTTGGAAGCTTGCTGCAAAACGTCAACAAACATCATTAAAACCGCTCTAAAAAACCTCACTGACTGAAGCGGAAGCGGCAATCAGGCAGAAACGGGGGGAACAAAAACGGCACGTTTGGAACAAAAAGAGCATTTCGGCCACGCAGGGGACACACCGATGAATTCACACGCGCAGCCCCTAATTGTGCGTTTGCTGGAATAATAATTACAGCTTTATTAAGCGGGTGCAGAAATTAGCGCTTACACGGCAAGGGACCAGCACACTGGCGTGCCCCGGCTACACGTCATGGCGTTGAGCTCCTCTGAGACGCCCCCCCCTCCCCCCAGATTGCAAGTGGAAACTCAATTACTTCCCCCGCTGGCTGGATGGCGTCGGCGCACCTGACACCCCCTAGCCGAGTAATGGGATCACGCGGCAGACTGATCGGAACCGAGATGGATCCGCCCCGGATGAGCGGCACGCACGTCAGCCTGGCCACGTGGCTCATGAGGCCTTTATCCTGCACGTGCTGCAGAAGATTCCAGCAATTCACAGCGCAGTGCGGCGAGCCCTCCGCTGCCCGGCGACACCGTTGGCCACTAATATGCAGACGGCTTTTATTTTTTGAGTCCAAAATAAACCGACCGTTGACACAGAACCCATCTGGATCTGATGCTGCACAACGTTTAAATCTAATTCTCTAAAAGAAAGACCATTGTGTAATTAACGATAAATAAGTAACAAGTCCTTATCAGAACTCATCCCAGCTTTCTGAAGGCCACCTCATGCACCCCCCCCCCCCCCCCCCCCCCCCCCGCGGGGGGGCCACGGGCCCCCCCCCGCCGCGGCCCCCCCCCCCCCCCCCCCCGGGGGGGGGCCCCCC
>JAODLD010000004.1:392416-404666 GCA_026781065.1 Mormyrops boulengeri | reverse complement strand
AAAAAATTGGCCGAGAGACGGCTCGTATCTCGAAAAACTCGTTAGTTGGGACACTCGTAAGTCAAGGTACCACTGTACATGATAAATTACTAAACTAAATATGTGGCAAAACAAGTTATTTTGGCATTCTGAAAAGCAAAACGGCAAAAAAAAACAACAAAAAGTACGGTAAATGCATCTGAGAGAGGCCATCTGTAAAGTATTACCCCAGGAGTCTCTGACACCAAACGTCAAACGTCCATCATGGGGTGGGGTGACTGCGGTCTCAAACCCGGGGGTTAACAGCACAGCACATAAACAGTACAGTACAAACAGCAACAGGAGCCTCGGCAAAGAGGGAGCGGGGGGGAGAGTATCTTTATAATCAAATAATAAGTATAGGGGATCGTCAGGGTCAGCTGCAAAAGAGAGGATGTTACATATCGGGGGGGGGGGTAAAGCAGAGGCTGTGAAAGAGATGCAGGATGGTTAATAGGAATAAATCAAATTACCTAAAAAGTGTATTTGTGTGTGTGTTATGTGTAAATTACATTGTGGCAAAGCTATAACCACGGAGTCAACATGTGGGGTGGGGGGGCAAGGCCATAATTATAATATATATTAGGAGGAACATTGTGGGAACATCTGAGTATTGGGGGGTATGTGTATATTATATATATTATGATTACAGTCTTGCATTTTGAGGACAAAATGTTCCCACGATTTGACAAAAACTTGTTACACTGACTTTGTGGGGACCATTTTTTTGGTCACCACGAGGGGAAACTCATATTTATAAGAAATCTGTCACGGCAATCAAAAAACTAAAAACTAAAAATGGCAAAAGTCTGCTACTTTGTTCGGTTACTTATGGCTAAGGTTAGGGCTGGGTAGGGGTTAAGGCTGTCCCCACAAAGATAGGAATACAATTGAATGGGGGGGGGGGGGGTGAGAGGACGCTGAAGGCAGAGTAATGAGCAGAAAAGCCAGAGGTGGTGGGGAACACGGTGACCTCCTTGAGGAGTCCCACCTCCTCCACGGTGAGCGGCATGCAGATGCGGTACTCCTTCAGCAGCATGGCTGACCCCGGCAGACTGAACGACGGAGCTCAGCTGGAGAGATGACTGGTCCCTTGGCGTGTGCGTGACGAAGAGGAGGCTTCACATGTCACCTGAGGAGAAAGGACATGCCTGCATCACACCGCGACCGGAGCAAAGGCGACAGCGGAGCCTTTCTGGATAGACGCCGGTCTGCTCGTGTTTCTTAAACCTAAAGACGCTGCAAGGATCCTCCAGTGGTTCATGTAGTAACAGCACCACAAACACAGGCATATCTTACACAAGCACAGAGAACAGTGGCCACATCATTAGGTACACCAAGTGGGTACTGGGTACCATCTACTATTGGTTCCAGAACCACTTTAAAGATAGACTAGTTGTGTGTTCAGAGAAGCTTCCTGCGCAACTTTGCTGTATTGAGCTGTTATTTTGGCACTTTGGCCCTTCCTGTTAGCTTTAACGAGTCTGGCCGTCCTCCTCTGACCTCTCTCATTTTCAAGGTGTTTTCGGGCACAGAACTGCCCCCGAAAAGATGTTTTATTGTGGGGCAGTTAGTTGTCTTCAAGCCAAATCGGACTTGTTTAGAAACAGAGTTCTAAAAATAAGACCAAAAGCGGTAGGTATTATTAGGCAAGTTCAGAAATACACAGAGGTTAAATCAGAGTGACCAGACTGAGACGCGGTCATTTCCCATAGAGTCATGGCTTGTATGCCAGGAAAGGGGCAGGAGGGGGGCAGCAACAGGCCAGGGGGTGGACATTAGAATGGGCAGAAGCTCGGACTTCCCCCAGCCCCCCATACACACAGCAAGCCCAGTACAATGTCTCTCTTATGATGTTTCAGAAATATCCCCGCAGTCTTCATGCTGCAAAACGGCTAAAGTGACGCTGGATTTTGGGAGCTGCTAGTTAAACTTTTGTTATTCAAAGCCTGTGGACTTCATCAAAACCTGGAAATCTGGTTCATTTACACAAACTACATATCTTGTATTGCCAGCACATTTTGGGCTGGATTCAGGCCACACTGTTTGTGCTTCCCGGCCTGATAATTTTCACAACACCGATCACTTTCAATAACTCTGGTGTGCCGTTTCTGAGACACTGGAAACACGGCGTACGACGCGGCAATCTCACCATCTTTAAAACCTCTTAAATCAGGCACCTAAGCCCTTATGTTGTATTACTCAGACCGTAAGCAAACCTCCTGACCAGTCTGCGTAACCAATGTATTCAGCTACGGCCACATTTTGTTGCACCAATAACCAGATGTGCCTATTAAATTGGACACCGAATGTATGTTTTGTGGCGAACTGTGACTGTAAATCCGGTGAAATATAACAAAAAAAGTTAAAACTCACCGGGAGTGACGGTGTGATACCATAGTTGCTCCTCAACTACCCAGGGAAAAAAAGCTCAAAAAGATAATCCCCTTACTGTGCGATTCAATATGTGAAAGGCTGAGTCAAGTCGTGGTTAAGGATAAGCGCCCAGTGGCCAGTTAATCATTTTCTGCCAATATACTCCGCGGTGATCAAGACCCACATTAATGCACTTTAACTTAAAGCAAAGAAAACACACAGTCAAGGGGAAAAAAACCGATCGGTAACATGCGAAAGCATATGAAATTTATAACTGCAAAAAACGTGCGCATCGGGTGAACAAGCTGTACAACTTTATGGGGGAAAATTCAGTATTCAGTAAACTGGAACAAATCGCGTGCATCGCTCCTTATGGCAAAGCGGAAACTGCGGCATCTGCCTGCTCGGTAACATACGGCAAACTCTCTTTAACGCGAATTACATGAATAGATGTCTTTTTAATAATGGATAACTGTTATTTACTGGTGTGTCGTAACTCACCCGCTTTTAGGGCATGGTCGGCGTCCCGTCGGATAGACTCACTGCACTCCAAAGCGGATGCGAGCTGCAAACTCCGGCTACATTATCACAGCCCCGCAAACGCTACATCTGGCAGCCCAGCCCAGCCCAGCCCAGCCCCCGCACCCCCTCCTCCGGCTCCCCCGGATTCTTGGACTACTGCCCGGGCTTCCCCTTAGTTTTAAAACTTGTCCGATCCCAGATCTGCGCCTCTCTTCACCCGGAAAGGCACTGTGTTAGCGTTTATTGGGAGCCCACCGCCCCTGGCACCGTGTCCAGCCTACGCGATCGAAGTACCGCCGCCCCACGGCTCTCGCACCAAACCGACCCCTTTCCCGTAACCGTTTCTCCGATTTTTCCTTTCCAGATCCTCCCCGTGTTCAAGCTTTCGATACTGTACACTGACCCCTACAGGCGGCCAAACACCGCGGTCCGTTTGCGAACATCCCCGAACCTGAAAGAGCGTTAAAATAACGAGAAACCACCGTCGTATACCCTTTCGCGAAATTCCCCCGAACCTTTCCCCAACCTCCCCTTCTCTCCCTCATCTTCATTTCGCCAATCCGCCCACTCATTTTTTTCTTCATAATAAAAATGGCTTAATATCTGAAATAGTTAATTAAATCTATCGATCAATGTTCATTAAAATAAAAAATGATAGTATGATCGTTTGGCATTAAAATAAAAGTGTCAGCACTTTGTCAGTATTTACCGCGGTATCAAGAATACCAAACGTCACATTAACTCGATTTAGTCCTATTATTGATTGTCCTCCATCGTTAAAAACCGATTTAGAGTTCTGATACAGGACTACGATTATTCCATATATCAAGCACATTGCAGAATTGTTCGCTGTCATGAAACGGACAAAAGCCCTGGAATATCTGAGATTTGACAAGGCACACATATTTGCATACGTTTTGCATAGCATCACGCAGACATTTGAGGTATGTATGAAATTTCCATAATGTGTAAATTGACATGTAAATACTGCGGCCGGCCTCTTCCACGGGTGAGGCGAGCGCTTGGCCGGCGCCCCGGTTCCCAGCTACCGCCTCACTCGCAGAAGGCTCGCAAATGAGCCAAGGCAAGGATTCAATAACTTGCACAGTGGTGGGCAGCAGGATCTGGCATGTTCCCGGCCCACGTCCCAGCCAGACCTCACACACCCTCCCCTAACTTGGGCGGTGTGTGTGTGTGTGTGTGTGTGTGGTATTGGGGTCCATCTGAGCCGCTTTAACATCCGCAAGGCAAACCATGCGCTGTTTGGCTAAATTATCGACTGAGTAATTGGTGATAAACATATACAAGTACGCAAGAACACAGAAGGAAAAAAGTGTAGTTATAAATGACTGCGGTTTAATAATAAAATAGGGTTTCTTCTTTTTTCTTAACACCAGAAGGCACATGCTTGTTTGCCAGGTTAAAAAAATCCTGCGTGTTACAATAGTTACTGTAGCCAGTTCCAGCGTACAATCGGCAAACGCGCTCTCCACTCTGCAGTGACCTTTCCGCCGGCAGCGCGCCTCCGCGGCGGGTCCGAGCGGCAGGCTTTCCGCGCTCTCGAGGCTCGTTACAATATTCATCGCATAATAAGCGAGCGACTTGCGACGGCACATCTGGTGCTCCGTGCCTCGCTGTGCCAGACCCATGTCTAGTGATGAGAGCAGCGCGATGGGAGCGCCGTGTTTTATGACCCGGGATTATACACAAAGGCCCAGTGAAGAGAGACGGGTCGTAAAACGGCGCTCCGGTAAATGACGCGCGGATTCGGCCAGCATCCGTCTACTCTGGACGCGTTATTATGCCGAATCAAACTGGAGTTTGGTAGGATTTCTCCCCAAAGAACACAAAACACCATATTAAAAGCTCTGTCAAGACCCTTCTCTGAATAAGTGATTATGGGAAGGTTAGATGATCCATTAACTTTGAGATTTGGACTGTGGAGCTCAAACCACCTTTTATGGCATGTCAGTCTCAGTCAAAGTCTGACAGAGGCTATTATTGAACAGCAATTTTTAACTCTGTCTTGAAGCCACTTCGAAGTGTGGCTTTCTCTAGGTATTTTGAGTCCTTGTTTATGTAGAGGATGATTCTTGTCCAAAATCCCATGTGTCTTGCATCATGTCGTCCATGCATCGCACTTTCTGATTGGACCTCTGCCATCTATCAGCTTCCTCGCCCATGAAGTTGGGCAGAATAACCACAGTTGGATACTAACAGCCTTCTTGGAATGGTGTGTAGTATTAGCCTGGTGCCAAAAGTAGCACTTAGCTTTCAGGCTAAAAAAAAATCAATTTTGGCCCCGTCAGACCACACGATATTCGTCTCCTCGGCCTGACAGTCTCCCACACGGCCTCGGCTGATGGGAGTTTTTCTCGACAATGGCTTCCACCGCCTTCCTGAAAGCCCAGACATATGAAGTATTCAGCTTATTGTTCTCTCATGAACAGCCTCCTGTCGCAGCCATGGAGGACTGTAGCTCCTCCAGAGCTGCCTGCAGCCTCCTCGCGGGCTTTCTGACAAGAGCCCTTACAGTAGAGATCCTCCGAGGTTCCTGAGGACGGCGTGTTCCAGGTGGCTGAGTAGCACCCTTATTTTAAGATGGATGTAACCCTGTTCGGGAAGAATATTCACTTTACTTTCACTTTATCTCTTTACCCTGATCTGTGTTTTTTTTCATGAAACTCATCCCAACTGAATATGCCTTCAACATGTACCGTCTGTTCATAAATGCAATAACATTTCGGCGTCTCCCAGAAACGCGTGTATTTCATCTGAAATTAATTAATTGCACTCCAGAGAACAGCACTAAGATGTCATTTAACTTTTGAGTCTGGTTAGTTAGATAGTACTTTACCGGATATTATTTAAGTACATTTCCTCCTTAATGGTTTCAAAAATTCCTTCTGTGAAAAAAGACACATTATTCTCTGATTTCTGAACTACACATGAAATATGAGTCTAGAGCTTTTGGTTAATATGCTGAAAGAAAAGTAATGATGAATGATCAGACCAAAAACTTATTAACAAACAGAGCCGGACAGGTAGTGCGACACTGCAGAGACTATGGATGAAAGCTTCAAGAAAAAGGAGGTCTGAATCTTTAGCTGTGATTATGGAAGATAATAGTCAGTTAGACAGGAAGTTTAAAAACGAGCCGGTGTTGCACAGCGAGAGTGTGCAACGTGCGGAAGGTCGTAAACAAGGACGGGAGGAAGGTGGCTTCTGGCCATCATCCTTCATTTAGCTCCCGGGGACCTCTGACGCACAAACCTTCAACCAACATCAGGAGAACGTCCCCACAGCCTCTGCGTCTGGCTTGACTGCAGCCCAAAGGAAGGGCGTTAAAATCATGAGCGAAATCATATCACTGAGGACGATGGCTGGGGAAAAAACGTGCCCCTTTAGCCAGTCGCTTCGCCTTTTCCCCGCGCGCTAAAGTGTGAAATGCGGCCGTGTTGTTTCAAATTAATCAAGTCTCTCTGCGGGCGGGGAAGACTCGTTAGTGAGCCACATGTTTCCCATGCATGGGGAGCGATCGGGGGAACAAGGACACGGTTTAAAACAAATGCAGGGATTTCTCAAATGACTTAAGTAATTTGTTCCAACAGATTTTACGCAAGTCGGATTTACCTACCCATACCTTTCAAGACATCTTCATTTCATAAATCTATGTGATTGTTTTCTCTTACCTGAATCAATGGTAAAGTGGGGATGGTTTCATTTACCGGGTGGAGTCAGTAGGGGACGAAGTCTCCTCTATGCACCAAACGGCATTCCTCCAGGTTCACGTTAAGATAGACACTGCGTTTGAGCCCTACCCGAAGGTATTTACATACACGGCGGATGATGCTTCTTTCCTCAGAGCCCCGTACGGATTCTGGGGGGGACTGAGACCCCTCTGTCGTCAGGAATAACCTCCCTCAGAGACATCAGGACAGGGACCAGGGCACATTCCAACCTTTGCCCATTAGACTCTACAGCGCGTCACTCTATGGCGGGAGTGGAACGAACTGGGCTGGCTCTACCTTTTCAGGGGTCTTAGGCAACTCGGGATGCCCCCCTACTAAGAAAACTGATGATCAATTAATAATTTGGGAGCCCGAGGCAACTGCCTATTCTACCTATTGCCAGAGCCTACCATATATATAATTTATATATAAATACATATTTTTTTTTCCTGTCCTGCCTTTGTCTGGGCCCTCTTGTGCCGATCAGGCCCTAGGCAGCTTCCTAGTTTGCTGATGCCTGGATCCATTCCTTGGGACAACCAACTGGGACCAGAACTACTTAGGTACCTTCACAGAATTGTTCATTCACTCTCTGTACTCCCCAATGATGCCGCGGTGGTTAGGGCTGCTGCCTCACACCTCTGGGACCAGGGATCGAGTCTCCACCGTGTGTGGTATTTGGGTGTTCTCCCCATGTTGGCGTGGGGTTACCAAAAGTACCCCCCCCTCCACAGTCCAAAAACATGCTAAAGTGAATTGGAGTTGCCAAATTCCTCATAGGTTTGTGTCCCCTGCAATGGGAAGGCACCCTGCGCTGCACCTGTAGCCGCCGGCATGGGCTCCGGACCCTGCAACCCTTCATAGGGCAAGCAGGTATAAAGAATGGATGGACGGCTATTTAATACTGAGCCATTATTATGGAATTCCATGCAATAATTTCCCTGACATTCTTTGCACTGTTACTGTTTATCTGCCCATCCATCCTCCCTCCATTCCTCCTGGTTGGGTGTCTGACATCACATTCTTTCCTCTGGAGGAGCCATGGGCGGGGGGTTTGGTGTGACGTCCCTGGCGCCGGGTTGGCGAGCTGCGGCCTACGTGGGAGCCCCTGCCCCCGCAAAAAAAGGGCCTAGGCCCCCACTTCCTGTGAATAAATGAAACATTTCTCCATTCTGGCAGGGGGGGTTTTAATGAATACCGAGGCCAGATAAGCCCCGCAGGTGTCCCTCCCAGCTCGATCTAATTAACTCCGGACACATCAAGCCGTGACCCCCCCTGTCTGGCGGAAATCTGACACCCCAGCCGCCGAATCCCGGCTGCCCTCCGTCAGCCCACCACCAGACTTTCACTCACATTCAGTGCAAAATGGAAAAAAAAGACCTTCCAGTTTTTTCATCATCTGTAAATGAAGTCCGGACGGCCTCTACAACGACAGGGGCCGCTTGCCACAGCGGATTGAATAAATGACTCAGATCCCGTGGCTGAAAATCTAAGGCAGCTCAGTCATGAGGGGAATACGGGCCCTGTTACCGGTGGCCCCCTCGCGGCATGATGCGCTTGTTTGCCTGTATGAGTGGCGCAATTCCGCCTAATCAGAAGGTGTCAGGTGGAGGTGCCGTGCCTCTTGGCACACGATGACTTCACCACCCCCCTGATGAGTTTTTCATTCACAGGATGCTGCAACTTTCCCCCGTTAGTGGCGGCTTAATTACCGAAGGCTAAATTTGCAGCTCTCCGCCACGTCTGAGCAGAAATATCTGGAAAAGTGGCCCAGCTTGTGGCTTCCTGTCCGCCCTTTGTCAACACAACCCCCCGAACACTAACACGCACGCACACTCACGCTGGAGCGTCCACCTTCAATGACCAAAGCAGTATCCACTGCGGTTATCCTGTATGACTCTTTCATACTCATGACAAGTATGACAGAGCATTATTCTGGCTTAAAAAGGGCTGCTAAGGTGTAACTAGGGGGATGGGTTAGCTGCAGATATCACTTCTCATTCATTCTGATGGTTTATTTTTGAGGCACACACACATACCCAATAGGACACATAGAAGAAACCATCCTCGAATCATAAATCTTATACCACAAGCTTGTTTTGAACGGGGAAAACCTCCCAGAGGCCTTTACTGAAAGTGACCTCCACAGGTTTCAGCTGAACACAGTTTAACCTGAACAGACGACGTCACTGACGTTATCTGGGTTAAGCTCTCCATTGAAAGGGGCATCAGGAACATTCTTCAAGAGCTTTGGACTTTAACGCTTTCCTTACCCGCATTCCTCAGCCTTTGCGTGACCCCTGTTCCCCTCTCCTACGTCTCACCAGCTGTAATTCTGGAGAACTTCAGGGAGCGATATTTTTGAATCGGCATTCCGGTGCTTTCCACCACGAATGGTAAGGATTTAAGAGGCAGTAGCAGGAGGATGGGAGCCTGATTCCTGTGTGTCTCTGCTGGTAGTGGAAGATTGGGGGGGGAAATTAAATCACCTCTAACAACCCCTCTAGGCAACCCCCCCCCACCCCCAACAAACTATTAAAGGTATTTAAAATAGACATGGTCAGCATACAGACCTATTGGAATTACTGTAATTACTTTACACTAATCACAGTGTTTGCCATTTTCAAAATATGCATTTTTTAGATAATCAAATGTTACGACTTCATATTATGCATTACAAAACGATATTAAGCAATGAGTTAAGACAGTTCACTGCCTGGCTCGTTACACAGTCATTATCATACTGTATTTCACCCCGAGTTTCTGCCTCTATTTTGGATGCATGTTTCTCCCGTTTTCCGCTACACTGACGGTGGTTTCCGCTGTTGAGTCCGCATCCTGTTGCGGCCTGACTGGACCGCGCTGAGCTGTAAAATTAGTCGTAAATGCAGCTGGGACTGCATCTTGGATGACGCGCCGGAGCTATTTGGCTCCTGCGGGGAGAAGCAGGGATTGATTAAGGGGCCTTACTGAGTATGAATGGAGGACAGTCGCTGTGAAAGCTGTCTTGAACACATCTCGAACGGATTTAACTCTCTGACTTCCAGCGCTAGATGGCAGTACAGAGCAGAGGAAGAAAAAAATGTATATGTATGTGTATGTATATTAAAAAATGATCTATTGCGGCTTAATTAAAACTGCATGTTATTTATTCATTGTAAGGTTGTTTTATTTTATGGCCTGTATTAAACATTTAATTGAATAAATTAGTTATCTTTAGAAGTACCATTTTGTAATATAGTACAACTTTTTCAGCTTTGAACGTCTTTTGAAACTCACGAATCAGGTTTCTACGCCTGAACACCGTAAATCGTACCCTTCCTTTAAATCACATCTGATCAACAATATGACTTATTCGCTCTAATAAAACGTTGTTCGTCCAAATGACTCACTGTGAAAACAGTCCAAAATGATGGATGTTCATAATTATCCGTCGTGTGTCGCCCGGAACTTAAAATCTAATCTGCAATAAAAAAATCCTGAAACCAAAATATAAGAGGAAAACGTCAATATTTTCACACCAGGGCAAATAATACGGAAAATAAAATCATAACATACTTGCAGGAAAACCGCAGCTCGGGAACAGCAGCTCAGATTTCCTATGAAAACATGTGCGAATAGTACAATGAGGAAATAACACGGCCCGTTAATAGAAACCGGGAAACAGCGGGAGAAAGAATGTGATCGGGGTCATATCCGTGTAGGATTCGCAAAATTCAGGCTGGGACAGAGGACCACGCCCTGCACCTTTCGGCGTGGAGATCTGCAGCAGCTGCATCAGGGCAGCACATTGTGACGATTCAAAACCAGCTCCCAGCGACAGTAACCATGATTCTCAGTCAACACAGTCGTTTCAGGTATCTGGACAATGTTTATGAGACATACTGTTACTAAAAAAGTGACAAACCCCAAGAGGTTAAACATTTTAACCCGTCACTTGCCACCTTGGTGACTGTCTAGTGCTGCCTGCCTGCAAGACAGGAAGTTACACATTGGCAGCTGTTACACTTCCTGTTTCCTGCATGGAAAAGTTCTATCAGGGATGTGCCCTTTTTGCAATATTGCAATAATAATACAAAGGAAAAAAGATGGGAAACTCCTGACCTGGAAAGATCCTAGAGTGAGATTAAATGATATTTTACGCTACTTGAGGGGACATGAATAATGTGCATGTTTACTTAATGCATCAATTAACCAGTAGCTAAGTGTTAGTTAAGTACCGATCCCATGCTTGTTCATCATGACAGTTCATGTATTCAATTCAGGCACTATATTAGTTAATAGTTAACTAATTAGTTAATAATGGTAAGGCCACTTGAGGGGGCAAAGATTACTTAACTAATTTACTACTAAAGAGCATCAGGAACTAATATAGGTTTCCCCATGAAATACATGAACTGTCATGACTGATTAATGAATGAACATGGGATCAGTAGTTAACAAATACTTAGTTACTGGTTAATTAATGAATTAAATAAGCCTGTACTACTACATTATTCATGTCCCCTCAAGGAAAGTGTTGCCGCTAAGATGCTGCTAAAGTTACATTGTTCAGTGACTGCATTTCTCTGGAAATCAGCTGAGACCACACGCAGAGCTGCAATTTGGAGACTGTAAACACCCTAACGCACTTACTAAAACGAGATCCTCTAACTTTCATATAATCAGAAATCCCGAAGAACAGAGGTCATTCTTATCAGAATCACAAATCTGACTTGACTGATCTGTCCACTGTTATTTTATCGGGCAGTGAAGTAATTCAAGGCAAGTATCTTCCCCAGGGTTAACTCCCAACCCCATTGCCACCATCACCCTCCCAAGATCAAAAACATTCAAGTCCAGATCAGACCCAAGCCTTGGAGCAAATCACTTCAATGGGACCCCCATGACACATACCCTCTCCCACCACGACCCAGACCCCAAGCAGAATATAAATTCACATTTATATATGTGGGCTAAAGTTTTTTGCACTTGGAACAGGCGAAGCACAAGCGTAAGTTGCTTCAGTTAACGACAGAAATAAATAATCAGAGTGACTTACATATTTGTAAAAACTAAAATGTGACTGTAAGCATTGCACAAATAACATGGGTTTTCAAATTTGTCCTTTGCTTCTTAATGCTTGGCAATCTAGCATAATCAGTATCTGGAGGACAGTAAGGTGAAATACATCTGCTCCTCCTAATAGAGTAATTGGCCCCAGACTGGGCCCCCCTAGTTGAAACAGTAGAACTGCTGAACACTGCTGAACACTTCTGGGGTGAGTTTCCCGAAGCCTTCTTAATGCTACGTCGTTCATAAGTTCTGTGTTAAAAGAACGACGTAGCGTTAAGAATTCTTCGAGAAACTCACCCCTGAACACTGCTGAACACTGTTTAACACTGCTGAACACTGTTTAACACTGCTGAACACTGCTGAACACTGGGGAAGTGCTGAACCCAGTAAGGCACCGTCAAACAGAGCTGCTTGTTCAGGGCAGTGGGGAAGGGGGTCACCGCCCAGCCGGAGCGACACATTACTGGCCATCCCGCAAACCCCCAGGCAGATGCTATTTATCTGGTGTCGGGGGGGGGGGTTGATTAGCAGGGGGGTCAACAGAGCTA
>JAODLD010000004.1:370363-384836 GCA_026781065.1 Mormyrops boulengeri | reverse complement strand
ACATCTCTATCTAGTTGCCCCCGCCGGGTCGCGCGCCGCCGGGCGCCCGCCCCCCGCCCCCCCCCCCCCCCCCCCCCCCCCCCCCCCCCCCCCCCCCCCCCCCGGAGCATATGGGTGCCCTGATGGAGTAAGAGAGCAGACTGAGAGAGGCATGATGGGATTGGGGACAGATCCTCAACATGTTGAAGCCACACCTTCATGGGGCCTGTTTACTGTGTGACCGCTGGTAGGCTTGATTTTCATGCCTTTTGTACAAACGTGCATTTGAGTGAGTGGACCACATTAAGCAGCCACGCCCAAATGCCAAACAACGTTTCCCAATACCTCACCCCCCCCCACACCCCCCTCCATTCAAAAGACTGTCTGGCTGCTGAGAGCATGTGTGTGTGTCCCGGGTGGCACATTGTTCCCCTGCTGGAATCTTCGGTCGGCATGCGGGCTGCGGTAATCCAACCCATCGACCCGAGACACCCCGGCGCTGAATCGGGTCTTTGTGCTGGAGGAAGAGCGGCCGTTTCCGACAATGGAGCAGGGCTGAAAGGCCGTGTTTGCTGTCGGCTGCCCCCCCCAGGCTGGGGAATGCAGGTCTGCCATGTTCAGGGCATGGGCCCCCGCCCCCACCCCCAACTGTGCCAGTGCCCGTCTTGGGGAGCCCTGGACACCCCAACACTGCGTTTAATCAGGATTCCCTCTGAGCCCGTCTGAAGCCCAGAATGACTTCAAATGTTTAACTGCGGCATCTTCAGATGGCTTAAGTAATGATTCTAACAGTTAGAATCTGCCCAACTTCCTTCGAGTTCAATCATTAAAAAAATAACACGCTCTGCTGATGTTTTATTCATCTCTGAGTCATATCGCTGATTTTCCATTTTGCAAACTCTTCGCGCCGCAGAGACCCTGACGGTCTGTGAGTTAATAAAGCAGCGAGGTAATATCTTGCTCCATGGCCCTGAAAGCGTTTGGGGTCGTTAAAGGGAGATAAGAGCAGCTGCGGCACTGAACGGAACAATGACTCTGCCAGAAAATCTCAGGCCTGCTGAAGACATAATCAGGCTGCCTTCTGGAGGGCGGTGAACCGGCCCTTTCTTTGGGAAACGTCGACTTTCATGTATCCCACATTACAGGGGAATGACGAATGAATGCTAGGGACTGTTTAAACTTCACAAAGCGTCTGAGTGCTCTCTGTCCACACCCAGTTTGAGCTTTCGGAAAGAAGTTAACGTTTAACCTCCGTCGTTACTGTGCTCTCTCGCTTTCCCGAATGGTTCTTCTGTTTGGAATACAACAAAATATTATTTTTTCCCTCTTGTACCTGAGTAAAGGTAAGGTAAACCACTACACTACAGCAGGGTTTCCCAATCTGGTCCTTGGGGACCCAGAGAAGGTCCACATTTTTGCTCCCTCCCTGGTCCCTGTTAGACAGTCCATATTACCGGGAGCTGGGAGGGAGCAAAAACGTGGAGCGTCTGTGGGCCCCTGAGGACAGGGATGGGAAACACTGGACTACAGAATGGGGGACATTTTTGTTAAAATGGCAAGAAGGTCAAAGGTCAATCACTGGGACATACACATCCCTCCCCTGCAGATTTATAGATCTGACATCTGGCATTGTACTGATGCTCTGTATATCTTCAGTGTAGCACTGGGAATTAGCGCAGTATGAACTGTGATTTTCCCATCGCACATAATGTGAAACGGCGTCCCCACGATGCTGCTGGACCATCAGGAGATCATCATGGTGATGGACCCCAAACTCGGAGCCAGGGGCTTGTCAGAGCTGGACGGTGGGGGGGAAGGTTTTCACAGGTGACTCCTTCATCCCCCGCTGCCCCTCCCACTGGCAGGGGGGGGGGGTGCGGTCAGAGCCCTTTGGACCCAATGGGGCCAGTGTATGCCGTGCAAGAGATCAAACGGCCTCCACCACTTGGTGGAGGGGGCGGAGTTACTGGTTACAGTGGGGCAGTGTGACTCTGATCCATTTAGCCAGGAGCAGCGCTACAGTGACATCACATTTTTATTATTTAATCATTACACGGTAACAATGCATTAAATTTAAATCCAGGAATGCAGTCACATCAGAGGCTGGATAATTCCCTTAAATTGGGTTAATACTGTGATGATTTGCAGCTAATGAAAGTTCTTCTTAGGGTAGTTTTGTCTTCTACAGGTGGAACAGGGTGCTGGGGGAGACAGGAGCATGAACTGTTAACGAAATCCTCCTTTTGTCTTCACAGCGCTGAAGAGATCCTTTGACATTGAGGATGTGGACGAGATCCCCACTTACTCTCCTTCCTCAAACCTCAGCTCACCCTTCAGTCCAAGTCCGGTCCTCAGCAAAGCCAACGATGGCCGAGGGCCGACTAATCATGGGCCACCCTCTTACCAATCACGGATCAGCGTCGGTTCAAGCCCCGCCCAGAGTCCAGTCATGAAGAGCAAAATGGTGACCAGCCTGTCGTTTAATCGCGGGACCATCGGTGTTGTCAGGGCCAATGGCAACACAGGTTCCGGAATCACCCGTGTGTCATCATTCCAGAGCAGGTTCAACCCAAATGGCTTTTTGTCCTCCGGCCCGGGAAGTGACAATGACAGCCTCCACAGCTCCTCCTCTAGCCTGGACTACCAAGGCACCTCCAAGGTCAGCTCATTGGCCAGTCCCCCCCAGAGCCCCATAGGGGTAAGCGAGTATAAGCCCCAGCTTCTGGCTAACCCCGCACTGAAGAAATTTTCCTCGCATGGCAATGTTTTCCACTCTGAGGTGGAAGCACCTACCCTTCTGGCCACAGAACCCGTAGGTGTCAACCATGGCTCTATGCCTTCCCTGGACCTCCAGATCTCTGAGAGCAGTGGGAGAAGAAATGCGGGCCCCCTGGGAGTGAGGTACACTGGCATGGCTCCCACTTGGGGTTCCAACCCTCTTGGAAGGGTTCCGTCATTTTCGTCCAGCCCCCAGCCCCCCAAACCCAAAGAACCAGCCCGGCTCAACAAGTTCCCTCTGGATCTTGATAGCTTGGTGGCCAAACCCCAAGTTCCACTCCCGGAGGCTACCCCACCACCAAAACCAGCCCCTAAGCACAACGGAAATCTGATCAGTCCCTCTAACACACCCATCATTCCCACCCACACCATGGATGCTGTCCCCCCCTCTCCTCCAGGGTCCCTGCCCGTCCCTAGCATCAGCGAGTCCCCCGTACCCCTCTCCCCAGCCCAAACCCTGCAGCTCAAGCTGGTATCGCAGCCCCAAGTGGTCCAGCTCTCCCCTGGCCCAGCTACTCCGACCGCAGGTCTTGGCCCAGAGGTGGTGCAGGATGCCGGAGAGACCGTTGGCTCCATCCTTCAGAGGATTGCCTCCTTTACACCGGCCAGCGCCGTGGGATCCAGACCCAGAGAGAGCAACCGCAGCAATGGGGTGCAGGAACAAGAAGTGCCCGTACATCTCCAGCAGCTCCAACAAGACGGTAAGATCCATACTCTCCATCCAACACTCCAGTATGAATGAGCCTTTAAACCAATTAAAGCCGTTAAATATAAATTAACCATAAAAAAACTCGTTAAAGTTAAATTAACTGATTACGGTCATTAAATATACATTAGATATTAAATAAATCTGTAGCACTGGGATAATCTGTACTCCTGGTGTTTACTTAGTACGGAACCACATCTGTGACAAATGGAAGGTGACAAATTAACTAGATAGGTAATTAGCAGCTTAACTCCTTGATCAATGAGGCTTCCAGCTCTGGTGTCCTGGCTAGATGTATCACTGTCATCTTTCCAGGTTGTCTCTTCAAAGCCAAGAAAAATAATGATAGAGGAACTTCCTGTCATATCAGTTAACAGCTCGGTGGAAATAATCATGGCGGCGGCAGGGAGATATTGCTTGTGTGTGGTGAACCCAACTTGGCTACGGCATAATAGTTTACCATTGGCAACTGTGGCTGATCGCGGTTGGCTTCCTGTGCAGCTGGGCTGGCCGGTTATCCCCCACAATTCAGTTCACCCTCAGGATGTTCAAGAGTCTCATCCGCAGCGGTGAAACCTTCAAGTGCCAAATGATTTACGGCCCGTATCAGATCAGCAAGATGTTAACGCTACTGCGGACTTGTGTTTACCCCTGGCACGCCAGCTGCAGGCTATGCAGGATCGACGGTGATGGTCTCGCGGTTTATATGGCGGTGCATGTACAAGCGGTGGCAAGAAACCTGAGATTTGTTGCCCATTATAGTTGAGACGTCTGCAGCTGAAGGCGTAACAGACTGGCGTGTGAATGGAGCCACTGCGGGAGTAATGTACAATAAGGACCCGGGGCTAACCCCTAGGCTCACCTCCCAAACAAACATATTTTTATAATATGCTTTCACATGGAAAGGATATAATAGAACGTGCCATTATTTTCCAAAAGAAGCGGGTTTGTATCCTGCTGGAATGTTATGTGTATTTTCGTGTGATGTTTGTGTTTCCAGTCCTGTGCTCATTAGATAGCTGCTGAATTTAAATAGTTATGGCCACAGTCAATGTTGTCAGGACCCTTTGTTGGCCAATCCGATGCCTGCATGTAATTCACTGTTTTTGGAGGCTTTGTTTTCTTTACCAGATAAAAACTCAGTGAAGGGTCTACATGGCTTCCCAGAAACAGCCCTCCAAGCATTTTTTAAATTTGTTTTGTTTATCTTTGGGGGTCACGTAATGAAAGGAAGTTGATTCTTTTGCAGGCCTGAGAACGCTGTTATCACAGTAGGGGTCCTAAATTTGATATGTGCACTTTATTAAATAGACTCTCTACAGCACTCTTTGGTACAATCACGTGGTCTTGTGGTGAGAGGTTGAACCGGTCGAAAGGGTTGCCCATCTGGATGCTGATGGCGGACCCGGGTGCCGCCACTGAGGGTGGGCCCCTGGCTGTTTGTTACTGGGGACAGGAAGGAAATGGCAACGGCCTTCACAGCCGGGAAACTTCACCTTGTTTGGACAAAAATAAGTGCTCAGTTCTGTGTTTGGGGGACAGAGACGAGGCTGTTAGGGGGCAGTGGGGCCCTCCACTCACTTAAGGATGCTCAAGCGGCTGTTTGCCTCAGCCGGTCTGGCTGCTCGTGAGAAATGCACATTTGGGCGTCGTTACTGACGCCTGTGTGGCCCAAAGGTTGGGTCAGCTCGGCGGTCATGCCTGGCGAGGCGCTTAGGTCAGAACGCAGCGGTGTTTCCTGAGATAACGGCGGAAACAGGCTCCCTGGGTGGGAGCTGAGGGCCGAGGCCCTGTTTTTAGTTTCCCATTTTTAGATCAAACGCTGGTGGAACGACGTACGACGACGCGAGTGTTCAAATGTTAGAACGGTTTTCCCTGAAAATGAAATGAAGACTTGGAAAGCTCCGCCGGTCGTTTAAGACAAACATTTCAGGAGCTGGAGGAGAGGAAACATCTGGCCTGCCAGAGAGGTGAACTTGCACCCCTGCTTTGGGGTTTGGGCGTGAGGACCGATGGGGAATTTCTGTGAGGCGGGCACGAAAGCCTGGGAGACGAATCACGGCAGTCATTTCAGAAAACTCTCGTCTCCTTCTTGGGGGAGGATAAAAAAAAAAATGCCATTTCACACTCTACGTGGCGGAGTCGGAATCCAAGTGCTGATTTACAGCACGGCTCTCGGCAGCAGGAGACGCAGCTGCATTTGTCTATATCATCTAGGGGGCGCTGCGTGGCCCAGTGGGTTAAGATGCTATGTCTGTGATTGGAAGGTTGCTGGTTTAAATCCCAGGGTCGGCAGAGTGAGGTCACCATTGGGTCCTTGAGCAAGGCCCTTAACTCCGACTGCTCCAGGGACCGGCTGGTCCTGCTCTCTCAGTTGTATCTCACTTTAGATAAATTAATTGAAATGTAAATCACTGCTGCACTGCCAGTGTGGCCATTGTCGTCCATCCTATAGCAGGATCAAGGGTCTGGACTCAGCTGTAGAGCCCGCGCTTGGACTGGGCCATGATCCCTTCCTCTCTGGGTGTCTGAGTGCCCTGTTCCCCTGTGTTTTAATTTGGCTGGCAGCGAGAGGAGATGTACGGTGATTTTTTGGGGAATGTCCCTTATCTGATGCTCTGCCTCCCAACAGGGCCATGTAGCTCAATGGCCCACATAGATTGTTTTTGTTTTTATCTTCATGGAAACTCAATCAGCCATCTGATTACCCAGCAGACAGTCGACCTTACAGAACAATGACTTAATGCAGCAGGCACCAAGTGCCCCTTTTAAAAGAAGATAAAACCTGAATGTGATTAAACTGGGGGGGGGGGGGCAATAGCAGAATACCAAAGCTCAGCTTGCAGCCCCCTCACACACTGGTGAGCATGCCTCAGCCTTAAACCAAGCGTCACAACACTTAACCTAAATTGGGTCTTTTTCACAATAGTTTGCATACGACAGAGGATGTAAATGTTTATTTAGAAAAAGGTTAGACAGATAAGGGCCAACAAATTTCTACAGAATAACTGTTACTCTTGAAGCTCCACACATCTCTCATATGTGTTATCGGCGTCAAAAAAAAGTTTGACAGAGATAGGGAGCAAATGAACAAAACACACATAAAGGAAACAAGAAGACTGATTAGTAAGCTCTGTTGTTCAGTAATGGCTGTAGCTCGGATTTGTGACTGATAAAATAAATAATAAAATTAATTGATTAGAAATTCACAGAGGGGCTGCTGCTGCTTTAAGAGCAATAAGGACACAAAAAACATCTTTGATGCTGAAGAAAAACACATTAAAGGTGGGAACATCTGAAGCTTCTTTCTTCCTTTTAATCTTTCTCTCGGAGCGGCGGTATTTCCTGAGGCACAGCACGATTAAAAGGAGACGTTTCCGCACGCCGCACGCTTTCTGAGGAATTCACCAGAATGCCGTCCTGCGTATGAACACACGACGGTTCTCCCGTCCGCGTTCTTGGCCTTAAAGCTCCTTCCCTGTAACTAACGTCACCTTCCCCCAAAACAAAATGGCAGGCCACGGGGGCCCTGTCTGTTATAATTCCCATCAGGCACAGTAGTGAGAGCTGCTGGAC
Organism: Mormyrops boulengeri; assembly: GCA_026781065.1. Taxonomy (NCBI): domain Eukaryota; kingdom Metazoa; phylum Chordata; class Actinopteri; order Osteoglossiformes; family Mormyridae; genus Mormyrops; species Mormyrops boulengeri. The sequence goes on along the minus strand of JAODLD010000004.1, from coordinate 377,797 downwards.
CTTAGGGGGGCCTAGCCAAAGCTGACACCGTACTTAAGGGCATCACCCCAATGGGAATAAGATGAGCTGAAATGAAAATGAACACAGGTCTCCTGCGATCTGAAAAAAACAAGTTAAATATTCGATCCCCTTGGCAAGCGGACTGAAGCGAAGTGAAAAGATACAAGAAATGTGACTGATAAAGATCACTGCGATATACCACATGGGACGCTAACATAAACACGCTTGCCGTCCTCCGAACCGGCACTGTACGTATATTTTATGCATTTGTGAGTTACTGAACTTTTTTTGTCCCATCCTCGCATGTTATCTGCGGCTTCTGGAAAACTCCTGAATAACTACCCATTTAAGTACTTATGCCGACACTGAGACACACTGAAACCAAGATGGGGAAAGTCACGATGCCGGAAGGTCAAGACTATTATCAAGCCAGGTAGTTTGAGACACTGACCAGCGGAAGCCTGTATAGAGCTTAGGTCTAACTGCCTGGGGAATTAACACAGGCAGAGTGAGTGGGGGCCCCCAGGACAGGGTTGGTCTGATGCTGTACGGAGTCCTTCTCATTTTCCCCACTTTTTTGCTCCTTAATTCTGAACCGCCACCGGAACCACACCGCTAGGACGTCGGAAAACACCGGAGAGCAGTTTACGCTAAAGCGGCGAGCTTTTTTGCAGATGCGCAGCCTGGTGCAGGCTTGACCACTCTCCGGGGGCGTCCTACATTACAGAGCTCAGCTCCCCCCCACAGATGGCAGTTAAAGGTCTGGGACGAGCGAGACTCGGATCTCACACGCCGGGGTTATGGTGACTGGGTCTTTGCCTGTCTGCTCGCTCCTCGCAGGCTGAGATTTACTCGCGATTCCTGTCTAAGCTGCAAAAACGTTCTGGCTTTGAAGGAGGCTTAGCTGGCATTTCAGTGGGGCTATCGGGCTCCCCCCCCCTTTGTATTGCCTCCATCTCTTTGTGCCTATACCTCCTTCCACCTCCTCTCCATCCCCCTTTTCCCCTGCCCCTCTCCCCCTCGCTCTACCTTTCCGCTTGTCCCTCCCCCGCACTCACCCCCCCCTTCATGTTCGAGCCTGCCCTGAACATACAGGGGGTTCCTCTCTGCCTTGTACAGCACACTTTTTTTTTGGATTTAATTACAGTGATTTAGAGAATAAATTCTTCACCAGCAGATGTTTTAAGCCCCCCCCCATCCCACCAGCTCCGCTTCCTGTTAAATATTCATTTCTTCACCAGTTCATGTTGTTGTTTGTTGGTGTCTTTTCTGTCCTGGGATTTGTAAATGTGATTCATGTCCCTCTGGACTCATCACGAACTCTTCAGTGTGTCGACTGGCAGAGAATGGGAATGAATATTTCATTACTGGTAGGAATTGAAGCACATTTCTTTCACAAATGGAGCAATAAAAACAACAGCAATAATAATAACGATCTGTCTTGACAGACGAAGCGATCATTGACATTTTCTGGATCTGCGCATAAGTTCAGCCACTGCTCTTCCTCGAAGAACTTCTAGTGCTTTAAGCATTAATCCCGTATGATTACATGGCAATTACAACGAATGAAATTCCACGTTTAAACCTCACATTTAAGCGCTAAATGTTATTTACAGTACTTTGCACATGTTCCAACACACAGCCAGAAGGTCTAATCTCTAGGCCTCCATTTACAACAGGAGCATGACGCTGTGTGCCGGTGCGCTGTGCCGCTTGGCTTGCAAACTGCCATTGTTCCCGGACCGTAATGTGCGCTTCGGGCGTTTCTCAGAGCCAGATCTGCTGCGTTTTGTCGCGAGGAAGGCTTCGCGTGAAATGCCTGTAGTTGCGATCAGATTTATGGCCAGCCAGTGTCCTTCAACATGAAAGCTTGATCCCAACGTCATCTCTGGTTCTTGTGACTTATAGCCAAAGAGCAGAGTGGGGTCTCAGAGATATTTTTGTGCACTGTTTCTGGGGGTGTGGTGATGTAACTCCAGGGAATACACCAGAGTGTCCTCCTCATCTCAGCTGAGCCCGAATGTGGCAACCCGACCTCTCCCTTGACCTTTGACCCCCCCCATTCCTGGTCATTCTATCGTATGCTTTACAGGTGAAGATGTTTCAGTCCATTTCCTTCAGTGATACTTCAAGAAATCGTTATATGCAACCAGACAAAAATCAGCTTTTCTATTCCTTGCTGAGGTACATTAGTTTTCCAAAAGCTTTTGAGTTTGGTTGAGATTTGGTTAGCTGGTTAGTGTCATTTGTTAGTCGGACCATGCATACCAGGTGTGGCACCACTGGACTCTGCCTACGACGGCAGCCGGGCTCTCTGAATACAGACATCTGCTTCTAATACCCGGGCCACCGTCGGAGATTGTGGCCACGGAACCCATCCGGATGATGTTTCCGGAACGTCGGGGGCGGGATGCGGACTGTCGGCGGCCTGGGGGTGTTCCTTTAAAGATGTGTCCTCACATCTGCCATCCACATCCTGACTCGATCGCCGCTGGGTACCGTGATCTGAGATTAAAAATAACTCACTTGGTTTAACCAAGCGGGCTCTGCAGTGAGTTCGGTCTTCAGAGGATGGGCTGCTCCCCCCCGCTTAATGACGAGGCCAGCAGAGCCTTAATGACCCCCCCACCCAGCATAGCTTGTTATGGTCTGTCTCCTGAAAGGTTCCTTTTTCTGTAGACCGCCCCCTCTTCAGGACACAGCAGTGGTAAGTGCTTCGTGTTCCCTGTCAGGGCCATTACGGCCCAATAAAGGGTGATTAACGACAGCAAGCACAACAGCAGGCACGTCTGTGCGGATGAGAGTGACGGAGTGTGAGGAAAGGAGTGATTTAGTGCAGGGGTGGGGGGGCGGCAGAGTGTTTATCTTGAGTGGGGCTGCCTTTGAATCGAGTTTTCATGGAGATATGGGCCCACTGCTGACAGCTTCTCTGGATTCTGCCGCGTTAAATGGCAGCGGAGGGTGAAGACTGTCACGCTGACAAGACCCCGGAGCGAACCTCCCTGACTCGCACAAGAACTCACTCCTTTCAGTCCCAGCCACTGGCACTGCATACCACCCCCCTCCTTGCAAAGCACGGTGGAGATTGGAGGGGTGGGTACAGGGGAGTGGGACTGACTTCTGTGTTTCACAACCGGGGGGGAGGTGGCAGGTAGGAATTCCCAAGTCCAGGGGCAAAATCTGTGGCCCCGTTTTGTATTTTGTAATGCACCCTGAATGACTGCCCCACCCCACCACCCCCCCGTGACAGCCATCATAGTGACTCGGCTATACGGTGTTTGATTTAAGGAAAATACTTTCCCGTGTGTTTGCGATTTCCTCCTCTTCTCTTTTTCTGTGTGCCTTGCATGTGCCCCATGTCTCTACTCTCCTAAACTTCTAAGCACACACCCCCGGGGCAAAAAAGCCAGTTTCTTTGTCACTCAGTTCTTTTTCTCCTAAATACTTTCATTCAGTTTTATTGAGAGGGAGTCAGGAATCATGCGACGCATTAAAGAGAAATCTTTGAGCATGTGCGAGTGTGTGTGTATGAAAGCTTGCCTGAGTCCAAAAGCATTTAGACAAATTTGAACAAGTTGGTTACTTCCCATCCGCCGATCTGTTGACAGGTTGTTTTTTCATATTTACCTGCATGGAAAGGCAGGCTGTGACGAAACGTGTCTGATCTCTGCCTGGAAGATCGCAAAGGGCAGCTTGCAGTGGCGTTAAGAGTCAGCCATTTTTATACGAGGTGCTCGTTGTGTTCAGAAGGCAGAGTTCAGGGCTTAGAGCTCATAAATAGTTATGGCAGGAAGACCCCCCCCCCCCCCAAGCGCTCGGTCAAAGCTGAACCTCTCATCCAGAGGAGAGAAGCCCTGTCTACAGAAACGCCACCTGGCAGTATTTACGATAGTCACATGACAGCTGTAAGCCTGTCTCCTCTCAAGGAACCAAACGAGTCGACGGATGAACCAATCAGAGAGCGGCTCCAACCCCTGCAGCGCTGGACCCTCGACCACATTCTCACATGTGAATATGGCCCGTGCTTCAGTTGTGGAGATGGAATTTTTATAATTAGACAAGATATAAAACGCGGAACTCCAACTTTAACTGAGGCCAGCTGTCGGCCGCCAGCCCTCACTCCAGTAACTTCAAAATAATAACTTTAAGAGCCAGAGTGGTAAATATCAAACGCCTGGGACCCAGAGCACCTCACAGTGGCAATGCGGGATAGGCGTGGCCTGTCGGTGCAGTTGTACGATGCCAGTGTAACTCATGCACACAAGCGTGACTCAGAGATGATCATATATGTGACATACAGTGCTGTTGGGAGGAGGGGGTGGCGTGTGGGGCCCCACCCAGCTCACAGGGGCCTTGAATCCCATGTGAACAGTCAAGTTGATCAATGCAGACTGTAATAATCCAGAGAAAGTCGCACCTGACGATAAATGGCCTGTGCATAAACATAGCAGTATGGGATGATTCAGCCCTGCTAGCATCACTTTAGAGACGGTTGGGGGGGGGACGTGTTGACTTCAGGCTGTGATTTAAGGTCCTGCAAAATCTGCGAAAATTTATGAGCAGCTGTTTAAAATCTCCATGTGTAAAGTGCCTGGCGGCTTCAGGGAACATCAGCGCTGTTATTTCCCATGGCTCATGTATTTTATTGGGGCGCCTCTGTAAAATAGCGCAGGGCTATGTCTGCCGCATTCACTGGTTTGCTTCCAGCATGGCAGGCTGTCCGTCCGTCCATACTGTAAATGGGACAGACTGGGATCCAAAACTCACTGGGAGGGATGATTTGAAAGCTGCCAGTCATGGATTTTGTTCAGTTTATTCCCACTGCTCACATGATTGACTCCTGTTGAACCAGACAACCAATCACTGTGCACAGTGAACATATGCACTGTGAGTTTTCAAAGACTCTGATTTACCGTTTGCACTACTGAACACCTCAGCCTACTGAACTCCACGCGTGTCCCCAGCTAGCGTGTTAGCATGGATGGAGAACTGGCTACTGTATTAGCCTGGAGGAAGAGCTGGCTAGCATGTTAGCCTGGAGGCAGAGCTGGCTAGTGTGTCATCATGGAGCAAGAGCTGGCTGGCATATTAGCATGGAGAAAGAGCAGGCTAGCGTGTTAGCATGGAGTGAGAGCTGGTTAGCAATTTAGCATGGAGTGAGAGCTGATTAGCATGTTAGCCTGGAAAGCCCCACATGCCCGTCTCCGTGGAGCCACAATCATTATCTGCTATCCGGCTATTTATCCGACACAGTGACCCTCAGTGCTGCACACAGCTTACGAAACACTTACTTTTTAAAAACCTATTTAGACAGCTGGATATTTCGAGATTCTCTCAGAGGGTGGGACGGTGGGGTTCAACAGCAGCTTCCCTTCAGAGCCTTAAACAGGAAACCCTCCTGGTGTGTCATTAACTGCTTCGAACCCGGCCCATCTCACTGCGAGGGATGTATTGCTGACGTTTCGATAAACAGTGGCGTGCTGAATGTGCTGGGTCTGGGGAGGAAGCTCACTCTTTTCCCAGTTGGGCTCATGGGGGTGGTACCCAATTTATGGCCTTGGCAGCAAGGGGCCGAGAGCACCCCCCAAAGTGGATTTCATGGGTTAGCCCAATCTGTACCTTAATTCCAGAGTCCTGAGTTGCAGTGGCACCCCCAGGGCTCTCTGGCTGCTGACGGGTGGTCAGCTTCGCTTCATACACAGTGGCTTGTCGGCTGGGGGGGGGTTTCTCCACAGGGGGGCCCCACAGGTCACGGTTTCCCATTGTTTTGACAGCACCTCTGACGGTGGCCAGTCAGCTTTGATCTCAGAGGCAAGTCAGAAATGGTCTGTATCCGCTTGCTGGGGGGGGGGGGGCAGATGGGAGGGGCTCTTTTCCCTAAAGCTGTTTTTACAAAGCACACAAATTTTCCAACCTCTGCATCAAATCGAAGTCCAAAAGCCGGGCCATCTGCGTCCTGTAAGCGCTGCGGATGACGACGATCCAGCGCTGGTGGTTCATGCGCGGCACTGGTGTGCCTGCGTCCGTCCCCATTAGAGAGCCCATGGGCCTTCCTAACTGTCAGCCACAATGCCGGCCAACACCTGAGGTTTAATTTTGAAATAGGCACCTTGGGAGAAAAGCCACCCCTGAATTAACAGGGTGGACCGCTGGCGAGTTTCACTAGCAAACTGTCGGCACAGACAGGACTCGTCTAGGATGACATTTAATCTGACTCATGCTTAATCAGTAGTGCTGTGAAAACCAATGTTTGACTGACAATGACCCCGTCCTGGCAACTTAGTTTTTGTTTAGTGGACACACAGCTTTTTTAAAAAATGGGGCTGTCTGTACACAGTGCCTGGGATTTGAATTACAGTGCAGGGAAGGAGATGCCATCTGTTCCATCGGCCTGTTTACCAGCGAGCATAACTGCATTTAAAGATTCTTCTAGATTCTCCTGGAGGGGGGGCTCAGCTTTCTTTCAGGGCCCAACTCTACTAATGTGGAAAAAGCGTAGGATGTGTGCTTGTCAGCGCGGACTCTGTGTGGGAGTCCCTGGGGGAGCCCCTTGTGCACAATGGGGGTGATGAAAGGCTGGGGGCGCAGCCAGCTTCCAAATACCCGCAGCTGTCAAACATGAAGTCTCACTGGACAGCGGAACCCTTGACCCCGCATATAGCCGTTTCCCTCAGGGCACAGTTTTATGTCGGACTTGGGGAAAACAAAAGGCCTTCTGTATAAATCACCCATCTGATTGTGCGAATTGGAAGGCACGACAGTCACATTTTTCACTCCTAAGAGTCTCCCTCAGCATGCTAACCCAGAACCAAAAGGGTTTTACTGAGGCTTTAATCCTCAAATGTGCCCTCTGGTGTGTGACCAGTTGCAGGTCTCAAATGTGCCCTGAGGTGTGTGACCAGCTGTAGGCCTCAGATCTGCCCTCAGGTGTGTGACCAATCAGAAGCAGGCCTCAAATGCGCCCTCAGGTGTGTGACCAGCTGTAGGCCTCAAATCTGCCCTCAGGTGTGTGACCAATCAGAAGCAGGCCTCAAATATGCCCTCAGTTGTGTGCCCAATCAAATGTAAGCCCATATCCAAAGGCCTTCATCTTTAACCTTTGGATAAGGTGCTTAACAATATGACTCAAATGATCCACTCTAAGTCTCCAGCTCAAGCCAAACAGCTCACTTTGGATCAGCATCCCCGGTACAGAGTCTTACCCCCATTAAACTTTTTGGGGGAAAAAACAATCAACTTATCATCGATGTAGTTTGGATTCAGGAAGGAAGAGATTAAACAGAGGCTGGGTTCGTTAAGCTCTCGTATTTGTAATTCATCTCACTCTTCAGAGGGACGGAAACGGCCGCACTGTGTATGTGTCTCCTCAGAAAGCCATAACAAAAGACATGGTGGGGTGCATAAACAGGGGGAGGGGGCCACAGTCAGCCAGTG
>JAODLD010000004.1:324533-351255 GCA_026781065.1 Mormyrops boulengeri | reverse complement strand
ACCGCCCGTGGGGGTACTGGAAAGCTAACCCACACACACAAAAAACCCCCCTCCCCCCCCCCCCCCCCACCAGACACACTGACTCCTTTACGACGCACCACAACACATATCACCGGGATTTCTGTGACCAGGGGGACTGGGACTTAACTGGCACTCTGGAAGATTTAGGGACTTGGTCTATTCGCAGGTATGCCGTTGGTTTCTTCCCAAAGGGTTTCATGCTGTCATCACCCCATATCTGTAAGATAAGTTATAAAGGCTGCTGTCTCATATCTCCTTTAAGTCCTTAAACATCAGGAAGTTGAGCCGCTGATCTCCAGAGTCTAGCGGTTTGGCGATTCGCTGTCTGGAGTGTCACCTGCTTTTAGTGAAACTTGCGTGTCGTTACACGCTGCATGACCGCGCACAAAGCGCCTGCAGTGTCGTCACGGCGACCTGCCCAGCGCCCCCAGCTTCCTGAGACGGATGCCCGGAGATGCTCTCCGCTGGCTCCTCAGCCAAGCAGAGCGTAAACAGCACGTTCCCAGCCAGGCCCTCACGTGCACCTCAGACGTGTCCCACAAGAGCCCCATGGACTATGTGCAATGACGTTCATGAGGATGAACTGAAGGCCTAACTGATCCCACAAGGCTGAGCACCTTTACTGTGCACCTCCAGTATGTATGTGTATAAAGTGCAGTGAACAACACAGGCCTGTGTGCGTGGGATCGCAGAGAATCTAACACAGACCAGAGAATCCTTTTGCCAGCCTCTTCAGAGGACACCCCCCCCCCCCAAGAAAAAAATAAACAAACAGATAAGTGCATAGAGGGCATTTTGAGAAACAACACCCCCTCTGGGAGCCAAGGGGTGCCACAGCTGCAGGAGGCAAACCACAGGAATCAGACACCCGGTGATCTCACAGCGCCCCTCCCTAGCACAATACACAGGCTGCCATTACACAGGCACGGCCAGGACCCCGGCCCCCATCAAAATCCAGAGCAGGGCGAGCCAGTGATTAGCCTAAATACACATATGTCCTTCTGTAACTAGGGAGACGGTATCCGAGTAACCGCCCCCCAGTGGCATTTGGTAATGCTGGACTTTGGGTAACTTTCATTGCGACCTGGAGTGACAGGCATGCCCTCGTCCACCCTTTCCTGTGCCTCAGGATGCAGGTGTCATTATTCAAGCGGCTGACACTGTTTAACCGGCCCCCGCTCAACGCGGTGGCCATGCGTGCTCCGCGATCCACATGCAGGTACACGCGTGGGCGTGCAGAGGCCTGTTTTCTTTCCACTCGGTGTCCTAGACTTAGGGCCATGTCGAGCCATAAAGCCAATTCCAGCCTTCAAAGCGTGCCAGTCCTGTCCAGCGATTCTGTGAATTCTGGGCGCGTCGATCACAAACCATCCTGCAATTCAGCGGTAAAATCTCAGGCATCTGCCACCTGACTCAGTGATATTTCCAGATGCTTAAGGGTGCCAGGCCTTCTGTAGTCCTATTCTGAGGGCAGAGGGGGTTCAGGCATTCTGCCCCATTAATGCTGCCCCCTGATGGACAATCTGTTGAACAACATGGGACTTAGTGCTGACAAAGACTGTCTCCCCACAGAGATCGAAGAGAAAGGTGTGAAGATGAAGCTGACCGTGATTGACACCCCAGGCTTTGGGGACCAGATTAACAATGAGAACTGGTAGGTGTTGCAAAGACTCCGAAGTGCTGACATTAATGATTACGGGGGGGCGCCCTACAGAAACATATCGGTAAGACGGACGGGTGTCTCTGCCCCCCCAGCTGGGAACCGATAGTGACGTACATCAACGAGCAGTATGAGAAGTACCTGGTGGAGGAGCTTAACGTCAACAGGAAGAGAAGGATCCCGGACACACGTGTCCACTGCTGCGTCTACTTCCTGCCAGCTACGGGACATTGGTAGGTGTAAAGCCTGCCCCCTGGAGGCCATGACCCACACTGTAGCCACAAACATTGCCCATTTGACATGGTGACCTCTGATCCCGAGAGAGGAGCACTTGTTGCTGTCGCTCAGGGCGACAACTCCCGTGAAACTCTGATCCCACAGCCCCAACCTGACGACGTCCTTGTTGACCAGCAGGGTCAATGGAAGAATGAGGGGTTACAAGGGGCTGGCCAGGGGCCAATGGTCTCAACCGCTTGTCGCACTACTAAGATGTAATCAATATGATGGATGGTCCTACTGAGCGGCGCGTTATAGAAACATCTGGAAAACAGCAGGTCAGTCTTGGCGGGTCAGGTGTTGCCATGTCTTTGGTCAGGATCAGTCTGTCCCAGAGAGAACAGCAGGTCTGCCTGATGAGTTCAGGGGCAAATCTCAGCACTGTGGAACCGCCTGCCTGCAGCTTCCATTAGACCCGCAAGCGTATAGCGACACATACAGCACTTTCCTGTACTGTACTGGCCAGCACTCTCAGCAGGCTAGAGTCCCCGCCTCACTTACTATGTTATTGTGTATAATACACTTATTGGGCATTAAGATATTACACTTAAATAAGGAATCGGAATGCAGGAGAAAATCTACCAGTGACTTTTCAGCACAAGTTTATAGAATCATACAACGTGACGTCTATCCATCTATCAGCACTTATGCACTTCAGGCGTGGATCCTGTCCCAGGAACAGCAGGACACGAGGCAGGGGGACTCCCTGGATGTGAAGCCAGTCATAATCTTATAAAAATCTCATATTTTTACAATAATACAATACTGAAAACCCCTTCAGTATACTTCCATTTCTGGGACACTGCGACACAACAAGGTTTTTATTTTGTGAATCTGTGGTTTTACATTAGAGACTTCTGACCGACCGCATGCGAAGCTTAGACCGCGGTTTGAAGCGTGCCGTGACCACGACTGTGACCGCGGATTCTTCATTCGGTCGTGCCAGGAATTCAGAGGTCAGCTCGCAAGGGGCGTGCGGCACAGGTCATAACTCTATCCCGCCTGCAGGGACATATGAACTTTCTTTCCGTGAATAAATCTTCCCGGGCCAACGCGATGGATATCCGTCTCCCATCTGACCTCCGTTTTCAGGTCTCCCAGAGACAGCGTGTGGCTTGAGGCGGTCATGCAGAGAATGTGCTAGAAGGGAGCGAGTAGCAGTGGGGGGGGGTTGCGACAGTAAAGACTGACGTGGGGGCATGTCCAGGGTGACAGGACAATGAGATTGCAGGCTGACTCTCTGCCCCCCACCTCCCAGCTTGCGGCAAATCGACGTGGAGTTCATGCAGAGGTTGGGGAAGATCGTGAGCATCGTGCCTGTCATCGCCAAGGCTGACACGCTCACCTTGGAAGAGAGGCTGGACTTCAAGGCCAGGGTGAGTCATGTGACCGAATAAAGACGGGGAAAAAAAAACAAAGAGATAAAAGGCATGCCCTCAATCATACGGCCATCAGGGGCGGGCGGACAGACAGGTCAACCTTCATGCAGGTGATAAAGCTACGTGTGATGATGTGTACACACCTGTGGTTAAGTTATAGCCAGCTCTCAGCCCCACAAAGCAAATACCAGTTTTCACCAGTCATCTGGATGGCATACAGATGGGTATTTTAGTTAATCGACTGGAAAGGAAAGGGGCAATCGATTGGAAAGGGGCAATTTCCAGGCCTGGGCTGTCTCTTCAACTTAACGCCACCTGCTGCACCCAACAACATGCAGGGATGTTCAGTTAAAAGTAAATTAAAGGCATTTCCTGTTCATTCTGTACAAAACCCAGCCATCCATCCATTTTCTGTAACCGCTTCTACTATTTATGGTTGTGGGGGGGTCTGGAGCCTATCCCAGAGGCAAAAAGTGCGAGGTAGGGAACAACCCAGGATGGGACGCCAACTCATCGCAGGCCACACTCACTAGTCACTCGCACAGGCCCACCTATGGGCAAATTTAGTAACTCCGAATAGCCTCAGCATGTATTTGGACTGTGAGAGGGGGACCGGAGTACCTGGAGGAAAACCCACGACGACGCGGGGAGAACATGCAAACTCCACACACATGGAACCCTGGCGGAGACACGAACCCAGGTCCCAGAGGTGTGAGGCAACAGTGCTGCCCCTGTACAAAAATCTTAGGGGGGGAAAAAAAAAAAAATAATAATAATAAAAAAAAAAAACATACACAGAGCCCAGGTGAAGCAATTGGGAATGTAAACACCTCTGGGCCAGGGGCTTGGGGGGGAGGGGCGTGGAAGGATTGAGCCCTGGCGGCTCTCTTAACCCCACCACCCCCCACCGCTCACAGCACTAAATACCACAAGTGGGCAATTATGCTCGTACAAGGGTGGGCTGTGTGCCGTAGACAGGGCGATAAACCGGACACCTGCGCACACTGTCAGAGAGGCATCTGACATCTCGGCTTACCCCAATGGCCCTCTCTCCAGGGGTATTCTGGATAGTGCAATTTGTAAAAGGCCCCTCCAAATGCTTACAAGTTCCTCTTTCAGCGTGGAGCTGTTCACAGCATTGGCTGTGGTGCGGTGGGGAGGAGGGGGTGTCAGACTGATCTCAGATCAGCACTGGGTTTACTGTATTTTGGCGCCACGATGCAGAAATGTGACACTGAGTCTGTACAGGGCACAGTCACGCCATTCTGCACACGATCCCATTACAGCATTAATGAGCGGAATGCGGTCTGGGGGCAGCTGCCCCTTTTCTGCTCACGTCCCTCTAATCCTGCAGGAATGCGTGGAACAGGGGTGGGGGGGGGTCATGAATTAAAGCCCTGCAGATCAACGTGAAGCAATGTGCTTGCGGGGAAAACTAAACACACTTCCACCACCACAGATAAGACAGAACCTGCAGGATCACGGGATCAGAGTGTACCCACAGCGGGAGTATGATGAGGACGAGGACGACGCACTGCGCAACGACAAAATCAGGGTAAGCAGTGCCTCAGGTGTAGTGATTATTTGTGGCCAACAGGGGGCCCAAACCTTAGGGGCCCCAAACCTTAGGGGCCCCATGCTAATGTTAGATTTGAGTGGCGGTAAACGCTGCTGCTTACCCTGACATGCTGACTTCCGGCCCCCAGGAAAACATCCCGTTTGCAGTGGTGGGCACAGATAAAGAGCACCAGGTCAACGGAAACAAGGTCCTAGGAAGGAAGACCAAGTGGGGGATTATAGAAGGTGGGTGTTTCTAAGCGACCCTCTGCCTGGTGCCACCCACACAGGCCATCTGTCCGTACGGCAACAAACTGAAGGAAACTCCACAAGCACTGTGAGAACCAATCAGCAAGGCTAATCAAACTACAATGTCCACAACTTACCAGATAACACAGAGATACATTAATATATGAATAAACAGAGGTCCTTACAGGCAATTACACTTCAAAAGCTTTTAAAACACTCCCCCACCAGAGGTGAAACACTATACCCTGCATACTGGCTGGCTATCAGCACAAATTTTTGCTAATTAGTATGAGCAATGCCAAACTCTAACCACAGTTTAAAATGTTCATTTAGAAACGGATAATTTGCTACCAATTGTTACTCTCAGAAATCATTTAAGAGAAAATTAAAGGTGGAGGAGTCAGAAATCCATCTCTGTTCTTGGTTCGGAGTATAGCACACTCCGGTTGGGATTTGTGCACGTCTTGACTGGCCATCTCTGGCGCAAAAAGTCGTCGATCGCCCCCTAGTGGCTGAGGGGTTTCTTCTGTTCAAAAACCTCTCTCTCACAGCAGTGTAGCACATAAGCTATATTTATGTGTTTGTATGTATGTATGTGTGTGCTTAAGGAAATGAATGTTTAAATGTTTCTCCTGATCACCATTTTTCTTACTTTTGCAGTTGAGAATGTTGCACATTGCGAGTTTGCCAACTTGAGAGATTTGCTGATCAGGTAAGGTTGATGTAGGTATGGGGTTTAGGGTTGGTGTTTAACAATTAAATCAGACTGTTCCTCTCCCATCCTAATATACATTAGCTGTATTTGTTTAATTTCATCTGTCATTTGTCCTGCACAATATGCTTTTCCGTCTTCCAAACTTTTACTGTAGCACAGGGCATAGGTAGGGTGTCTCATAACACAGGAAGACCACTCACACTCGGATTCAAACCCCAGCTGCGAAGGTGTGAGACATTAGTGCTCACCACTGAGTCACTGTGCCACCCTATTATACGTCTCTGTGTTAAACATCAGCATTTTTTTCCTCATTCCAGATCCCATCTGCAGGATCTCAAAGATGTCACACAGAACCACTACGAGGAATACAGGGTCAGGAGGCTGAACGAAAGCAATTCCCGAGGGCTAGAACTGTCCCCGGTGAACGGCTGCGTGGAGAAGAGCAACGCGGAGAGCCACCTCTGAGCAAGGAGGAGGAGAGGAGTGGAGGGATCCAACGTGATGCTTAACGCCCCCCCCCCCAACACATCTGAGAGGAAGAAACTGTACAAATGCATTGCCCCCCCCCACGGAATCTTGTTTAATTTCATTTTTATTTTTGTAGACATTATTTTCAAATTTTTACTCCTTCGATATATAAGAATACACATATTTTGGATATTAAGTGTGGTGAAATTCACCAAAAGGTCATTATCTTAGAATTGTATACTGAGTGAGAAAACAATCGACTTAAAAAAAACGCGTTGAAATGTGTGCAGTGAGATTATTTTGATAGATTACCGGATTAGTTCATAAACTAAGGGTGCATCGTCACGAAGGTCATAATCCCACAAAGAACGTTCAGACCATTGCGTTGGCTTTCATTACGTCTTTTTTTTTATCAGTGAAACATGTAATGTTTTGTTCAGTTTGCATTTTAATCGCGATTTATTCAGAGTTAAAGTTGTATGCTGCAAAATGTTTGTGTCGTTTTGTTTCTAATTTTTATACCCACTTATTTTTAACCACATGGAGACGCTGGGTCTGTTTATAGATTTCCTCAAGATAGCAATAATGCTTCAGCACCGGGACTGCTACAGTAAGACTTTTATACAACGCTAAACAATAGTCAGCTTCTGTCCCATTTGCTTTACTATTTTTATCGCCACTTCTTGGTCAGTGTTGACTGCAGTTTTAGGAGGGAAATAAACAAATAGGATCACTAAGGTTTGTATATAAAAGTCAGTTTGTTAAGTACGCATTTGTTCATGGACAGGGACGTGACATAATAATAAGCCAACCTCTCAGCCAGATGAGAGATACCCCGCATTTTGCAGACAGGATGCATTTCCTCATCATTTCTTTGTTGGGTGAAGTGCGTGTATAGACAGCTCCAGTATTGCTTTGGTTATCATACAATACTGTTTTTCCATATTAGTTCTGGGCTAAAGTGCTCCACTGATCTTCACTGCAGAGATCACCTTGCGCGCACCACGGCCAGAAGTCGGCCTTAGGGAGGGGAAACCCTTGGTACAAATCATGGAAAGTGGACATAAATCATGTTGCAAGTGTCGCCTTACCTGCAGGTGAACACGAGTGTCTCCACTGCGCGCAGGTTAGGGGCCAGAAGTCTCCGGGGGAGATGCTTAAGGTCGGCGGTGTACAGCACCGAATCTCCTTCCCCACCGCTACCTCTATCTTTGACGGCTAAATTCATTTCACATTTTATAGAGATTAATTCAAGCGCGCTGTGACGCAGGATTGACGAGCCGCACTACGGCGGCCGCGGAGTCTCAAAACACCATTTTCGGTGTTTTGTGCGGTGCCGCCCGGTAAAAACCGGCAATGTTTAACGTCATGCTACAAACCCTTTCGTAGATATTTAACTATATATATAAGGGTGGAATTATTATGTAAACTTGTTTTTAAATCCATGGCATCAAAAACTCAAATTAAGAATATTTGCAAAGGCAATTAAAGCTTGAGAGGAAACATGGAAAAGTAATGTGTATCAGAATACAAAATAAAGAAAAACGCAAGAAGGCAGACTTGTTTTATTTACGTCTTTTACTAAAACGGTGCTAACGGCAATCAGACCATTTGAAACCGACAATGCTTGTCTGACAAGGCACTGCAGCCATGGAATAATAAAATTAACAAACAGGGTTACTGTCAAAAGAAGCTCATCACACTGCTATATTTACAGATAACGGGAAAATAAGGTCCTCGTTAAAGCAAGACGGCTTGAATATTCTGACGCTTTTCCACTGCCACCAAACATCAAACCTTGACCCAGCCCTATCGCGAACTGGCGGTTTTCTACCGTAAAGTACCCGAGCGGCACCCGTGCCCAGACCCATGAAATGCGCGGAGATACCGGTGTTCTGCGCAAGAATTATCCGAAGGAAATAAACGGCGTGACGTAATATAGAACAGCTGGACGGAATTCATTCGGAAATCAAATTATAATTCCGTTAGCTGGCATTTTATGTTACCATAAGACGGCGATTTTTACAGATGTGCTAGAAAATTAGGAAATTAACGCATAGTGAAACATGACGTACGCCGTGTGACTTCACTGTCGCTCTCCAAACCCAGCAACGCCTTTACTAAATGGACCCTTCTGCAGTGGAAAACCGAAGCGAGCTGGAATCGCGCTGTAATTAGTCCGTCGTCGCGGTTCGGCTGGGGTGCGGGTCGGTTCCTGTGTGCCAGTGGAGAAGCGCCATTAGACATTTTGTCAGCGTGCCAACAGAACTATTATAGACCTAACGTATGATCAGTTAACGGTTTGAGCATCCATAGCTATTGTGAAACAGCAGTAGGCCTATATAACACGTTTTTTTGTTTATTTTTTTATTTCTCCCCTGCGAATCTAACAGAAAACCCGCAAACAGCCCGATTTCAAGTATTACACCACATTTCTTTTATTAACTGCTCTTTATTATAAGGTTCGTCTTTCTGCAATGAATTAAGTCCCTACCAACTTCTACAGGATGAGAGGCTTCTGTGGGCCTATTTGTTACATCTCGTTTTCTGTAAGGAGGTGAGACATGTAACAATGTAAACTATATTTGTGACATACACTATTGAAGAGGGCACTGTTAATGCCTGCCTGCTCACCTTGGGAGAAGCTTTCACACCTTCCACAACGAACCCGTAGGGGCAATTGTATTTAATGCTTTCTTATTCCTCCCGTCGGCCTGGGGCTGTTTATGCTGTGCTTTATACAAAACAGTGGTTTTCCAGGTGTTATCTCACCACAAACCAATGAGTGCAAGTTCTTTCATTTTTAAACCTGTAATTTATTTGTTGTTGCTGCCATTCTTAATGAACAAAAATCTGGAAATACAGGTCGATAAAGTGATAAAGGTCCTTTAAGGTTATAACACTAAGGAACAAACCGATTTTGCAATTCTGCACTATTGAATTCTCCCGTTTCTTTATGCTTTATTTATTGAACTTCCTATTATTACTGCCTTTTAATCGCCCTTTCCATATTCACAAAACAGCCATAACAGGTGCAACAAATTTATGTTGTGATAATTTAGTATTTTAACACTGCACCGACAGGCTGACAAATATAGTAAGGGTTATTAAATGGCGCTGTCATTCCGCCCGTCCGTCACCGGCACAACAGAGTATGATTTTAAAAGCGCAGCATACAGATTCCCATAATAGTTATAAAACCCGTGTCGATGTGAATGACATTTTTTCTTCACGTGTTAGCAATTTATATATGTCAATATGCACCGTGTCTCCGTAAGAAATATTAACAGGTTCATGTATCCCCTGCATGAATGTATCTGGGTGAATAGCAGGTTTGCTGTTTGGGCTCCAGTTAAAAGTCTCGATCTCAAGTCCAAGTTTGCCCGCAGTGAATAGACCAGGAGGCAATAAATACCTGAAACACTGCTCGTGCTGGCAAGCGTGCGGTTGTTCAGATTTCTCTCCAAAGCATGCGTGATTAAATGACTGTCTTGGTCTCCGTCCAAATCATTTAAACCACCTCCGGACCAACGGGCACAGCAGCTATTGCGATGCTGGTGCTGACTCAAAATCACGCCACCCGGTATTTAGTAATCTAGAAATGCGGCCAAATCAGGCCGAGCCTGTCACGGACCACAGATGTCGGCAGCTGTCCACCGCTGCCCCCTCTGCCCATGTGACCAGCTCCAGATATGTTTCTCATCTAATAAGTCACCCGAGGCAACGATATCTTCACAATGGACTCCGATTCGTTAAATAATCTATGGTCCTACTCAAACCCCCCATATATATCATTGGCACCATAGGCACAAACTTCGAGCATATCAGTTTAAAACCTCAGCATATAGTCTTCCAGCAAGACAACACCCGGAGCTTAATTAACACACCGAAATCTATGGGGCAACGTTACTGTGCTAAACGTACGCTTGTTGAAGCTGCTCTTGTACATGAAAGCACATTTCTGGACCTCAGCCAATAAACACATACGTTTGTTCATAAGTCAACTGAACAACCGCACTCGGACTCATGAACAAGCAAATAAAAAGAGGAACTAATTCCTTAAAGTATAAGCTGAGCTGTCACTTCAAAATGAGATCCACCGGGAGTTCTGCCTTTTTGTCTACCCACAGCAGTAATCGAAGGAAGGATTAGCCACACCCACACTGGCACCCTCTAACAGCCAAGTGATGAACCTATAACCACTGCCACCACAAGGGGGCGTTATGAACCCTTAATATATCCGTGGTCAAGAGATACGTCTTTTACACGATTCATAAATCAGTCTATAAATAAATAAATACATATTTGCAAGTTATAGCGATCCCTTTTTAAGAGTTAAAGCTGTACATTCAGAGCGGAAGTAGCTATGAGCTGTTTGAGAGTAACGGCATGTCATTATTTCATATATAGTTTATTTCACAGCAGCTGTGTTTCAGACCTTATTAATCCTGAAGGAGGATTTTCTCCTTTGACTCTGTCACCGGCCAGCAAAGTTCAGAAGGATAATGTAAACGTGGCCCCCACTGAGCTCCTTGTCATGTGTGGGGAGAATCTGTTGAACTTGGCCTCTCATGTAATCCCCCCCACCCCATGTGATTGGGGGCATATAGAAAAAAAACAAGTTAGAGAGGCTGAGGAATCTGGGCTGAAAGCTGGTGTCCCTGGAAATAAAGGGCGACACGGGGAGGAATATGAAAGCGAAGGAGCAGAAACACTGGACATCAACAGGGGGTAGAAATGACAGATAAGGAAAAGGGGCAGAAACAGGGGAAACAAATTAGGGGTAGTTACTGTCAGCGGACAGCAGGGGGAGCTGGAGTGGTCTGGGGTACAGAAGAACCTGTGTTCAACAGGCATTCAGCAGGGGCGGTGTCATCTCCATGCTTAGCGCTTGCGCCTCCTGCTGTTAAGGAGTCTATGCACAGCAGCAGCCTCATCATCCACCTGGGGCTGCTGCAGTGAGTGCCCCCCCCCGCTGGGGGCGCTCACACACTTAGCCTGGCCTCTGCCCTGCCACGTCGTCCAAGCTGCCATTTTACGCTGGTAACCGTACATGGGCCAAAGTAAACACAGTGCATCGTGGGTAAGACTCGAACCATATCATGTTAAATGACGTCAAAATGAGCTTAAGAGAACATTAGAAATGTAATGCTGGGCGTAGAGATAACTGTATGTACAGGCCCTCATGACCATAAATAAGATCCAGTCAATAATCCGTCAATCCTGAAGACCCCCCCCCCCCCGACCGCCCAACTTCTGTTAAAATCCTCCCCACATTTAGCACCCATATCTTAGCTCGGATATCCTTTTCTTCCACAAAAAAAAAAAATCAACATTTCATGGTCATCTGGGTTCACCAAAAAAAGTAAATAAATAATTACATATAAAAAAATAAAGTTAAAAAATCTCCATGACGACGAGCAGGTTGGCGTGCAGCTTCGGTGCAGAATGGAGTCGCCTGTTAATTCGCTCTTCGAGTTCCGGTTTCCTTTCGCATTTTACATTAATAAGTGGAAATGGGAAACGTCCGTGACCCCCCGCCCCCCCCCCCCCACGATGACGTCACATGAATCTCTAGGCACCATCTCCGCTGCGAAAAATGTTACAAAACCACAGGGTGGCGCCACACCGCAGCCAAGGTTCTGCCGCATTTGACCGGCGGCGCGCCCCGGTCGTTATGTGAGCGATGCGTTAATCCCTGCGCCCTGCATGCCGGTTCCCGTCTAGCGGCTCCCCTTCGGCGGGCCGCCCGGGGCTCTCCCTCGCACCCTTGCCTCTGCCATCCACGCCGCCCTCTTCTTCGCTCCCCTCTCTCTCACATCCCTTTCAGGCTCTGGATGAAATAGGTTAGTCGGGGTTCGTTTTTTTTTTTTTGCGGTGAAAGCTTTCCGGTGGGTGAGCGCGTGGCGTGCCCTGCCCCCCACCCCCTCTGCTACTCGATGACCATGCAGCGCGGCAGGTGTTGGGAGAAGTACTTGAAGAGCTCGGCGGTAGCACCAGGGCAGTTGGTCAGCTCCAACTCCTCCAGGTCCTGGAGCTGAATGAGGCCCGATAGTCCGGTGGTGGTTAGCAGGGGGCAGCCTGAGGCAGCGGAAAGAGCATAGACACATATTTACTATTTACAGTGCTCACGGAAAGTTTTGTTTAATTTTGTAAAAATGTTGCAAATTTATTTGTTTCAAAAGAAAAGTCCATTGACAAGCAATGTTTAACATATCTACACATATCTTCCGCACAGATATTTTCTTGGTCACATTTAACTTGGAGACACAAATAATATAGTATTATGCTATTACTTATCTATTAATTTACCACAAGCTAAGTGTTAGTTACAAACTGATGTCATGTTTGTTCATCATTAATGAATCATGATGCAACTTGTAACCCAAGCAGTTACTTACAACAGTATTTGTTACTGTGTCTGTTAATTCTGTAAAACTTTGTGAACTATTGAAGGAACCAGTCATGAATAACATAAGCGATCGTTTGTTTATCATCACTGAATTGTGACGCCTCTTTTATCTCATTTAGCAACTATATTCATTCATAATTTGTTCATTATCTGTATTTCTGTCATCTCAAGTGTCACCATTTTCTTTTCATTCACTGTCAATTTTATTGACTGAACCATTCAGTTCTGTTTTTGCCATTTTTCTGTTAATTAAAGTTGTAGTCCTTGACTCCCACTGGGATACTAAACACAAATGTTTGATGCTTTATTATGGCAAAGGTGTTACTAATTAAAAAGCCCCCAATGAAATTACTTGTCAAGGAACTTTTTAACTCTGAACAGCTGTTTTAGAGCTATAACCTGGATTTTGATTTATTACTACTTGAAATGAATGTTTTACTTAATACTACTGGTTGCTTTGAAAGTAATATATTTTTGCAAACGAATGACATCATCATTTTTGTTATAAAACCAATAAATTCGATATTTTTACTGATTTGAACAAGCATGACTTTCTGTGAGTATCATTTGTTGGATTTTTGATTTTTCAAGAATAAATCTGGTGAAAATTTGTGACAAGACGCCAAAATGAGAAGCAGCCATAGTTTGGAAGGGGCACCCCATGATCAGCGTCCGACTCCGAGGCCTGAACCTGGGTCTCACCTGCCAGGGACAGCAGCCGTAGGTTCCTCATACCAAACAGGTGCTGCAGCCCAAAATCCTGCACCTGCGAGGGGAGACGGAACATCAGGAAGGAGTCGGGGATGGATTAAAGAAAGTGGCGGGATCAAACCAAAAGATGGGTGTCGGGATTTAGGAAAGGGTGGGATTGAGGATCCGGGTCGGGCCTGTGATGACAGAACCCAGTTTTAAATGATGGGTAAAAAGACACAAGGGATAGGAGCCGCTGTCACCTGTCCCCACCGGGGATATGCGCACTTCCCCCACCTCCACCTAGACGGCGATGCAGTTACACCAGAGCCTACCTGGCAGCACCACCGCAGGTAGAGACTACGTAAGGAGGACATCGTAGACAGGTACCCCAGGCCATTGTCGGTGATCCGGACGCACCTGCGGGGTGGGGAACACAGGGTCTGGGCAGGCCGTGATCCTCGAGTCGGGTTCGCGAGACCGCCCGAGGTCGGCCCGCAGGAGTGACTCACCGGTCCAGCACTAGCTCCTCGAGCCGATGCAGGTCGCAGGCAATGAACTCCAGCGCCACGTCGGTGATGCGGGGGCACCAGGACAGGTCCAGACTGCGCAGCTTGCGCAGGTTCTCAGCTACCAGCTCCACGCCGTCGTCGGTGATCTTGGAGCAGCCGGAAAGGCTGAGCTCCGTCAGGTTGGGCAGGCTGTGCACCATGTTTACCACGCCGTGGTTGGTGATCTCCCAGCAGGAGTGCAGGCGCAGCGTGTGCGTGGCGGTGCCCTGCCGGGCCGTGAAGTAGGCCATGGCCGTGTCGGTCACGTGGTACGCCTGCAGGCTCAGCTCCGAAAGGTTGGGCAGCAGCTGCGAGACGGCGGCCACGGCATCATCCGCCACGTTGATGCAGTCGCTGACGCTCAGGGAGGTGAGGCGTGCGTTCAGGCTGGACCAGAGGCCTGCCTCCGTGAAGTCGTTACAGCCCGACAGCTCCAGGTGCCTCAGACCCTGCATCTGCTCCAGCATCACCTGAAGGGGGCGCCAGGGTCACAATAACTGCTCACCAAAAAGCTGGAAACAAACAAGCTTTGTCGCAGCAGACAGCAGAAGCTAACAAACACCAGCTGAACAACTGCCTCTCCGGTTCTCCCTACTCCATGGGCCACAGCCTGACTCCCCCAGGCAGCAGCAGTATTTGTCACCATTGAAAACAAGGCCACAGACAGTCATTAAACTAAGTGTTAAATAAACATGTTCCTTATTTAGGAGATACTGAAGCAGCATGTTCTGCTAACGTAGGGCTGCCAACTCTCACGCATCTGGTGTGACACTCACGCTTTCAGACTCTCACGCTCATGCAAGAAATCTTATGGCAAATCTATATATTATCCCATTATAAACGTAAAATTAGCTACATCAAAAGTGTTGGGGTAGTTTGCAAACCCTCCAGACTATTTATAAGGTAATAAAACTGTTACGTACATGTTAATGAGTGTGAAGACTTGTCTCGAATTGAAAATCTCACACCAGCCAGCCGACTAAAGTTTGCAACTCTGTGGTAACCAGCTAGGTAGCTACAATCATCTGACTCTACTCGCCGGCCAAGGGCAACGTTACACGCAAACATGAAGTGATCCTATCCCAGCGGCACCATGAAAAGAACAGAAATGGAAGACTGGAATTCACCAGCATGACATCTGATGAGGATGCAGTAAATTTACAAAGCAGACGATGGGGGGGGGGGGGCTAAAATGACTTTTTTGATTGCCGCTTCGGGCCCATGGGTAAAGGAGGACAGGAGGAATGTAGCTCAAAGCCCCCTGGTGGGTGGGGCTATGACACAACACCCATCAGTGACCTCATTCCTAACGTGGGCCTATTGCCAAACAGTGTGAGGCCGCAGCCTTGCCTCAGAAGCAAGACGCATCCTGCTTTTAATCCAGCATAACTGACGCCCTTTACTCAGGCGGTTCCCATTCCAGCACCGTGGCCTGAAAGATGTTCCTGGCAGACCGCTTTCCGGTTGATTCTCCTTCACCATGATGCGGTTTGCCCACACGCAGCTTCAGAGAAACGCTCCGGGGAAATTCGGCATTGTGACCTGGCTGAGAGGCACGCCGATTATTTATGAGGGTATATTTCACCGCAGGAATCTCTGTCCTTAACCAAAAGAAATGATCCTCAAAATTTAGGAAATGCCTAATTTGTTTTATTCGTTGTCAAGGGTGGAGCCTGGATATGAGTAACCTCTAGTGACAATGTCGTCAGAAAAAATGTATGACGGGAATTAAAAAAAAACATAATTACACAAGCTTGTATATCAATGCATCACATTACTGTATAAAGCAAATTACTGGAAATACAATGCATTTAACTTATGGTATATTTTAATTGTATTCGATTAACTGACTTTGAAAAACTTTAAGTGATAAAATCACCTTTGCAGTGTAATTTCAATTGCAGAGCTGTCACATTCTACTGTGGTATCTTATTCCCTGCTTATCCCTGATTAAGGGGAAGGAGCTGCTGCTGTATATTCATAGTGTAACACACCTGTTTTGTAAGCTGTGGAGAAGCATTTTGGCAGCTGATGTATATCCCAAAGCATCGGGAATAACCGCGTCTATACCACGGGAGACTGAAACAGATCACACAGCTCCCAGTCCTGTTTGGTCGAACGCCTAAAAAAGGCTTGATCCGAAAAATGTCAGCTCTTCAGCAAATTAAAAGGCTGGCTATTTGATTTACGGTTTTGGTCACTGCCATGCCCTCAAGTTATTATCCAGTTCAAACACATGGGCGAATCTGCTAGCATCACAAGGTAACAGAGCATTAGGTGAAACTGTGCCTCTTGCTATGAGTAGTAAGGCAGGTTCAGAGAAGCCCATCTCAATTTGAGGGTAGAAGGACACTCTGACGCCGGCCTTCTTAGCACAGTATCAAAGCTCCCAAATATTGGTATCTATCAGCAATATTAGCAGTACTATTAGTAGTAGATGTCACAGCATCAGACATTAGCTTTAACATCTTGGGATGGTACGTTACACATGTCTCTGATCCCTTTATGTGTCTCGTACAAACACTGGGAGGGTAGAATCACCAAAACAGAAGGGTAAGACCATCCGGCACATGACAGTGATGAGGCCGACCTAGCTCACAACCGACACATAGAGTAAATCTTGACAAATATGGCAGACCTTCAGGAAGGGTCCCTAAAAGACACCATCAGACAGTTACCTCCAGCCCTGCGTCTGTAATGGTGGACCTCTTGAGGCTAATGGACCTGACGCCCTTCTTGGACAGTGGGTAGTTGTCAATGAACTCGCAAATATCCAGGTCAGAGACGCCCACCAGGCAGAAGGCCTGAAACCCACGCAGGGCAAATGTCTGCAGGTTGACGAACTCCTTATCGCCCCCTGGCAGCTGGTTGTAGAGCTCCTTGGCGTGAAGCACAGGCGTAACCCCCTCCCAGAACTTCGGCTGGTACAGAACCTTGCGCCAGGTTTTACACACTTGGGCCAGAATGCAGTTCTCGGCTGTGGTAAAGTACCACAACAGCCGATCCAGAACCTTCTCATCCAGCGCCAGCTGCCACTCCTGGGGGGCGGGTCTGGGGAACTTGCGGAGCTGGTGGGGGCACTCCGAAAGGTCTGGTCCCAGCAAGGAGGCTGCCATCGGTGGGGGCTCCATGCGGTAGGGCAGGCTGGGTGGGGGCAGAATGGTGGGCGCCGCAGAGGAGGACTGGCACAGGCGGTTCTTGGCGGCAGGGGTGCCCTTGGTGATGCTAGCAGAGCCCAGGCCGTTGGGCTGGGGGGGCAGTTTGACCATGCCGTTCCTCGTGACACAGGCAGATTTGAGCTCACTGGGGGTGGACATGTTCAGCATCTGGAACTGGAGGGGGGCAGAAAGAGCATCCCTGTTAGTGACAGGAATTAAGCTTAACATTGTTACACAATAATAAAAACAATAATCAATTACCATTAGCATTATTAGCCCAGAAGCATAACTTACAGAAACTGCAGTCCAAATTTTTATTAATATTCAGTTCATTACAAGGCGATTCAAGCATTTTGTTCAGGTGATCAGTTTCACACTCCTAAGCGAACTGGTCCTGCTTATAAGCACGCTAACGCTGCAGTGGCACGGATATCCATCCTCTCCGAATCTCAAAAGGCTTGTAACTTCAGTTTCATTTTACCAGATTGCAATTCCTAATTTTCTCCACGCGGTGGCAGCACACATGAGCAAAAAACCAGCAATTATAAAATTAATCGGAAGAGGCATGTTCATTCTCTCGTGAAAGAATCGCAACTTGCAGTTGCGTGGCATTCGTTGTAACCGTGCAAACAAAAAAAATACATAATAGTAATAATGTATTATTTGAGGTACACATCTTATGTTACAGTTACCCATCTTCAGGAGTGTCAGAAGCATTTTGAATGTGGGGGGGACACACTGGCGGTGAAGTAATATTTTATGCTAAATGTGGGGGGGTCCAAACGAATAATTATGAAATGTGAGGGTTACACGTCCCCCTCAGATTTAATGGTGATCTTAATGTATTTCTTTATATAATTAGCTGATTTCTGATGACTTTCCATCGATGACATTATGACTTTTCATAGACCTGAACATCTTCAAACAGAGTCCTGGACTCTTTTTGGTGTGGCCATTATGATCAGCCTGTTCCATTTCATTTTCCTACCAAATGACCAATTCAATTAATTAAATGAAGACCTGTATATCATGTGCGATATCCACAGTCCGGCGAGCAGGCAGGACGGGGAGAATAACGAGACAGGTAATCAAAATACAAGGGACGGGATTTAATCGGGGCAGACGGGGCAAGACACAGCATACAACGTCAATGACAGACCTGGGGAAACAGACTTGAATGCGGACTAAATACACAGGACTGACTAAATCAAACAGGAAACGGTGGGTAACAAGCAGGATCCACACGAGGGTAACGAGGTGGGCGTGGCACACGCGAGGGCTGGACGATCGGTCATGACATCATAATTCTGTCTCACTGCTACCAAAAAAACTACCATTACCTACCTACCTACTATCCATCCATCCATCCATCTTCCAACGGGTTATCCTAGACAGAGTAGTGGGCATGACAAGCACTACATAATATCCAGCTGAACTACTCATGTTTCAGTATTTCTTTAGTTTCAACTACTCCCAAATTAAAAGCACAAATCTTGTATAACTAAACCAAAGTCCATTCTGGTCATAACCAGCCTTTGCATTGCTGTTGCCAAGGTAACAGAATTCTGAAGCGGCACCGTGGTGCTGGGAAGGTTTGGCCCGGTCTGCTAAACAGATACCAGTCCGGGGATGCCAAATTTTTAGATATGAGAAAAGATTTAGTGTCCCTTCAGTCTGGGTGCTGGTGTCACCTCCACAGTTATCCTCTCTGATTCTGGTACAGAGCAGAAACAACACATAATGGTAATCTGTAACTAGGTGATCTATTTTCCATACCCCCTCGTCCTACGCAGGGTCCTCAAGGGTCTGGAGCGTATCCTGGAAGCTATGGGCACAGGGCAGCGAAGAACCAAGGACAGGGTGCCAGTCCAATGAAGAGACACATATATCTTTCAATATAAACTAAATTTTGATCATGTTAAATTAAAGGAAGTCAAGAAATCAGGACTCATTTTTTCATAATGGAGAGTCTAGTGAAGATATGCGTTTCAACCAAAGAACATCAAGTAACATCTTTTATGTTCACGTAGCTTGACTTTGAAGTCATTCCCTTGTAATGAGGAAGCATCTCTTTCACACCGCTCAGTTATAAACAATAAGCCTCCAAAAACCCTGTGTCGCCCCCTACAGGCGTTCTGTTCTTCAGACGTAAGCCATCCTCCAGCACCTTCAAGATCAACTGTCAGGCGCTGGTACGTCCTGCAGGGAGGCGACACCCGGCTCCTCTCGCTCCGTATCACCCACCCTCTCTCGTCTCCTGGCAACCCGTGATCGGCCACCGCGTCATCTCCACCGGAGGGCGCCGCGTGACATTATGACACGCTCCACTGGCTTGTGAGGCCGAAGTGAAAGTCACAAAGTGTGGCTTTATTTACGAGGACAGAACAAACAGCCCCGCAGAGTGTAGCTAATAAACAAACAATCGCGATTGCTCAAACGTGCGAAATGCGCTTGTTTTTAGTGCTGGTGCACTGCTAGCACACTGCGGTTTATTCATACGATTGTACATGACTCCTGTCCAGCGTAATTGCAGCTGTCTCTGTAAACGAACCTTCGAAAATGTGATGGATTCACATAACAGCAGACAACAAGACCCTACATCTCCACGAAACAACAGCCACGGACACACAGATGTGACAGGTCACATATTTTCCTCACACACACTTGTGCTGGCAATGGTATAAATCACCTCGCTAGAGATGTTGACAGGCCCCGATAAACGAGCACAACCGCTTCAGAGAAGCAGAAGTTCAGTGCATCAAACATCCCACACACTGAACATATTAGCTTTTAGAGGCAGGAAAAAGCACTGGGAGAAATACTCGAACGCCCCCGCGAGTGAAAACGCACTACAGCGCAAACCCACAGCCCTGCTGCGTTATACCGCCCACGAGAGACGGCGCGGATAAACCATGAGACGCAGAGATTAATGAGCGAATAGAAACGCGTGGTGGTGGTGGTGGAGGGGGGTGTCTGCGCTATCAGAAAAAGCCACCCCTTGACTTCATGCTGCCCCGATGAGGCGTTATTGATCATTCCATTTAATAATCCCAATCCCAGAGATCTGTAAACCCTGCCTTACCAGGTCACCAGGGCAACATGCTCATCAGTCATTTTATGGGTCAGTCTGTCACCGTGGTAACGGATCTCATTTTCGTGGGGGGACATTAGTCTGGACTGGAAATCTACAATATTTATGTCTACATATTGTCTTTACTACAGCTGCATTCTGTCTGTGGTTCCTATCACCTCAGACACAGCGACGCCCTCACAGGGTCACAAGGCAATTACAGCCATCACGCACCTATCATACACACAGCCGTCACTGACTTGCGCGATGCCTGGCAGAGGGGGTATCGATCTGGGACAGGATTACATTACCAGGGGTGGCGGGGCGGGGGAAAGTACAGTTTTCTCTCTTTTCACATTCCATTCCTTTAGCAGACGCTTTTATTCAATGTGACATATGACTAAGAAGGTCAGACAGTCTTTGGAGTGGCTGGGGTTAAGGCCCCTACTCAGGGGCACCATGGTGGAATTACTCTGCCAACCCTGGGATTTGAACCGATGACCTTCCAATCATAGGCACACCTTTCACCCCTGTTATGGAGGTGGTCGATGACACTGTCCCAGTAACTAATTCTATATTAAGTGGTTTGAGGCACCTTTGTCAGGAAAGGAGATACAAAAAATAAATGTAATGAACTGGTGCTTTTTGACGTCTTTATCGATATAAATGACTGAGTCTCGCGAAGTATGTGCTTTAGCTTAAAAGAATGTTCTCACAACTAGACAAAAGTGAGGAATGATTTGCGGTCAGAGACGTTATGATGAGGTGATGAAGGTGAGCTGAATGCTGGATTATCCTCCTGCCCAACTAGCTGGAAAATGAGTAGAAAATGTGTCTGGGTTAGCGGCTGGTTGCTATGCGACTCATGGCGACCGAATCATTACATGACTAAAGCAAATATTGACCCGTCAAACTGAAACCGAGATCCAGCTCTGGGAATTTTATGGTGCAACCTCGTTAAATGAAGGCAATCATTCAGGCTGTGATGCAGAGACCCAGTGGCCTCACACCTCTAGGGTTGTGGGTTCAAATTGCACCTACACTCTGCATATGGAGTTTGCATGATCTCCTTGTGTCACGCAGGTTTCTTCTGGCTATTCTAGGTTTTAAGCTGCAATCCTAACATATGCATTTAGGCTAAGTGTCAATTCCGAAATGCCCGCAGTGTGTGTGAACCCTGTGATGGACTGGAATCCCACCCAGGGTGTACCTCGCCTGCCTCATACCTCGTGCTGCTTCGGATAGGCCCCAGGTCCCCCTCCAAGGCTGTCTGGGATAAACGTTCAGAAGATTTATCCTGTGACTCTCTGCGGCACAGTCTGGGAACGTAACCTTAATGGTTGCTTGGTCAACAATGGAAATGCCCGTGTGCAGATGAAAAACACAATCAAGCCTGCAATTTCATGAGTTTTCAATACATATTCATCACTTTGGAAAAAACATTAATATAAAAGCATCTTCTCCACAGTTCCCCCAGCAGATAAAATTAGACGTAAGACACACATGTGTTGCATATCTTACATATTTGGTTTTTACATGCAGTCGGTCTGTAGATGTTTTTGCCCAAAGAGACTTATGGATGACGAGTCAACAGTTAAAGTAACAGAATTCAGAGATGCGCTGTTAGGTCCTTGTGCAACCTTGTACTCAACCTAGCAAAGAAAAGGGTAATAAATTTGTCAAGAATAGGTTAAATATTAAAGTAGCATTTTAATGCCCGGGAGTAGCCATTATTTGTGAGCTAGGAATAACCAGCCAATCAGAGGGGTGGTGATGGTTCATGGCTGACACAGGTATAACATATGACATGCCATCATGCCATGTCAAACTGAGATGGTGAGGGGACACCAGGAGACCAGGAGCATGTGGAGTGTATGCCACCCCTCCATGATGGCTGTTTCCCTGGTTACAACTACAGAAGACCAACCACAGACCATCCAGGCCATCCATAGTGTTACATTTACTGATCAACCAAAGCTAAGATTCACACTATTCCACTTTTCAATTTCCTCCCAACTTCATGAAGTTCAGGAACCACCAGTTAACCATCTATCCATCTTCATATGATAACTGTCTATAGTAACTGCTTACTAAGCATGTGTGATAGGAACCTGTCCTGGGAAATGTAGCCATTTTAAGTCTTAAGGACTATCATCGATCCATCATCCATCCATCTTATAACCACTTATCCTGGTCAGAGTTAGAAATGACCCATCGTTGGCTGCATGATGATTAAGATTCCCCAGCTTTCACTTTCAGTGGCTGGAACTGAGCAGTGTTACAGACATCTGAGTCAGCATGTTTCTGCGAACTGACCTGAGATCAGCCGCGGTGCGTCGACCCGTCACCAGCCTCACATTTGCTCACACTTCACTGGCTCACTTCTGTTTAGTTTAAGTACATTGACCATTTATAGACACAAGTGGTGCATGAGTCTTATAAATAAGTCACCACCTCACATCCATGTGACACAGGGAGAAATGCAAACTCCCCTCACATTGAGCGAAGGCAGGATTTAGACCCAGAGCCCGTGCAGTAACAGTGTGACCCACTGAGCCAACATGCAGCCCATGCATAAGAATGGGTACGATAAAATAAAAATGGAAGCAGTCCTGTGATTACTAACCAGAAAAAGATTTGAAAAGGATGAAGACCAATCTGCTGTGCTCCAAAACACCCTAACAGAAGACTCCTGAAGCTGCTGGGTGGGCCACAGATCCTGAAGCTGCTGCATGGGCCACAGATTCTGAAGCTACAGAATGGGCCACAGATCCTGAAACTTCTGAATGGACCACAGATTCTGAAGCTACAGAATGGGCCATGGATCCTGAAGCGTCTGGATGGGCCAAGGATCCTGAAGCTGTTAAATGGGCCACAAAACCTGAAGCTGCTGAATGGTCCACAGATCCAGAAGCTGCTGAATGAGCCACAGAACCTGAAGTTTCTGAATGGATCACAGATCCTGAAGCTACAGAATGGGCCACAGACCCTGATGCCATTGAATGGGTCACAGAACCTGCTGAATGGGCCACAGATCCTGAAGCTACAGAATGGGCCACAGATCCTGATGCCGTTGAATGGGCCACAGATCCTGAAGCTACTGAATGGGCCACAGGTCCTGAAGCTGCTGAATGAGCCATAGAACCTGAAGCTTCTGAATGGACCACAAATCCTGAAGCTGCTGGATGAGCCACAGATCCTGAAGCTGCTGCATGGGTCACAGATCCTGAAGCTGCTGGATGGGCCACATATCCTGAAGCTGCTGCATGGGCCACAGATCCTGAAGCTGTAGGATGGGCCACAGATCCTGAAGCTGCTGAATGGGCCGTAGAACCTGAAGCTGCTACCTGGGCCACAGATCCTGAAGCTGCTGGATGGGCCACAGATCCTGAAGCTGCTGCATGGGCCATAGATCCTGAAGCTGTGGGATGGGCCACAGATCCTGAAGCTGCTGAATGGGCCACAGAAACTGAAGCTACTGCCTGGGCCACAGATCCTGAAGCTGCTGGATGGCCCACAGCATGCCTCGCCCCCCCCCGGCCCCGCCCAGAAGGGGCCTGTAGGAGTGACACCCCGTTCCCCACTGCATGAAAACACATAGGGGAACAAAGGAGCGACAGAGACCAGCAAACCATGACGCCCATGGAAGAGCCAGATGTTTAGAAACAATCAGCATTATACTGAAGGGGACAGAATCAGACTCCATGAAGCAGGCCCACACAGCACTGACAGAGATCACCTATGACGCCACATCATCCTCAGCGTCCAGCAGACAATGATTTCTCTGGTCATATAATCAGACTTAGACAATGACTAACTCCATGCTTCTGTGTTTGGGTTCACTAGCCGTGCAGAATGAGTCAAATTCTGCTCGCAGATTCTCTGGTTCACAAGGGAAGCTGCTATTGGCCGGTACCATGGTCATGTGATCTACCGGGTTTGTGATGTAACTCATCAAACCACGAAGGCTTGATTCATCAGGTGTACCAGTGATCCCCACCACAGACTAAACCAACTGAACAAACTACTATTACCACAATTCAGATCACAGAAGAAATAATCCCACACACAGACCAACAACAAGCATAAAAAATGATGCAAACTGAACGATTAAAACGATTTCCTTAAATTGCGATTACTGTTATTGTTATTAATTGGTATAATGTAAATGCTGTAAATGCTTCAGAATTACAGTTCCTGCTAAAAAAAAAGAAAGAAAAGTCATTAATTGTGTTATGAAATGGTGGTAATTTACAAAGTGCCATTTTGTCAGGCTGACGCCTCATCTGTCACATGTCATCACCTAGATCTCCTTCCCCCGCACGCTCGGCTCTCACGGTAATTTGTCTCCTTAAGATTCGAAAGCGTATCACTCCCGTTTTTCCCCGAAGCTGCTGAACAACTGGGGACAGAATTATCCCGGGACAACTGATGCGTCTCCTGGGCTTTGGAAGAAGGGAATCCTCGCGCCCCACGAAGAGGGCAGACGGCAGGGGTCAAGAGCGACTCCCACCACCATCCGATAACGGGATGGTCAGAAACATGTTTAGTGTTATATATGCTGGGCAGCTGAGGGAGTGGCAATGATGACGCCAGAATTCCTCTGAATGTGCAGTGTGATCAAAGAAACGTGGGGTGAACATGTTCTGGGATCGCTGGTATTTGCTGAGCCTCCCATGAGTTTGGCCCAAAATCCAGCGTCAATAACCTACTTAGAATAAAGGAGGAATCCGTCCCATCACTTTCAAATCGACGCGATCCCATCTTTTCCCCGTTTAAACCTTAAGCAATTACATGTCTTGTTCAGCAGTGTTTACAAACAAAACCGTTACATTCAAGCCGGGCTCGTTGTAAAATAGCTATGCGGCATGTTCAGCGTTACACGCCGACTGTATAAGAAAGGTTACATCATTGGCGCTAAGCAGATGGCCACGTAATATATGCATTATTACACACGTCAAGTTATCTCGTATACGGATTGTTGCAGGGAAATATGCACGGTATGCGGGCGACAGGGTGGCCTCACGCCGTCACGGTTAAGGGTTCGAGTCCCGTCTCCGCTCTGTATACCTGGAGCTTTCATGACATTCCATGGTCAGTCCGCAGACACACAGTTAAGACTAAACTGCCCGTACTATATGATTGTGCATGCATGTGCCCTGCGTTGGACTGGCATCCCGTCTAGGCTGTACTCCGCCTTCTGCCATTTTCTGCCTGGGAAAGGCTCCAAGACCCCCTGCGACCTTGCTCAAGATAGGCGGATGTTGTACGGGTTGAATACACTGCAAAGCCGTACAAAACGCCTGCTATGATCTCGTCGGATCGGTGATTCCGGTTCTCCCCGTTTCTCACACACATCTCGTTATGCCACCAATCGCCATGTAAAACCGTTCATCGATAAAGCCGATCGGTTATACGGACGTCGGCCGGATGGGCATGCGTTTAAAGAGAGGGAGGGACGCCTTACCTTTTATTTGCGCCGTCTATGCGTGTGTTAATCCATGATGGGCTCGATCGATCAGCCAGGTCCGATCACGTTTCCAATAACGCAAAAGCGCCAGCAAATAAACAAAAAAAGGATTTAGCCCGTTATTCCCCCCCCCCCCGGCACCGGGTGGCTGCGGAGCGGTGTATCCTGCCAACTGTGAAAGGAAAATGGGCGTTTATGTATAAGATGTCGGATACAGCACGGAAAACGGGCTGGAAATAACGGGACTGCGCTTCGGTCTCATTGAATGGTGCGCCGCACAAAGCTCGCCTCCTCCCCGCACACTCACAGGCTCACAAACGGAGCGAAGCCACTTAAAGAGATACGAGCATTAATATTAATAATGCATGCCTGTAGGCTGTTAAGCATCGAGTTGCAATCTTTTTTAAAGCGCTGAGCACAAAATAGCCGGGCCCCGGCATTATATAATCCAATATCCACTTCTCTTACGCATCTGTTTTTAACGCCGCCAAAGATGAGAACAAACAATTAGTCACCCCTGTTTATCTTATCAACACAAACAGTACGTTACTTTTTATGCATGCTCCTTACAACGGAGGCGCTGTGCTTTGCCAAAACTGTCCCCCACAACGTTATACAAGCGGTGTTTTACAGGTAAATGAGATTTCATATAGCATTGCTATTTTAGAGGATTGGTGGGTTCCTGTATGTTTATAGGGGGCTTTACATTTTTGACACTGGAATCTAACTCAAACGTTTCGGCTCTATTTGTTTATTCGTTTTATTTAAACCGCGTTTATACGGCTGATCCGCTAAGCAAAACGCCCGAATATAAACCACGAAATCCAAGGCATATGGCGAGCTATTCCGCCGAAATGGTTTGCACCTTGACGTACTTGGGAGCAAAAGATGAAGAAGGTGACACACTTGTCAAGACCGTTGATCACTTCAAACCGGAGCCGATAGACGGGCGCCTGTACTCGGGCGCCCGCGCTGCCTCTGCCGGCGTTGCGCTGTGCAGCGAGCTGGGAGGGGGGGGGGGGGGGGGGGCTTTATGTTTATACCCA
>JAODLD010000004.1:293399-316625 GCA_026781065.1 Mormyrops boulengeri | reverse complement strand
AGCAGGAAGACTATTCCATACTCCAACTACACGCTGTGTGAAGAAGTGCTTCCTCAAGTTCATTTTAAAATGTTCTAAGTGAGCTTAGAGAGCACACAGAGGAAGGTATCCCGACTGACACCAGCCCTCTCCGTCACCCAGCAAACTTTGACGGTTGATCGAGAAGGCGAGTTTTGATTGGCCAGGGCAGTCACCGGCCGACGCAGAGTGACAGCTCCCTCCTCCAATTGGGCGCCTCCACCTATAAAAAAAAGGGACCGCTATCCACAGGGATGTAACACAAAAATAGACTGCTTAGATTTTACTTTTCCCTTTTGCAAAAATTAATGCGAGAATCCAGGGGCGTAGCTAGAAATCCTGGGCCCCCCAGATATAATGCCACCTTGGGCCCTCTCAGTAGATTTTGCTGATGGGGGGGTGAGTCCCCCTTGGGCCTACAATGGTACATTCTGGGGCCCCTATACAACGCTGGGATGTCCATACCCCTCCAGCAGCCCTCCAGGGACTGATAGAGCCATTGCCTTGCAATGCGGCATGCTCAGAAAAATCCAGAAAAATGTTACAGAGCTGAAAATGGCTTTATTATTATATTCCAGCTCCACAGAGATGGCGTGTTCAGGGAAGGGTGTAATAATTTTAAGCCTATTCAAATGATAAAATTCACAGTTGTAAACAAACCTTGAACTAAGGATTTTCAGCAGCTTGTGTAATATTTGCTAAATTAAACTTTTTTCTGTGATGCTTAAAAGACTTTTAAAATGTTTTTATTAAAATGGAAAGAAGAGGACACTCTTCCATCTTTCAAGGCAACTTAATGTATTATTTGACACAATATTTGTAAAATCTGCTTTCTGCTTTTTTACTCAGATGAAAGCCATGTGTAGGATCCCTACTCTGCCGTTTCCTGGCAGAAAGCTGTCTTTACAGTGCGGTCTCCTGTCAGGTCCCTTGTGTTTTAATCTAGCTTTGTTATATACGCGAAAATGATTTTTGTCAAACCAGTGCGCATTACATTTACGACAGGTACACACTACTGCACATTATCCCTTGCTAAGTCTTTATTTAGAGATTATTGCTTCAGTTTCAGCTACACATTGAAGGTTTTATACTTGCATTTTACCAGCAGCCTTGATCTGAGTTGACTGGAATTTGAATTGGCTCTTAATGTGAGAATGTGGTACGGGATGGTCAAGGGGGATTGGAGATCTGGGTGCGGTTTGGTTTATCTGTAGAGTGTAATACAACCTCTAAACAGAGTAGGTCTCAATCTTGCAGAAACCAGATGCATTATCTAAATGCAGGGTCACATACTGTAGACATTAGGTGCAGTTTATAGTTATTAAAGTTGTTAAAACTTCCAAAAAGAATAAAAATATCCATTAAAGGACATATGCTGACCAAAGGTCCCTTTTAGTGTGCTGCTGTGTATTGGTGAAACATTGTACATTAAGGACCTGTGGTCCATATCATATCCACAGTCTCCGTGTCACCACCACCATGACAACTAAAAGCCCAAAAGGACCACAGATGTCAAGGTGGCAGGTCTCACCTTGTCTTGGGAGGGGGGGCCGTGGGCTGGGGATTCATTTAGCACAGAATCCACCTGTGACTGGTGGGCCTTCAATCTGGGAGGCTGTTCCCACCTCAAACGACAGGCTGGATCGTACATTTATAGAGAAGCGAAGGGTGCAGGCGGCCCGTAAACAGCGTGGCACAATGGACCGTAAACATCATTCCACATGCGGTGAAACGCAATTTAACCGGGGAGAGCCCTCCTGTGGGCCGCTTCATACGGACTGCGCCTCAAATTATATCTCCGGCTTTTTTTGGCGCATAAATACCCTCTCCAGGGACATCCAGGCTGGCGCCCCGCGCCGTAATGGAGTCATAGGTAAGAATAGGGGGTATGAATCAGCCTGACATTCCCATTACCCACCTGGGCAATGCATTTGGCCACAGACCGGCGTCCTGTGCAAGCCAGAGCAATATGTTGCGTCTTCACATTGTTCAGGTGACAGGTATAGATTCTAGGACTAGTCCTTTGCTGAATAAGCCTCGACCTCCCTGTTCTGAGCTGTGCAGATATGATGAAATAATTTATACAGGTACGGTTTACATGTGTGCTTTTGACTGGCCTACAAAGCTTTGTCATGGTAAATGATTCCATCCCTTGGACATTCTTCAGCATGTGTTAGGACTTGTATGTATAAGGACTATTTTGCTCGTTTAACTGCATCCTGGCCATCCCTCGAATTTGTTGACGACTTCTTGCCGCTCTTCCCTTCCACAGATCGTGTGAAGCACAGAATATATGACCTTCAGCAACTCTGCGTCTCCACCACAGCGCTGAGACAGAATTAGCCTCCACTGGTTAATCTTTAATTGAAGTGCCTCGGCTCATCTTCACGATCATGCCAAACTGTGGGCACTGCGATGGACAGCTTTAGTGCCGTGGGTAAATTCGCCCTGTAGAGTCACAAACATCGCACGGGACTCAAGATCCTACGGCTTTGTTTTTGGAAAAAAGGATTGTATCATTGGAGGAGTTATTGCAAGCCCAAATCACACTAAATAATGAATTTAAACAACTCATTTTAATTTAATCACAGTCTTTATTTTCTTTAATTTTTAATTTACAATATAATTAACAAGGAATCTATTGGTGAAACCAGTGCTGTGCTTGTGGGAGATGTCGTGGCAGTTTGAGTAACACAAAGGCAGCCTTTAGAGATACATATTGCAGCTGGACCAAGGATGGAGGTCCGGCACACTCAGATATCTGCCGGGGAGATGGAGATGGAGGGCCACTCCATCACTTGGGCTGCTACAGCGCGTTCAGGGTGCGGGACGCACGGAGCTTGGTCACAGGCTGCTAATGTGACCCGCTAACGCAATTAGCGCGAAGCAAAACAGCGATCGACGGGCCATTGATGCTAAGGCCCGCAAATAAACAAAGAACTGAGGACTGATAATGAGATCCTTATAAATAGGCACAGAGTGAGGCTGCGGGAAAAAACACGCGTGCGGAACTGCGGCACGGATGCAATTCTCTGAATTCATAGATATATAATACAGAGTTCCATTTCAATATGTATATATATGTATGCATTTCTTTTTTTCTGGGCTGCAGTAATGCACTTCAGAGATATAAAATAACGCGGATTACAGAAGCTCTGAGGCTGAGCAGGACAGGAGCAAATGGTAGACAGAGTTGTGACACATTAGCTTAACCGTAAGGAGGGGATGACATCTGCACAGAGCCGCCCCACCGTCTGGGAGACGTTCCGGCGGCTTCCACTAACGGCTGTGATCAAGTCTTCTGCAGAATGTAGTTTAAAAGTGTCTGGGAGTGTGCAAATTAGAGCTGCGGAAACAAACAAGAGACCCCCCCCCATTTAAACGTCAGCTGGAATCGGTGGAATAGAACCAGGTCATATGACCATGGCGTGAGAGTGACGTCTCTGAACAATGTTACGGCCACTTTCCTGCGGGTGACGTATGCCTGAAAAATTGTGCTCTCACAGAGGGAGATGACTGAGTACCTTTGTGTTTCCGTAACCTCTCAGTATTTAGAGGTTAACAGGAGCTGTTAAATTATAGTTATGTTAAAAAAAAATTGCCAAGGTGGGAGACGATGATAAATATATAAACTCATACATTCAAACTCAAAGAACACCCAGGATTATTTACATTGGAATATTTTATGTGCAACAACAGCAAACAAACAAACAAACAAAAAAAACTATGAACAACTGAATCTCATTAGCTAAGAATTAAACTGACAACACCAAGCAATAATGCCTACCTATCAAAAAACAACACAGCTAAATGTGACACCTTGTTATATGAAAACCTACATTTTGCCATTATTCTCTGGTGAACACCGTTTTTCTCTGGCCTGATCAAACCGGAAAAATGTTTGGTTTAATGTACAGAGCATAAGCATAAGCCTACTGGTGTCATTTGTTTGGAACACAAGTATTTCATCAAACAAACGAAAATTATTGAATTTTGATAAAAAATGCTTCTCCTTGGTATGGAGAAGCCTGCCTGATTGCGTTACAGAACAGCCCCGGGACGCCATCAGTTATTTAACCGAATTCTCCAAAAGTTGCACGCAGAGTTTAATATTCTCCCGTTAATCAGAGTTTAATATTTCCATTTTAATCAGAGTTTATTATTTCCACTTTAAGCCCTTTAATCATATATGAATATAACACTGGGTCTGTATTTAAGATTCTGGCAGATTTTAGCTGCGATTTGCAGGAGCTCAGAGACATACAGAAATATCTTCATACGGCTGTGTGGCAGTGATAGTTTTTCAGAAATATAAAGTGATCACGCGTCATGCTGTCATATCTGTTTCCAGGGCCAGAGGGAGCTCACCTATATGACGCGACACGGCCGTACAGAAGGTCTCAGCCACAGAGCCGGGAGAGAGGCTTTGAACGATGATGGTCTCTCTTAAGATGTTCTTACTCAATCAGACGAACAGCAAGGAAAAGGAATCCATCATTTTTTCAGAAAAGGGCCAGAAGTCCTACTCTGAAAAGCTACATGGGGGATCGGGAATCCCAGTAACCCCCCTGCCCCCCCACACACCCCACGGTCTCTGGCGGTCTGGGTCGGGAGGGGATATGGACCAGATCCCTCAGCACTGCTCCTCTCCCAGCGAGTCCGGGCCGTCCCCCAGGTCGGCTGTGGCGGTGCTGGGCCTGGGTCCCGCCTTGGCCCGACTGGCCCCGTGGGCCGGGAACACTTCCACAGATCCAGACACAGACTGCACTGGGCGGTCCCGGAAGTAATGGAAGGCCTCCTGTTCCAGGAATGTCCGGTCTTCGTGAAGGCTCTGCTCGAACAGCTTGCGCTTGTGCCGGAACTCGATTACCGTCTTCGTGTAGGAGTTGAGCGTGGTGACGGAGGCTGCCATGCAGCAGGTGAAGGATCCCCAGGCCAGGCTGTGGGAGAAGAGGGCGGGGCATCATTCCCAGGGTCTGCGGGGCGCAGAGCAGCCAGTGCCATGCCAGCCTCTGATACACATCACCCTCAAGGCACCAACCCTGCCTGTAACTGTGGTAGCGGCTGCTCACTGCTTCACATCAAACTAACCGATGCCTCATGAGGTCTAGTGAGAACCAGTTGATAGGACATCTGTGCTTTAAACACTGCATTGTTAAAATACTAGGTCGGTCCACACAGTTCTGCAAAGGGATTGGGTGGCATGGAGACATGTGACTAAAAGTGACCAATCAGAAATCAGATAAAGAGACTAGGTGGGCACGAGGTGGCCCCGGCATCTGCCTGCGGGGGGCGCTGTGGAGTGACAGATGTCATCCAGCCCAAAGCTCTGCTGTACGCTCAGGAGCTTAAAGATCGTTTGTGGGGCAGCAACATGCCGTGAACAAAATAACACTCCTACACAATGCCCTGTGGACCCTTCGTTGCTGCGCTGTGTCTGTCTCTCGAGTGGGTTCAGTCCCATCAACTTCAGAGAGTAAAAAAAAATGTAATCTGATCACAGGCAGAATAGTTCACATAATTTAAGGCAGCTTAACGGTATTACCCTTAATAGCCAAATGGCCTATAATGTCCTTAATACAGCTCTTGGACAATTAGACCTGACTTCATTATGTAATATGTGAACATAATATATAGATAAAAGTTACATCTATTAGCAGCGACGCAGGCCGCTATTCACACGGTATCTATGGAAACCCAGGGCCCTTGCATACGGCGGCCCATCATGTCACAACCAGTAACTGGTAGTAAAACCTTCATTGGAATTAGTTTTACTTACTTTACCATCTGGCCCTAAAAGCAGCAGGCTGTTTGGGGCTGGTGTCTTTGGACATACCCCACAACTGATCACACCCCACATCTC
This sequence comes from Mormyrops boulengeri, assembly GCA_026781065.1. Classification (NCBI taxonomy): domain Eukaryota; kingdom Metazoa; phylum Chordata; class Actinopteri; order Osteoglossiformes; family Mormyridae; genus Mormyrops; species Mormyrops boulengeri. Next base: position 310,744 of record JAODLD010000004.1, on the reverse strand, counting down.
ACCCTTACTGCCTCATCCTTATTTATACGGCTACATATTTATTTATTAATGACATGTTTTTCAACTTTTTTGTTTCTATTTTATTTTCAATTTATTATTTTGTGTACTTTTGCCTTGACAGTTTAAGTCAGGAGTGGGCAATCTTATCCATCTCCCTAATTAGGTCACTAATTAGAGGACTGATTGGCTGAAGAGTCCTCACATCTGGGTTTGAACAGCTGACCTAAAGGTTATACCAAAAACCTGCACACACACCGGCCCTTTGCGGATAACATTGCCCACCCCTGGTTTAAGATGTATACTCACGCCACCAGGGGGCAGCACGGTGGTGTAGTGGTTAGCACTGTTGCCTCACACCTCTGTGACCTCCGCCATGGCTCAGTGTGTGGAGTTTGCATGTTCTCCCCGTGTCGTTGTGGGGTTTCCTCTGGGTGCTCCAGTGTCCCCCCACAGTCCAAAAATATGCTGAGGTTAACTGGAGTTACCAAATTGTCCATATGTGTGCATGTGTGAGTGACTGGTGTGTGAGCGTGCCCTGTGATGGGTTGGCACCCCATCCTGGGTTGTTCCCTGCCTTTTGTGCGAGGAGGAAGTGTGGGTGCGTGCAGGCAAAAGGGCGGCAATGACCAGAAAGACCAGCCGTAGTCCCAGGTGTGCGGCCTCCAGTCCTCCGGACCCAGGCTGACGGTGATCTGGAAAACCTGTGTGTACATCATGTGGGCCACCATTCCTAGCAGTCCTGAGAAATGACAAACGACACCAGGTTAGACACCCATCAGCACCTCGAACACTGCTTAAAAAAATAAGGAAATTTATTATCCTGGAGGAAACTGTTTGTGATAGATGGTGCAGCGCACGACCACATAGGACGATAAAAATAGACAATTCACAGTACCACGATTTCTATATAAAACAAATAAGCATAACATAAAGAGAAGGTAATAGATAAGGGGGTAAATATGACGACAAGTACAGTAAATATTGCACCATAAACAGATTGTGATAAAAATAGATAAATAGGTAATATTGCTCATGTGCCCACAGGCTATACAGTTTGAAGGCTGTTTAGTGCCCGTTTATACTCACACACAGCATACGTGACTATGCCCAGACATGTTACAGTGGTGTCCAAACGCAGTGACACATATGTGAGGGAGAGGGTTCTTCCAGCCGCATGCCACAATCAGCCTCCAGGCATTTGGGCCGGAAATAGTGCCATTACCCCAAAAAGTACCACGGTAATGTTCCCGTAGCACAGACACAGAGGCTCCTCGCGTATTTAAGTCCAGCCCTGTTGTCTATGGCCAATTACCGCAGTGTACTTTGTTCCACATATTGCAGATTTAATTTACTTCTGTAATTTAATACTGTTGATTTATATTGCTCATTAAAACAAAAAGACCTGACACGGCCATGTTCTGCTTTAATGCCAGAAGAGGCTCCAGAAGAACCTCGTCTTCGTACGTTATAATTGCATCGTACATCAGAAGGATAACCCTCGGACCCGCATAATACTTTTCATATAACAGTAATAATTCAGCACTAACTCTAAGACCCCATAACTGTAAATCTGCCCTGCATGGATCTGAGGGACTATCTTTCGGTCTCGGGGTGTCACGAATGCTAGGGCTATTAATGTGAGGCGGAGACATGCCGGAAACATGTTGCTGTTTCTTTAACTTCAGTTTAATTAATTTCAGACAATACATCCCGTCCTGAGGGGAAATCTTCACTTACTGCTGTATAAAAAGGGCTTTTTATTAGCCGGTTCGTTTGGGCACGCTCCCGCCTCGCCTCCTGCTGCACCTCCGGCCGTCCACGCCATTTCCTTCAAGGTTGAGGCAGAGCAGCAAAGCGCCCGCTGACAGCACAGTCGGCCCGCAGCGCTGGCCAGCCGATGTGACAGCCTGCACCGGCCACCTGACCGGCTCGGCGGTGCAACAGATGACACGCTGGAGTGCGTGAGCGTCGCCGCTCTCGTGAGAGTGAAACGCGAGGTGTTTCTCAATACCAAAAACGCAAAGGCCATACCTGTGGACTTTACAAGACTGGTCTTGCTAACTTGCCTTGTTAGAATGAACTTGGGCCGCAATGAAACATGGGATTGGTCTCGTTAGGCGAAGATGCAACCAATGTATTCCTGATATTTGGGGCAGAGCTAGACCAACATCTGGGGATTTTTACTGTCCTTGTGTACTTGTAAAACGTGTACACGAGAACAAGTACGCATATTGAGAAACACCATGGCCCTGTGCCGGCTGCACGCGCCACATAGCTCTCACATGACATTTAAACCTCTTATTCTGATTCCCTGTGCATGCGGTCAGCTACCTGAACAAGCCGGATCAAACCGGCCAATTCATGCCATTACCCATCTGCATGGAGTCACTTCGTGTTATCATCATGAAAAGCTTTTACTAATTTAAAAAATACTTTAAGACTGATTTGATTTAATGGACATGCCCTAGGCCTCTGTGTCCTTGACTTTTTAATTTTGGGTTTGGTTTACATCATCATCATCATCATCATCATCATCTTACAAAGTCTGGACTCTAGGTTTCTTACATCATGCTTAACAGCTACTGATGCGAGGTGGGTCACCTCAGAGAAGGTGCCTTCGACCACCTGTCGAGCGCTGAATTCTGAGGCTTCACATATGGCAAATCTGTTTTCTAGGAAAGCTTCCATTGGTCTGAATTACTGCGCGAGTCTGAGGGTAGCCGGGCTAATTTCATGGAGAGGGGCAATCAGCCAGTGTGAAGCCTAAAGGAGGCCAAGCTAATCTGGGGCAGAGGGGCAATCAGACAACATGAGGCGTGGGGACCGTCTGTAAACACAGTACTGCAGCCTGGTGAATAAAGAGAGCCGGCCTCTCAGCACTGTCTCTATGTCTGTTATCATATTTTAATGTTTCATGCCATATATATACAGTTTTCTCAGTTAGCTGTTATGAAAGGCTGAAATTAAGCTGGTCTGTACTCACAAAGTCACCATAACCCTGGCAAATGGCACCCCCACGCAAGTGTGTGCGTGCGTGCGTGTGTGTGTACCGTAAATCCCGCACTACCCGCAGGTGACCAATAACGGCACACTCGTGACGTAAATGCACTGGCGCGTAGACTGGCATAAAACAGCCACAGCACTTCTTATGTGCCTTGAAAAGCAAAACTGACAAAGGAGGCAGAGAAGCAGGGCTTGGAGACTCCATAGCCTGCTGCTATAGCTCTGTTCATTAGCCCTGGCTTTCCCAAGACACACTGTCAGTTTAGGAGAAAAAAAAACCCACATCCTTCTGAAGACACAGTCGACTATCTCACAGTGTATTTTTACCCACAGAAACTCAGAGTTCCTGCAGGTAGGTGCTGCACTGAAGCACTGCTGATACCATTTTTCAAACAGACAACATCAAAGTTCCTGCTGGAACACGAACCCACAACCTCCAGGTTATGAGCCCACGCCATTAGCTACTTCACTGCCTCCCACACTCATTAGCATGAGGAAAATCTCTCTGTGGCAGACTGAGAGCTCTGCTACATTTTATCCGATGTCATTTCGAGACACAGGCCTTTCCTAAGTGACTCTTTGTACTTTTCAATTTCCTAGACTTTTCCTGTAATATCCCTCCATATAACCGGACCGGATATCATGTACTTGTATTATTCTTTGAAATTAGCTTTTGGAATCCATGATGGTGTGAATTGGACTCCCGTATTATCACTGCAAATGAATGAATAAATTCTCGATGAATGTCAGACACGTGCCTGAGACGCCAAAATTGGTGACAATATAGAGGGATGTTAATTTACACCAGCGAGATTGTCACTGCTCCAGTTTTGGCTTCCTCCCTTCGTACATTGCACGTGTATAACACAAACGGTGTGTGTGTGTGTGTGTGTGTGTCATTAATGACATTAATTGTTGGAAGACCGGTGACATAAGCTGGTAGGAAAGGCAGATAATTGCCGCTGAAATGCAGCAGTTGTCTCGGTGTGCAAACAGCTGCATCTTATAAATGGTCAGATTTTGGGTTAGTAAGAGTACTGAGCAGTAGTACCAGCATGATCATTTTAAGAGCAGTGAGACATACACTACAGGTGAGCTTCAGCACGCCGGGGCTTATCATACGTGATTTATGTGATTATAACAGAGGCCCTGCACTGAATACCCTGCATTTTGTGTTCATTCACTTCCTCTCCGGCTATTTTCACCCCTAGAGTGTTGAAAACCTTCAGTAGCACTTGCCACCTTACCGGACGGTTGGCATTTTTGACTTTGCTCATCACTAGCCTGTTCTCAGCACATGCACATACGCTAGCTGCTCGTACCCTACATCTAGCTGTCTCACCTTCACTGTTATGTATTATTTTTTTGCATCTTTATTTCTATCCATTTTTATTCTATTTATTGTTTTTTGTACTTTTTGTCTCAATTGTATGTTTATGCCACAACCTGCACCAAAACAAATTCCTTGTACTTTTTCTATTGAGAAATAAAAGGAGTCTTATTCAGATTTGGATTCTGATTTGGATTCTAATTCAGATTTGAATTCTGATTTGGATTCTGATTTGGATCCGTAAGTGTCTGGTAGCACCATCAGGAATCGTGATTTGCGAGGACACAATGCGGATCCGCTCTCACGTGCTCGGGGTCGTTTTACGCAAGCGACAAAAATTGATCGTGCGACCTGGAAGAGCAAAGGGGTGACCGTGTGAACACAGATGGATGTGTGAGCACCTACCGGAGAGAACGGTGAAGACGGCAGCAAAGGCGTTCAGCTTGAGGCCATCGATCACGCTGCTCGAGTGGAAGAGCTCCAAGCACATGAGGCTGAATCCGACGACGAGAAGCATGATGTAGAGCACCTCAGAAACCACGGACAGCCAGAGGACACCTGCGGCGGGGAGAGTGCGTCCTTGCTGAAGCGCGACATCGTACTGGAACATCTCACAACATCTGACATGAGGGCAAAAACAACAGGGCCCTGGATCGTAGACATGGTCTGACAGTACATATCAAGCTGAGGAGCCACTCGATCATGAAAGGTGACACGCAGAGGGACGCCGGGATCGGAAATTGATGCTGCACATTACGTCGGTCTGCACCACACCTGCGCCAGCCAGGAGGTAAATTATCTACCACACAGGGCATCTCAGCAGCATAAGATTTAGTCATGCGATGAGCAGAAGCTGCCCTGGCCTTCTTCTAACCCCATCTGCTCGGTAAGGACCACGGGCTGCTCCTTCTCACTCATACCTGCCAGCACCGCGGACAGCGCCGGCAGATTTACGCCACGCTGGCTGGCTGACAGCTGCTTCTCTTTCGTAACGTCTCGGCCCGTCAGAAACACGGACAGCTACTTGTCATTTATAACTGCTGGGCCAATCAGGAGCACTGACAGCGGCAGTCCGGGTCCATCCAGCGAAGCAGACTGCTACTCCCTTAAATCCTGGCCACTGAGCCCCATCCGATGGCACTCTAAGGCTATGTGTAATTTCCTGTATTTACGGCCGAAATTTCTGAGTGTTGGGTGAGTGTCAGTGTGCGTGTGTGCCCTGTGATGGACTGGCGTCCTGTTCAGGGTGTAACCCTTTTTCATGCTGTCATGATTGACAGCCCCCACAACCCTAGAAAGGATGGATGGATGGATCTTTTTATTTTAATGAGGACAAAAAAACACAACATAATATTTGGAATTAAATGACATATCAATAAATACAAATAGCATTAAACACAACTTGTGTAAATTCTTTACAACAATCACGTATCTCTAAATAGGGTGTAAAAATTAACACAAAAGAAAAATATGTAATAATACAAAAAACATATTATTATGGAAACTTCGTTTTCATTAGGTAACGGTGTGTATGTCTGTGAGTGTGTACACTGCATACACTGTGTTGGTCTATTGCATGTGCTTGTGTGTGTATACTGTGTGGTTGTATATATTTGTGTGCACATGTCTATGTTTGTATATGTTTGTGTGTACACTACGTGTGCGTGTGGCTGTCTGTGTGTACACTGTGTTGTCCGCGCGTACCTTACATTGCATGTGTATGTGTGCATATTGTGTGTTTGTGTACACTGCATGTGTGTGTGCATACTGCATGTGTGTTTGTGTGTATATGTGTGTGTACACTGCGCATGTCTTTCTACGCTGTGTGTGTTTCTGTGAGTACACTGCATTTGTGTGTATCTGTGTGCGTATGTATGTGTGTATACTGAACATGTGTGTCTGTGTGTTTACACTGCGCATGTCTGTTTACACTGTGTGTGTGTCTCTGTGTGTACACTGCATGTGTGCGTGTCTGTGTGCATATGTGTGTGTGTAGATTATGTGTGTGTAGACTGTGTGTGTGTGGACTGTGTGTGTGGACTGTGTGTGTAGACTGTGTGTGTGTGGACTGTGTGTGTAGACTGTGTGTGTGTAGACTGTGTGTGTGTGGACTGTGTGTGTAGATTGTGTGTGTGTGGACTGTGTGTGTAGACTGTGTGTGTAGACTGTGTGTGTGTGGACTGTGTGTGTAGACTGTGTGTGTAGACTGTGTGTGTGTGGACTATGTGTGTAGATTGTGTGTGTGTAGACTGTGTGTGTAGATTGTGTGTGTGTAGACTGTGTGTGTGTAGACTGTGTGAGTAGTAAATGTAAAGGTACAGTGCTTCGTAAACCCCTCCTCTTCAGCACTGAACATTTCCCATCCTAATAAATCTGACTGAACCTCTGCACTTATTTTTGCACCTTGATTCCCCTCTGGCCCCCACCCAAGACAGCACAGCCAGAAATCAGGGTCTGGTCATATAAATCACACCCCTCCTGCTGTAATTCTTAAGTTAATTTGGTAAATATTGGCAGTTTCGGTGTCAGTGTGATTCACGGTGAGGTTGGGTTTCTCTCTTCAGAATAACACCGTGTCTATTTCTCCAGAACAACCTTTGATGAAACATTAAATCAGGCCAGACCTTCGCTTGTGACAGGATCAGTTTTAGAACTTGGATTTCAAAGCTGACTTTAAATGATCACAGGTAATAAGCATTAAACCCTTTAACTATATGTCCAGTTAACCAGTTTTACCATCTCAATAATTTCATTTCCAGTCATTAATGTTTCATTCGTTTATTAAACAGATGATCGTAAAAACACTGCACATTAATTTGCTCTGAGTCTGAGGAATGTGTTTAATATTCAGCAGTGCTTTAAATCCACCATCACCTCAGGCAGGAGACCTGACAGGCTGAGATAAATGCCAACATTACGCATCAAATCGTGTGTAAAAATGTTCACATTACATTGTCAAAAAGTGCCTCGCTGGAGACATTTGTTGACAGGTGTCTCCAAAACCAGACAAATATAACTCCCACTTTCAGTAATACACAGACCAGCCGGGAGCCCGCCTGCCAGAGGACACGGGCCAGTGAGGGGCTCCTGCTTAGCAGTCTCCGTACCGCCAAGACGGGCACAGGAATAAGCGCAAAGTGCTGATTCAGAGCTCCAGCTTGGTATGGGCCTCACGTCAGGTGGATTTTGGAACATTTCCACCAGAATCAATTATCATCAACAGAAAAGGAATTAAAATAAACTCAGAGTGACGGGGTCCGGCGGGACCGCCATCCGTTTCCCGTCACAGACAGACCGTGCCAGGTCCGTCTTTCCACACTGACGCTGTCCTGGCCCCTTGTCACAGACAGCATGCAGCTCCTTACACCAGAAACTCCAACATCCTGCGTATTCTCAGCGCTACATTCATTTGACCAAATTACTTTGATGAAGGGACTGAAGCTTCTACATCCCATAGTGAAAAAAGGCAGATCTGGTAGCACTGAGCTTGTTTCATTACAGTGTCCTCATGCATGTCTGATAATTAATATTAACCAAGAAAGGAGGAGGCCTACACAGAACACGCGGGTGTTTTACAGTATCATCTGGCTTAATCTGTTCAGTACTAATTATTGGTTACTATTTAAGCGGCACTTAAAAATCAAGGTTAGTCTGACAGGTCAACAAAGGTACATTGAGGTCTGGCACAGATGGACTCCGTTGGACTAATGCATCACTTCAATATGGAGTCAGAGAAAGATGTCTAATGGCTATTAAGTCTAGCTACTTTATTGAAATATCACCCTTATTCAAATGAACGAGTCCCGCGAGTTTCCTGGCGGTTCTAATGCATCTCTCGTGGAATGAGACAGGCAGCTGCGTGCGGGGAATGTAAGAGTGGGAGGAGGTACTCTCGCGTTCAGAGCAGTGGCAGGGAGGATGACGGACGGAGGATGACAGACAGAGGGCTCCGAACATTCCGGAACAGGAATGTTGGTGTTTCACATCTTCATATAGGTGCCCTCTTATGATGATGATTGTTGTTGTCGTCGCTGTCATCATCCTCATTATCTTGCACTTATTATCTGGTCACTCTTTGGAAGCTCAGCCTAGCATCACTTAGCAGTACCTAAGTTGGCTCCTTGACAGCTGCCAAATCAGCAGATCTAAATGTGAATGCAAGAACGTGACTCGACTCCTGCACGGCCATCTACACATGCTCCAGTGGACACTAGGCACCTTCTCAGCAGTGATGCTCCCTGTCACACCTCCCTCCTGACTCCTGGCTAAACAGGAGCTCCGGGTGAAAAAACTCCCCCCAAAAAGTGTGCCAGTAGATGACTGTAGAAGTACACAAAAGAGGTGAACGCTCTCATGCAAGGTGCCCCTTAAACGAAGGTGCGGACAGCCGTGCCGGGGGGGGGGGGGGATGATTTACAGTGCCAATGAATGTTTATGGAGGACTTTGTGTATATTGTATCAGGGAGGAATGATTACCCATAGCTCCTTAACATGTTCAGTAGCAGTAGTACATGATTGTATATTCTACCTCGACTTTCATTTAATGTGATCGTTAAACACAGTTTTTAAATGCTACAACTAAAATGGGTCTGGTTCAGAGATGGATTGAAAACACAGTGACTCATGTAAATAGGACCCCTATGGATTCCTGCACTCAACTCAGCATTAATTCAGTTTTTCCAGGTCATCGAAAGACAAAACATCCATAGCACACAAAAAAAAGACAAAAAAATCGACTGAGCTCAACTTGGGTGCTGTGTCCCCCACAGTGCTGCTGAACGCAGAGACACGTACAAGGGTGACAGATATGTCATCGGACCCGATGCCAGACACGCTGAGGGGCTTAATGACGGCCATCACTCACCCCTCTCCGACGCCGGGGCCAGATCGATGAAGCTTCTGCATTTTTCACCTGAGAAGACACAAGGCGAGCACAGCATGAAGGTAAACAGGCAGAGAAGCACGAAGCCTCCAAACTGCTGAAGGAGGTCCGCAACACTGCGGCCGGATTTAAAGCAGGGAATCCTCTGTACGCTCTTACAATTAATTATGCAGCATGTGTTTTTAGTCGACATACAACTGAGTAAGCAATCGAGGTTAAGGGCCTTTTTCAGGGTCTTGTGACCATGACATTGGAACCTAGGACTTTCCAATCACAGGCACAGCATTTTAACTCATTCAATCGCACACCACCCCACTCTCAAGACCCAATTCTACATGTAGTTTTACACCTTCAGAGATACGGAGGGAGAGAGTAACCTGGTTAATGAATGCTGTTAACCCCTAACTGCTCTGGGGTAACCAAGAATAGGTGGGTATACTAGCCTGTGAGTGACAGTATATGTAAATCCTGTCCATCACTGGGTTCAAGGTCACAATTGCCCCACCAGTTAAATTTAGCATGTTTTGCACGTAAAAAAAATTATATTAAAAGAGAAAATGAGGGAAATGTAACACAAGGAATAGGCCAATACAGCTTTGAGGAACTTCGATGAATGAGGACCTTGGCGTCATCGGTAAGGGTTCAGATTCAACACTAAATAGCAGGCCACCAAGGGTAGTCCGACGCTTGCATTAAAGTGTCACCACCGTGAAAAACAGACAAAATTCAGGAGAGGAGAACTCGATTTATAAGAGCGTGGCCACAAACACAAACCTTTACAAGACAATACATCTCAGGAGAAAGTTCCCACGATCCCAGCAAGACTGTAAAAACTTTCTACCCATGCTGCTTACAAAGAATGAAGCACACAGATGATAGCAGAGATATCAGCAAGGCGGTATTTGACACCGGTGACTTAAACAGTCACAAATGGTGTCGTCCTCTATGAGATACTGTAAAGGGACGAGGAACGATGCTGGACGTTTTCCAGGAGCCTGATCTGGGTGTACAGAAGGCGCTTAGCAGGAAGGGAATGTAAACAGACCGGGGCGCGGCTTATTCACATTCGTCACATTGCTTTATTTCAATTTGACTTTCTTCATTTACATCAATATGTTTTCATCTCAGCTCAGATTACTGGCTTTGTCTTTGAATGGCAACCCAGTGTGACCCAAGTAACCCAATGTGGTCGACACCTCGATGCTAGTCTTGTGTAAAGGCACCTTCATTCTCCGAATTTTGGAGAAAGAGGGCAATCCCATCCCGTGAAACAGGAACAAAGTAGTGATCAGCTCCTGCCTGAACCAATGTGAAGATAATCCGTAGCGATAAAATGTAATTAGAAAAAGCTCTGGATGGAACGTCTTAGCTTTGAATGTGAAAATGAAAGAGAATCATAAGACCGGGAACAAAGTTACCAACTTGGGGCCAAAGCTGATTTAAAAACTGTGATTTAGTCAGTATTTATACCTTAAACATAGGTATAAATAGGAAGCTTCCTGATGTTCCCAGTATATTCTGCATCCATAGGAAGCTTCCTGAGGTGCTATGTCTCCCCTGAACTCTAGCTATTCTTCCTTGAGGACTTTGCTGAATCTGTATTTCGTCTGTGACCGCACCCATCTCCCTCCGTGTTTTGCCTACCCCATACATAGGGGTCGGCGCCCCCTTTCTTCCCAAAGCTTTAGTTATCTGAGACTAAAGAAAACGACTCCTTCTGAACTCCTCTTTCTATGGCAACTCTTTTTTCATTCAGACTTTTCATTCGCCGACTCACAGATGAAGAACGTCCTTTTACAAATGAAAACAAAGTACTGAGGAACTGATGAATCTGGCATTAATGTGGCACAGGGAAATTTAATTGCTAGTCCCCCATCCTTAAATTCAACATTTCTTACTCATGCGGATGTTAAGGCAAACGGGCTTGCCCTTTCCGGAACATTCTTCCTGTTCTAATAAAACATGAAGGAATGAATTTTTAAATTAAATGTCCATTCAGTTCTAGACTTAGTTAAGCAGCAGCAATTAAACCAAAGATGCAGTAGTGATTCTTCATGAATACATGCATTACGCGTAAATGGGAAACAGAGAAAAGCACCGTGACTATGAAATAAAAATTATGAAGTTATTAAGTTAGATTCCAGTGTGAAAAATAACCCGTAGCTTCTTCAAATCAGACAAGGAAGGCACAACACGATAAAATCAAATTCAAAAGCTTGGCTGGCTGGTTTGTCTTCACTCATATTTGTTTTACAGCCTCGTGCTACATATAACCCTCTACAGTAAACTACCGCAGATAGCAACACACGCGTGCTAACAAGGGGTTTGCAGATGGATACATAAGACTGTACACAATTACACCACTTCTCCTGCTGGATACAGTAAGATGGTACACAGCTACACCACTTCTCCTGCTTATTTGTACATCCATATAGCTGTTATTGCACATTAAATGGACTGCACTTCATTCCCCCTTTGCACTATGTTCACAAACATTGTAGATCGGGAGGCTAATTCAGCCAAACTGTTCAATGAAGGTCAAAAATAAACCAGTTGAAACAAAACCCCTTTCAATTCAGAGAGGATTTTACTCTAGGAACATTTCTATGCACAGGAAACTTGTTGTGGTGCATTTGGTTCTGCTCAACATAAACACAGTGTAAACAACGGTAAATACAACATACACAGTACTCTAGGCCCGTACCATTAAGCCAGATTTCCTGCTTAGCCGAATAACTTGTCGGATTTAAGATACCCCAGTTTAAACAGACTGTATATTCCTTCACTTACATTTAGCCCCGACTACCTTAAATCCGACAAGTCATCTGGCTAAGCAAGAAATCCAGCTTTGTAACGTAGGCCTTAGAAGATAATTAGGTAAGTGCAACATGTAAACTAGACAATCTGGACTCAACATATAGCAGCAAGTAAACTCCAGTACAAAATTACCTGTGTTTCTTGACAGTCACATTACAAAATCTCTTAAAACGCCTTAATGTTCAAGCAGTGATTTGTGACAGTGTCTGAAAATGTTTCAATAAAAGTATCTAATAAAATGCCCAAAATATGATGCTGCTCTGAGGGCGCTAACAGCTAAGTGGAATGCTCTCATGTTGGAATCTTACAGAGATAAAGCAGAGCCCTGCAGCTTTATGGGCCTAATCTGCAGCCTCTGCTCCTCCTGCACATTCTCTGAAAGCCTTCACACCACGCTGCGACCAGCTCTGCCTTTCACCCGACTCATGTGTACCAGCACTGCGCTACAACTGTATACAATATGTACAAGACACACTGTAGTTGTGTTTACAATCTGGGCTTTGCAAGATACTGCTCTGTCAGAAAAAAAACAGCACCAGTTTGTACCTTTGCTTGTCACTGGGGCTGTACCCTCAAGGGTCTGCCAACTGTACCCTTAGCTGTAGGTACCTGTACCTTTCAGTGTATTTTAAGGTACAGAAATGGACTCTGAGGAACATTCAAAAACCAAAAAGGTACAAACAACATTAATGTACCACCAATGGTACAAAAATGTTCCTCAGAGTCCATTTCTGTATCTTAAAAGGTACGTTTACCCGTGAGGGAACAGCCCCAGTGACAAGCAAAGGTACAAATTGGTACTGTTGTTTCTGAGAGTGTGTATGATGGTAATTTGGGTGTTATCTCCGGCTCAGACTTTTCCCTGAATAATTTAATTCATCGTTGGCACATGTGGTGGAGCTCCGATTTGCGCATAACCAGCAAGACTCTATGTTAAACAGACATTTTGCGTTAAATGACGCTTGTTTATCACTTTGGCGAAATGCCAGCCACTGAGAGCATGGGTGATGTGACATTTGAATCCTAGTTGTATAAATCTCATCCCCAAAGACATCTTGGTAATGCTTCCTCAGCCCTGACTATACGACTATTGCAAGCTAAGGCACAGTTAGCTCTTTAGATTCATACAGGTAATGTTGTGATTTTATGTACCCAAAAATGTAAAGATATGTCTGTGAGATGCCCGTGACGATAAAGGCAGGTAGACAGGAGATCACGCTCGTAAAGGCTTGCTGCTTGATACATAAATTGAGCCAAGTAAAAACTACAGACAAGACAGGAGTGGAGGTGAGGGGAGGACATTAGGTCTGTTATTTTTAGCTGGAAGTCATCACCCCCTGTGGTTCTGAACTAATACCCTTCAGGAGTTTTATTGGGAAAGTTGAAAACAGGAGAAAGAGACACGTAAGACTGGAGTCATAGTGGAGTCAGGTTATTATTCATGTTACATTTAGCCTACAACTAACACAAACATCAACATTTTAAATCTGTATAACAGATTACTGCTATACTGCAGATGATTTCACGTGGACATTGTTGATTAATGTCGTTTCTTTTGAAACGTCAACATCTCAACATCCCCCAAAGCGAGATTTTCCCAAACTTCCACTGGATAGTGAACTGTAGAACAAATGACCCTTTTGACTGCATTGCAGTTGTGATACTGTCCCTGTCTTTCCACAGATTTAATTTCTGCTTCTTCATGACGCACGAGGCTTCAAAGTGACTGGGACACTTTAAATCCCACTATCTGAGCCACTTGTCACACTTTCAATTGCATAGCCGGTTTCCTTCAGGCGGTATTTTCTGCTCTCGAGCGCGGTGTGTGGTGGAACTTATTAAACACAATATTAATTTATCTGAAACTGCAAGGGACTGAGCTAAAAAAAAAAACATTACGGTATATGAACCTTGACGTGACTCGGAAACACAAGGTAGGCTACTTGCACTGTAGAGTATTCACTGCAGCGCTAAAATCATTGCAAAACAATTTCTGACTTCACCAGAGCTGTGCAGCCATAACACGAGGGATGCAAAAGAAACTTTGAGCTGAAGGCGTTATATTTCCATAATTCTTACGTGCTTATGAATAACACAATTACATATAAGAATTGAGCCGGAGACAAACCCCGTGTTACCTACTGATGAGCTGCTAAAGACATTTGCCGACAGACAAAGGGTTTTAATTTAAATAACACTCAAGACTACTAGACACAAAAAACTGGTAAATAATACTTGAGAATTAGTTAGGCCGTGTTCTTTAATTAAGAGACGAGACTGATTTTTCTAAGGACCACCTGCGATCAAATATGTACTAACAATTAACAGGGAAGGTTAAATTCCGCTGAACTACATGAGCGGCCATGTAGCTGTAAAAGCATGAAGCGGATGGAAAAAAAAAATCAATAATGTACTTCAGAAGTCAGTGATGTTACAGTGTACAGCAGTCTTTCTCAAAACAGTCCTCGGGGACCCCCGGACGGTCCACTTTTTTGCTCCCTCCCAAATCTCAGGTAGCCTACACTGGCGTACAGGACAGTCAAACTACGCACGAGGTTTTGGAGGCTGAGGTGGGCGGGATCGCCGTGAGCTGTCAATCACTGTCTGCTTTAAGCCAATGGGAGCCAATAAAGGAAGCAAAAGGAAATGTGTTAAATCAGTGGCTGGTCGATAGGAATAGATAATCGCACCTGCTGAGGGTCATCCCATCTCCAGTGACTAAAACCAGAACCACACACACAAAAAATTCCAAAAACCAACAAGGCTTTTGCAACGGCCCTCTGGTTGGTGGTACTAAAATGCAGGTTCATAAAAAAATAGTTTAAACGTTTAAGTAAAATATTAAAAAGTAGAACATAAAAGAAAATGTAATTCTGTTTGGATCTTCAAATCGCACCCCGCCAACAATATTTTTATCAGTGTTTCTAATTTTGATGCTATCAAAACTGTACTGCAGGATAAGCGCGGTTAGATGATGGATGTATGGACGTTTTTAACGTTAAAGTTGAAACTGTCAGCTGATTGACTTCGAGAAGCCTCAAGTAAAACTAATGTTGCGATGTAATTAAAATCAATTATGTAATTGTTGTAGGCATACCGGCGCAAAGTAGTTTGTTCTTTGTAGGCCTACGCAAGTTAAATTACTAAACCGAGCTACTCAGAACATTTGACATTCTTATTAGCGATGACTGTACAAAATATATGCACTATTACATGCCTATCTTTCATGTCTAACTCGAAGGGTGGAAGCACTTACTAGAAATATTACAGAGACTTAATATTTCAGTTAATTTATACGAGCCGACCTTCAATCAATTGCCGTTAATTAAGTCGAAACCTTTACGAAGTCTGGGCAGAAACATCTGAAATTGTCAATGAAAGTGCGCACTCTCAATTTAGTGTCGCAATACCCCCAAAACGCGTTAATTAAAACATTAGTTATTAATTACATAGGTTAGTTAAAATCTGTTCAGATTACTGAATCGCCGAACACTATCAGTATTCAAATTACCTTCCTGTAGTCAGCTGGTTTACCCCGAACCCAGAGTACATCGAAACCAAATTATCCCACATGATTCAAGTCTATGGAACCTGTCATGTAGCCTATATACGGCATAGATGCACCAGACCAATATATTTGTAAATTAACTTGATTCGGGTAGGAATGGCTCGGTTTCTCAAACATCACATTTCTGTAATAATTTAATTCTCCCAAGGTTCAGATCACCTTTGAAGGATCTTACGGTAAACGACACGCCTGTTGCCCTACGGCATGTCCTTTAGATATTAATAAGACTCCAGAAAGCGATACACCATGTTTTGCTCCTGGTTACGAAGTGTATAAACTACTCTTACCTCCCCCATTCATGTTTTCCTCGCACGAGTACCAGATCCCCGTGTGGAAATGCCTGAAGAGGAAACGGTCATCTCCGGTCTCCCAGCTGTAATGAACTTTGCTCTGGTCCGTCTGGTTTCCCCCGTAATCGATGCAGTTGTGTCGCCGCTCCTTGCTGCAGTTGGGCTTGGGTACCCTCTGGGTGCCCTCACACCAGTAAGTCGTGATGAACGCTGTGGTGGAGAAGAGCAGAGCCACCAGGTTCAAACTCACCGACAGCAGCGCTCTGCATTTGCGAGTGGTTTTCATTGTCCATTAGAGGGCTCGTCTCAGAAAGTCGAGCGAGTTCATCAACGCGAAAGCAGAAGGCATACAGAACCGCCTCAAACTGAAAAAACGCCGAAGGAAATGCTCCCTAATGAGATCAGATAAATTAAGTTGGCACTGCAAAGACGGGGTTCAATCGATACCCCGAAGGAAGGGACGCGACCGTCCAAGCTTAGAATAAACATCTTTCGCACACTTAGTTGGGAGTGTTCCCCTTCATAACAGAGAGCGGCTCTGAGCCCACATCCCAGTGTGTGTCTGTGTGTATCAGCATCTTTGTCTAGGCTTTACGGACCCCGATCTCTCTCTCTCTCTCTCTCCCTCCCTCTCTCGCCCTCTCTCCTCACGACGCACCATCCTTCTCTATTTTAACTCTCTACCTACCCATCTCCTTCTCTCTGCGACACGCAAGTACACACACACACACACACACACACACACACACACACACACGCACGCACGCACGCACGGACACACCGGCTTTAACAGCACTTAGACTGAGCACTCCTATCGGTTCACGGTCTCCGTGTCATAATTAATAATTTCTGGAGCATTTATAACACCTGTTAACTTTGCAAATAAACGAATAGGCACAGTGCATTTCACCACACGCATCTTGGTTGGGGTTACTCTCAGAGAAACGGTGACTTTTCTTCCCAAGGTGTCTTAAGTCGCCTGTCCTTCAGCCCTGCCTGTCATAAGTGACAAAGCCTGGCATTTTATTATGTGTCAACGTGCAGCAATGTGAATTCCGATCACGGCAGTTATCGCCAGCAGTTCCACATTTTATAAGATTTTCTGCCATACGTTTAAGGCTTTTCTAATGAGTTGATTACTTCACATCTCCAGATGTGAGGCAGTAAAGACAATTACGCGCTTCGCTGATCTCGCGCTGATTTTGCCGTGCATTATAAAAATAACCACAGTTTTATAGGTGATAATCTTTCCTCTGAATTCCACCTTTCTAGCTCTTGCAGTCAATATATTTTTATTAGACGATAGAATATTACTCTAACAAAGAGACCAGGGTGTAGCCTACATCGTGTCGTTTATTGAGTATCTTGCACAATTAATAGCCTACACTCTCAGAAAAAAGGGTACAAATTTGTACCTTTGCTTGTCACTGGGGCTGTACCCTCAAGGGTCTGCCA
>JAODLD010000004.1:267401-283383 GCA_026781065.1 Mormyrops boulengeri | reverse complement strand
CGAAATCAACACACAATACATAATTTTTGTTTGCGGGGGGGGGGTTCTCCCAGAGTGTCATACAAACTAGAACCATCACTGACAATACAGCCTTGGTGATGCAGGAAAAGTAAAACACTACTGTACGCATCTCCATAGAGTGACACAAGGAGCCAATGATGATATAATTACTCTGCCAGATATGGGATTCGAACCCGTGATCTACTGGATACCACCCAAAAACACAGGTGAACTCTGCTGGATGTAGGCTGCAGCGCAATAGAGAGAAAGAAACAGATAAAGAGGCTTGGAGCTCTCCCCAAAGCTGACCGGCACCAATAAGGAACAAGCAGCACCAAAAGAATAGAAAAAAATATAGAAATTAAATTCACAGTGGCAGCATTACAGCCCAGAACTAACTTGTTATAAATCACCAAGAGCGATTAGCTCCTCAAACTCCCCCGTTTCCACATCGGATCAGCGGTTCAGGTTGAAATACAAAATTATTATCCGATTAGACCAGAGACAAATGCAACATAATTAGCGCTAAATTGTCAGCTGCATAGCAAATGCTAACACTTTTGTAAATGAAGGCGACGATCCTTCGCTAGAGGAGAGAAAATACTTATAACATTCTCTGCAATGAACTTAAAAATGAACAACATGAGGCCGGAGAATAACGGCCGCCTTAGTGAATATGCAGGGTAGAGCCTCTTTGATCATTGTCCGTGCCGTCTGGCTCCCCTCACTGTGTTTGCATGCTTATGCTGATTCTTATGATAATAGCATGTATATGTAATACCGCCCACGATCCCTGCCGATTGAAGGTCTAACGGAAAAAGCCCGCTGAGATTCAGATCCCTGGTGTGTCCCCCCCCCGCACGCCTGCCCCTTCCAATGCGTCCCACTTATTCCCTTCCTGGCGATATTATTTTGTTATAGCTTATTTTTTACCTTGCCATTCAGCAAAAAATACTTTAGAGTATCAATTAGACAATTTCACTAAATCAAACTTAGTTGAAGCTCAGTTGTCCATATTCATCATACCTGTAACTTCTCTATAGCAATATTTCAATCTCTTAGTTTGATGAAAGAACCTTCATTAAGATGCACGACCAAAATTCTTAGTAATCAATCATTCTTTTATTGAAGGCTGGGGCTGAAGTAAGATGAAACTGAGATTACGTGTGGTTTACGGCATGGGAGCGTCCCTTCACCGACCAACACGACGACCCGTCGTTTTTTATCTCCTGTTTGCGTCTCTCCGGGCGCTTTGGCCAAAGTGTCGGACCCGGTACCCAATAACGCGATATGAGAGGCCCAGTGCTCCTGAACTGCCGCGGCACCATAACTCCCATCTGGTACCAGCAAAGGTGCGCCCCGGCATACCCCCTCCCCCGATTCCCAAGCCCATAAATGACAAGGATTGACAGGTTCTGGGTCCGGAACAGAGGGTAGAAACGCATATAATTGAAGATAAATTGGAATCAGCGATCAGAAGGGGGCAGCTTGTATTGGTAAATGGGAATAAGCGCTTAATCACAGTGTTAATGATGGTTGGTTAACTTCCAAGTTGCATGTTCAGTAGTTGGGGACCACTATGGTTCCCAGTATTGGGTACTTTAAATTCTTGAAACACAGAGTGTTGCCATAAGATAAAACTTTATTGATCTCAGGGGAAAATTCGTGTGCATACAGCAGCAATATTCGTAAAATGCACATAAACAAACATATATTTCAAATAAGAGAGCGTAAAGAAATAGATAAATAGGCTATACACGTTGCATTTTTAAAAAGTACACAGTATCAACAAACAGGATTTTCCAAAAAGATACTGATGAGATTATTTAAAATAAAAATAAATGAAGGAAGAGCGTATGTGTAATATAAAGGTAGCAGCATGACTTCAGAGACAGGATGTTGCTCCTAATAGGCTGCATGGCAGAGAGTGATGAGGCTGAAGTTTCAGCCTTTTCACGCTGAATTACGTCTTCTCCAGGCTGACATTGATCGTCCGCATTAATAGTGCGTTGAGGGTAGCGCCTCCAAGGTGTCCTTAAGCATAATGGCAGCCTGCGGACTCCGCTAAAAAGCGCCGGTCATTAATAACCGACTGGACCGCCAACTCTCGTGGATGTGAGTTACGGAGGGTGCCGGATCGCGGATCGGCCGCACGGAGCGCCACCGCTGCTTATGCCGGGCAGCGTCAGTCACGTACGTGTCTAGCTCCAGTAAATTACAGCACACGTCAAAAATAAACTGATATGAAAAAACTCATTAGGGAGTAAGTAATGTGAACTTGACGTTCAGACTGGCAAGCTTTAAAATTATTTTAGGCATGTTATTATTACATTATTATTATTACTATCATTAATTTTATTATTATTGCTAGGGCACTGCTACCGGAAAACAAAAATGAAATATTTCCATTATATTTCTAGGAAGAATGGCAGAAAATCAATACATATTTTAATTCTCGCGTGACTTGTAGCCTAATTGTACCCAAGGAATGGGTAAATATCCTAATAATAGGACACTCCAGATGCCGAAAGGAGATTTTGACGATAAATTTGACGGAAGACTGCCGAATGTCACGGGCATCATATATTATGCCTAGAAGACCCAAATTATGTTTTCATCGCCCTGCGTTATTGGATTGCTTTTGCCTCAGCCTAGCTGCCATATTCATTTGTATATTACAAGCACTTGTATCAGCTTATGAAATAGGTAATTTGTAATTTTGAACCTGTCCCCTTTTATTCTTTTCCTGAGCAGCATGTGTGATGCATCGGGCACATTGTATACGGCCAGGGAGACCTACAGACACGCACCACAAGTCGGTCCTCCGTCGCCGACTGCTCACCATCATAGTCTACGGGCCAGGGAGGGGGTGGGAGCAGGCTGCATGAAATGGCTGTGCCAAAGAAGATGAGATTACCTAAAGCAGCCTTTGGCAGGGGCGTCGGGGGAAACACGTGATCCGGCGTTTTGTCCTGCGTTAAATGGGGACATGGGAGCATATGCCGTGACACATCAGCCCCTGAGTGTCACCGGCGGCGAGGTGACACACAGGCCACGGGGGCAGGGGGCAGGTAGGCAAACACAAGGAGCTCGTTTTCCTTGTGAACATTGCCGCTTTTCAAATGCGTTTAATTAAAACCAGACCAAGGCCGACTGAAGGGAGCGATTAATTTAAAACCTGGAGACATTTTCTTACTTGGCTCGCATAATTATTACAGTATTCTGGCCCCCTTTCTAGACCTTTTCATTTGGAGGGTTGTTTGTCTCTGTAAGATAAACAGCCCTAAGTAGGACGGGTTCAGCGAGGGAAGCTGAGAGTAGTTAATTTGCTCATCTGTTGCAGCTTGGTCATAATTTAGGCCATGCGTGACGATACTGGAGAAGCCCTATCGACCCTGTCTGAAAGCAAAAGCAGTCTGGCTGTCCCACCATTACACCAGTATGGAATGGGTTTTTTTTAATGGACACTTGAGTCGATGAAGATAGACAGTTAGGTTATCAAATGTTTCTTCTTTCTAAAAAATTGTAGTTTCCGCCATATCCTGAACGTCAGTCCCCAGCCTCTTGCTGACACTAATGACGCGTTGATTAAATCTGAAAGGTCTACTAAATCTCTGGCGGGCAGCCTATAACGGGCTCTAGGAGATGACCGGGATCAGCCAAGTCATCTTATAGTGAATGTGGCTTGAGTGAATAAGGAGTTTGCCCCAATGACATTCTTTTTTCTCTGTTTCATGGGTAACTTTTGTTTTGTCAGAGATAATGTGCATTACCTGGGTAACAATATCGCTACTTTCGGGTAGTGGGGGAAACCTGTATCTTTCTTGTCTCCTATCCTCGAATCCCAGGGCTGTCCAGAAGAGCTGATTCTTCTGACCAAGCCCTGTTGTTGTAAATAGCGTGTAACGGCTCACTCTCTCTGGACAGGTCTGTGCTTTCGAGTGTTAAACAAGCCCCCCCCTCACTTTAATGTCCACATACCAATGTTTAGTTGCGGGGACGTCTCTCTGCACTCTCTGCAAAACTCCTTTTGATGCTCCAGGAGAAAAATATTATATAAGTTACATTTTCCCAGCATGATCCCGTGTGAGATAATTATTGTGTTTTACCAGATGCTGTTTTTGCAATTCGGACACGGATTTACACGCAACCTTTATTCTGTAACACTGTACTGATAAATCCACATGCTTTAAATAAATGAATCCATCCATCCATTTTCTGAAACCGCTTAATCTCAACTGGGGTCGCGGGGGGGACTGGAGGCTATCCTGGGAACAATGGGTGCAGGCGGGAACCAATCCTGGGCAGTCACCAACACACCTAGAGGGCCAATTTAGACTCACCAATCAACCTATCCTGCACAATTTTGGACCATGGGAGGAAACCAGACTCCCGGCGAAAACCCAGACGAACACAGGGAGAGCATGCGAACTCCACACAGAAAGGACCTGAGACTGGACCCAGCACCCTCTTGCTATGATGCAGCAGCACTAACCACCGCGCCACCCATAAATGAATCCTTTTACATAAAATACGTAACAGAATCAATTTGCATCTGACCAAGTTAGTATTTCAGACAATGGCCTAGCGACAGGACAAGCAGAGCAGGCCATTTCCTGGGGCCCGGAGCTGGGAGGGGGCCCTAGGGCGGTTGATTACATAATACATTGCAATGCAAAATCTACTTTATCTGAATATCTTGTTTTGCACAGGAATGAAAATAAAGGAGTTGTGTTTATTAAGTTCTATTTGTTTACATTATTAATTTAGACTTAATGCTAAAATAAAGGTAATTAATTTTACCATGAGGTAAAGGTAGGAGGGTGAGTTGGAGAGCCCATCGAGTTTTTTTTTTTTTTTTTTTGCTTATAGGGCCCCCAGAGTCCTTGCAATTGCCCCCCTTCAGATGAATCTGGAACTCATTTTCATTTAGTTCAGTTTGATAAAAACTTGCAGGATCTTTATGATTTAATGTCTGCTAATCAAAAAGCTTCATTACTGTCGACCTTCAAAACTTTAGCGATCCTACAAGGCTATGAAACAGGGACACTTCTGCAATCAGCAAGACCGAGTAACGTTAGCAAATGCGGAGGCTTGGTGGGGGGCGGGGGGTGGGGGGTTAGACTGCAAGTCCAGACTCGCCACAGTTTTCTTCAGGGGAGGCAGTTCTGGAAGGCAGATAGGAGAGAGAAACTTTATTGATCCCAGTGGGAAATTCTCGTGCGTAGAGCATGCGAGGTACGTAAGACGCAGACAGACAAACGTGCAGGGGAAACAAATATAAAAATACACAAAGAGACCTTCCTGAAAGAAAAAATCTGCAATAAATAAAAATAAACTAACGGCTTGATTTATATATTGATGTGCAATTAAAAGATGGGTAGATGGATAAACATGTGAGTTATACAGACAATCTCCAACCTGATTTTGAAATGTAAATCACTACACTAATCAGCAAGTTTCTGCACACAGACTGTGTATCATCATAAAACAACAGGCTGAGTGATGGATCTCCCTCCCTCACAAACTTTGATGGTATTATAGTGCTGACATTTCACGATGTAATTTGTATAATTTGTGCATTTCCCTGGGTGAGAACGCTGAATGTTACAGGTGAGTAAACAAAATCACCATGAGCAGGCGCCCAGTCACGGCCATACTGCACCTGTCTAGAATATTCTGTGGTGTATAACCAGGGGTGCACTAAAAGGGGGGAAGTTAGGACCAATCCAAGGGCTCCTCTGGGTTGGGGGCCCAATACTATATGCTTTCATGGGGCCCAAAATCTCTAGCTGCACACCTGTGTATACCCAAATGGCTGATGTGACTGAAGGGGAGGTCCTCATCTGTTTGTGGTGAAGCTTTGTTTGGGGGGATCTGCTTGGAGAGTCCTCCCGTTCCATGGTGTGACCATGATGGGGCCTTGAGGTTTTTAGAGTGGGGTGGGGGGTAGACAGGCTGTTTCTCTGTCCACAAGGCTCAAGGATCAGAGAGTGATGGCCACAGATCGAAGTGGTTGTACTATGGTCATATTTCTGATATATGGGAATACTGGCATGACTGCCACCCCCCGCCCAGTCTTCACATAAAGCAGACTTGGAAAAGGGTTTGGGGGAGTGATTCTAGGCTGAGCCACCCCCCCCAGGTGAGCCGCATGTATGTCTGTCGTTGGGCGGTTTCACCTCGTCTCCCTGCTCATGCACATTTATTTATCTCCTTTATTTACTGACTGTTATCTTTCATTTTCCTGTGAACGGTTCATTGGCTGTGATCCCAAAAGAGGGTGACCTCGCAAAGCATGTCGCATCGGCTGGGCTCATTTGCGACCTCGAGAGGCAGGTCGCGGTGGCTGGGCTGATCCGCGACCTTTCGAGGCACGTCATTGCAACTGGGCTGATCTGTGGCCTCGAGAAGCACATCACATTTGCTGGTCTGATCTACGGCCTCATGAGGCACGTCGCATCGGCTGCGCTGATCTGCGGCCTCGAGAGGCAGGTCGCAGTAGCTGGGCTGATCTAGATAGATAGACAGACAGACAGACAGACAGATAGATAGATAGATAGATAGATAGATAGAGATACTTTATTTATCCAGAAGGAAATTTAGGTGTCCAGTATCTTATACACAGTATACATACACATAGGCATACAGCGACCTCAAGAGGCACGTCACATCGGCTGGGCTGATCTGCGACCTCGAGAGGCACGTCACATCGGCTGGGCTGATCTGCAGCAGGAAGCAGGTTATACCAGGGAGACGCAGAGCGTGAGTGATAAGCAAGGCTGACTGGTACTGGTCTGTCTCCTCGGCCCCAGCCCTAAAAAAACTGGTAATATAACCAGGAGTAACCAGGAAATCCAATACCAGCAATATTCACTTCATTCACTGCCCCAGTTTGCCGATTTCTGACATTCCTTTACACTGAATTCTGAGCTGTCATACTGATTCTTAGAAACAATTAACACCATCCCTCATTGGACAGAGACCCATTTGGTCATTGATGTGAAACCACACATGACTGATGCTTTAGTAAATGAGCACAGTGGTCTGGGCCTAGCAGTGCAGTCGATGTGCTCTGAGCAGTAACCAGAGGTCACTGATATTTCCTGCTATTGATGACACCAGTAATACATGTCATATGTCTGTGGAGCTTGTCTGCTGATTGGCTGCTGGTGGGGCATCGCCCCACTCTGATTCTCCAATAGCGGGGCAGGGGCGGGAGTTAGCTGCATAACCCTCACAGGGTCACTTAGCAAAGTGGTGGCTTGCGGTGTGAAACCTGAAAGTGTGACGGCTTCACATTTAAAGCCTTCGTTACAATATCCTTCCAGAGAACGCCTATTAAATGAAGTGCCACGAGACAAATATTGACCTGTATAAGATTGATTGACATTAATTTCTCTGTTTGTTCTCTATTGATAATCCTTGTAAGGACCTTGATGTTGGAAACACACAGTAAAAACATGTTAAGCACAGCACTTTTTTCCCAGTGAAGAATATTCCAGGGTAATTTAAAAGACACGTGTGAGCACATCCTGCGTGCATTAAATGGCTTTATTCCTTCTTTATTCCGTCCTCGAGGATGGATAACAGCAGTCTTTTGTGGTGGAATCATCTGGTTTCTGTCAAGCTGCAGCGGCAACCGATATAATCAGGTCAGCGGGATGGTGTTTCATTAAGCAGGTGAGCATCCTCTAGTTTGTTTTCAGGAAGTGTTATAGGTGAACATAATTAAGCTGTAATTATTAAGCTGTATTAGTGACAGACAAACAGACAGATTCACAGACAGACAAGCAGACAGGCAGGCATGCAGATTCACAGACAAGCCAACAGTCAGACAGACAGGCAGATTCACCGATAGATAGAAATATGCTTTCGTAATCCAGGGGAAATCACAGCTTTACAGTCGTACAAAACACACTGTAGCTGTCCTTGTATCATATGAGTCTCTGCCTTTGGTGTCATGGGCCAGTTTTTAAGTCTCACCCCTTGCAGATATTTCCGGAACATTAATGCGATGATGTAATTGTTATACAAGAAGAGTATGTTTGATTCCAGGCGATACCTCCGAGTTTCTGTTGAGGGTATGTAAGGGCAGGCTTTGTGGCTTTGGAGCAGTTATAATACTCAGAGACAAGGAAGAACATGAGACTGAAGGTGGAGCTCAGATGTGAGCAGCACGGGCGTCACCAGCTAGGGATGCTGCCGTGACAAGTGGACAGCTGAAGCAGGTGATAAGTGGATGAGTGTCCCAGACGTGCTCTGAAGGGGCGAGCAGATTTGTCTTCAGCCAAGTGCCAAGACAGCTTAAAAATGTCCTTCCGGATGTTTCTACTTTCTGGATTTTGGACAACCCCACTGAAATATGAAGCTCTCTGCATATTTGCAGATGTCTTCTAAAGACTGAGAGTACTGTAGTTTGATGAGTCCTTCAGCTATTTAATTTAATTTGGTTAAATCAACAAAGAAACAAATAAATAAACAAACACACACACACACAGGAAGTGCTATTTTCTTATTTTTTGCTCAAGATCACAAAATGAATTGGTACCAACAATGATACTGAAACACTAAGGCAGACTGCACTAATGCGTTATTAGCGATAACTAGCTTTGCTTTGCCCAGGTTTATCCCTGTCCTACCTGCGCAGCCTCTCTTAGCGTGAAGCATCTGGTTGCTGCAGTGAAGTGTGCTGCGTCGGGCTCCTTCGGGTTACTTCATTAGCTCCCGCCATATGGAAGTTCAATATTAAACACCTGAAGTGTTAGCACCCTCCGCCGGTGCGAGGTTGACCAGGTCCTCCGGGCACTAGGGGGCCTCCTTTCATTTCAACTGTTGAAACGTCATGGGGTGCACAGCATGTGGCTGGCACCGGGAACAACACACAGGCAGGCCTGGGGCTCACTACGCCCGGCAGGCTGCCACTAGCCGGAAGGGCTGAGAATTCCTGTCACCGGAGGGGGGGAGGTGAGGAACAGCAGAGGGTGACATCATGACAGTCCCAGAGTGCAGTGCGGCGTATGTCTTTAAGGACGAGCCCGCGTTCCACCTCAAAATAAAACTGACAGATGGTCGGCCTGTTTCTAAAGAACAACGGGGGCTGTAGGAGCGTGGCCGATGCCCATTAGCGGCAGGGGTGTGGGGGCGGTGTGGGGTGAGGGAGAGGGGTGGGGGCAGCTGCGGCCGCAGAACACGGCACCCGGTATCCTGCGTCGGGTGGCTCGAGTCCCGCCCCCCGCATGGCCCACATGCCGTTGGGTTCGAGCCAATTCCTCCTAAAAACAAACAAGGCAGGGCAGCCAGTGAATGCGAGGCAGCCACCCTCCTCCTGCTCCTCCACTCCCCGCATCACAGTCAACAGGTCCATGGTGGCAGCCCCCCGGCAGCATGGAGGTTACAGGCTAGCGTGCCCGTCGAGGACTCTCAGGAGGGATTCTGGGACTGTTAATGAAATGTGCATCTGCGTTTTCCAGGGCAATAAACGACACAATTAATTAATTTTGGCTGAAATTCCAAAGGTATCATAATGAACCCTTAAGATATCTCTCTTTGCGAGTCAGGGAGAGCCCATTGTCAATGCTCTTATCTTACTAGTAATGACCAGAAAAATTATGCTGAAAAAGCTTATAAATAACATTTTAATGCTGAGGATTTGCAGCCAGATACAAAAATGGGTATTGTCAACAAATGATCACAGCATTCATCTCTGAACCAAAATAACGGTGTTACAAATTGGTGTGGATTAATAGATTCCATCTGCCGCATGACCACAGACACTAAAAATGGGTCTAGGTGCCCCCACAACTCCTGACCCCAAATTTTATACACCTGATATATTCCTCTCTCATTACATAATATCTCACACACCGCCCCCCATTTTCCAGGACCGGGTCCAATGTATTTGGTATTGGGCTGGCCTGATCATAACAAGCAAGGTGTGAGAACACACGGCGGCACCCGTGCCCATCAGCATCCTCTGCTGGGTTTATAAGGCAGGTTGCGATGTTGGGGGTGTTTCCCCAGTGTCAGCCAGCGGGGGTGCCGCATTCCTGCTACACTGCACGTCTGCTACGTAATTCAGGCTGCGACAGTGCTGACTGCCACCCTGACGGATCCGCGTCCTTCACTCAGGTCACACAGGATGGCCAGATGGGAGGAGCAGCCTGCGCCGGGACCGGCTCCCTCACTCCCCGGTGATGTGCCAGGAGGCGCCGTCGAGCTTCAGGGGGCCAGCCATGATGTATAGCCCCCATTACCCATCGTGCTCAAAACTAAATCCCTAACTAAGTCTCTGTCTTTCAAGTTTATTACAGGCAGCTCTGAAATACGTAAATACGGACTTACGCAAACATTTTCCAAGTTTACGGAAGTGCTAATGAAAAAAGGCTGCATATGTCTTTAAGTAAATTCACACTTTATCTTTTCGTGTGTTTAATATGTAGTCTTCTTACTACTGTGTTTTTCACTATAAGGTGTCATGAATTGTATTGGGGGGCGTAAATCCAACTTGCGTGAAATCTGACTTGCACAAGAGTTTGTGGAATGGATTACTTACGTCGTCTGAGGCCTGCGCATATTTTACTTTTAGTTTCTATCGTTGGTGTTTAATGTCAGGACAGCAAGGCAATACGAAGTAAAGATAAAGCAGAGTCACGTTTCACTGGCCAGCAGATTTTATCATACTTCCTCCCTTTGCTGTTTATGAAGCTATCTGCGGCCGCGATATTCGTGGTTATTTTCCGTGCCGTTGGTGAACAGGGTGTCACCACAGTAAAGTTTGTTTTTAAGGGTCTCTGGCTCCTTTAGCCGCAACCCAACCACCCCCATCCTGAGGACCACCTGACCTCAGCTCCAAGCTGCAGGCCAAGCTGCCCCTGTGGCACAGATACAGAAAATAAAAATGACAAGGGGGGTTGCTTTTGGGCGCACCCCCCGAACTGCATTCTGATTGGATGGAGTGGTGGAGGCGGGCCTCCATCCCACTTCCATGTTTGTGAAACATCAACACGGCGCTGTAACACTGCTTCTGCCCCCCACCCCCGGCCCCCACATTGTCCCATAGCCACGTCTAGCATCCACCTGGTCAGGTGTTCACCTTGGGCCCCTGAGGGTTGGGGGCCCCCAATGAGCCACAAACAGTTTCTACACTAAGGGGGAGGGACATTTCGAGTGGTGCCTCGTAAACAACAAATACTCCCCTGGAGTGAATTTCGTGCATTAGTGTATCAGAGTGGTCTGAAATAAGCAACAAGAATTCAGAATTGAATCTAATGATTTTCCCATTTCTGCCATCAGCAATGAAAGATCGATACCCCACTGAAATTTATGGGATGGAATCAGGGGTGACGCCTCATTGGCTGTTTAATAATAAATGACGTCAATACCGTATACACCCACGTCATGAAGTCTTTGTTCTGATAATGTATCGATAAAAATAGTCTCCATGTACACTCTGAGGTTTACCACCCATCCGTTCCTAACCAATCCATTACTAACGATAATTACTTAAGCAAACTAATTATCTAAATCTAGTTGACATGCTTTCGATAGAGCATGGTGGTTAAGTGGTAAACTTAAATTTCCTTCCTTCAAATATACTTTTCCCTTTTTTTTGAGTCACGGTGACCCACACGCGGTTCCTGTCATGTCGTGGTTTCACAACGATGCGCCTTTGAGCCTGAACATGGGGATAACATACTAACTGCACGGGACCTGGGCACTGGCTCTGAACACGTCACTGCGGGGCGTTAACGAAAGACTCACTGCATGGCTTGTAATGTAATTTGGTCAAATGAAAGTAATTAAAATGTAAATTAATTTGATTATTTTTGACTAATTTAGAATGAACGGTTCACCTCCTGGGCTGCCATCAATGTATCGAATACAGTAAATTAGCCTAAGGATATTTGTTAGTGTTGTAGAAGTTTAAACTGCAATTCTGATTGGCTGTATTGGCACCTGAATCATCATACATCATACTGGCGCAAACTGGGGGGGTCATTCTGGCCTGTTCAGCACGGTCGTTTAATGCTTAACCAAGGTACCGTTGTGTATTCTCACCCTGGAAAAAAGTGAAACATTCTGAATTTGTTCACAGAGCTCAGAAATATACGAATCGCTAACAGATTAGGCTGCTAAGTAAAAAAAAATTTTATAATCAGAATAATTATGCAGTCATTAGCCACCGAGGGTTTCTGTGACATGCAGGTTGTGCCCTGATTGTCAGCTAGAACTCCCCCCACCAGCAAAAGCACCCTAGGGGGTCCTGTTTAATGCCATTTTTATGGCACATGTCACAAAATTCAGAGGGGGGAACGGTGCCCCTCTTTCATCCGGAATGTGATTTCACCCTGACAGCTACCGAGATTGTCAGATGGGGGGGGGTCCACACCAGCGAGTGCGAAAGTGGCGTGACGTATCAATCCCGTCGTGACGACTGCGATTCGGTCCAGGTGGATTTTGAGGCTGTGCCCGTGATGCCTGATGAGGGTGACCATGGGGACAGGGTGCTGGGGGCCATGATGACTCTGCTTCTAGGTCAAGGAGAATCATCGTGGACTGTGTGCAACACAGGCCTGACTGGGGTTACTGTTACCGTTACCCAACGACAGCATGAAAGTCACGCAGAGAATAACCCCTCAGCTAACGTATCAGCATATAACACGTGTTTCAAGGCTCAGTTGGACTCATATTCATGTTATCTTATAGTTCCAGTCAAAAGTTTGGACACGCCAAGCCCAGGGATTTGACCCAACAACCTTTTGAATCCCATCCCACAGAGCTACCTCCCCCCCAACAAATATTTAAAAAACAAAAAAAAAAACTTTTTTGGTCAGTGCATAATTCCATATATGTCATTTTATAGTTTTTATGTCTTTATAATTATTGTTAAATGTAGAGAATTGTACAAATAAACCTTTCTATGGGTAGGTGTGTCCAAACGTTTTCCTGGTATATCATATTCTTTCATATCATCATATCATATTCTGTTCATGTCATGCTTATGCTGGTTTTCAGAATCCAGTCGCTGATTAGCAGAAAGTCGCATCGTCGTCCCAGCTCTGCAGGCGCTGCAGCCGCTGGGTTCTGCAGGGCGGGGACCGTTCCCAGTCCACGTCAATCAGGCCCGGTTCTCATTTCCTGCACGGCTAAAACCGCAAATGGTGCTGTGCACCAGCGCCCCTTCATTTAGCGGTCCGATCCAGGGACTGGTGATGCCATTCGACCCCCTCCCCAGGAAGCAGGGCTGCATTTGTTAGCTGTAATTATAACAGGCAGGCGAGGAGGCATCCAGGATGGGTGGGGCGATTTCACCAGGGGCCCTTGGGCAGTACTCTCCTCTTTGGGGGGGGGGGGTGTTTGTTTACCTTGGAGTTGGATATATTACAGTGGTTCATGGGACACTGGGTTTCATTTTTCGGAGGGAACAGGCAGGCGCTACAATGGACTGGTGGGTTCTGAGGATGCTCGACTGGCTGACAGATCCGGCACCAAGTGGCGGAATGGGGAGGCTGAGAGTCATGCGGCGGCCGAGGCGTCGCCCCCGGAGATTCCCCAGCGGAACACGGCCCCCGGTGCGTGACGCCAGTGTGTGCCGCTAACGGGTTTTTTGTGCCCAGAGGGTTATCAGATTTAGCAGGTGAGCTGTGGGTCCCAGCAGAGCCTGATTTTGACAACAAATATCAGTGAGGGAGAGCGAGGGGGGGCCTCAGCAACTCTGCTCAGACACACGCCGGCGAGCTGAAAACACGGACAGGAGTTAGGTGGTATTTCGTGGGAGGCTCGCCTCACTCCTCCAGAGGGAGGCGGGTTCAAATCCCGCCTTTGCACTGTCTTTGGATGCTGCATGTTTTTGCCAGGTGGTTTCCTGGTTTCTGCAGTCTAATCACATGCCCTCAGGCTAAGTGGCTTCTCTAAATGACCTGTAGTGTGACATCACATCCTCCGACATTTCTCAGAGTAAAAGGCTGGAAAATGGGTGGATGGATGATTGGGTGACGTTTTGATCCACAGGAGCCTCTGACTGATGAATATCTCACTACATCGCTCCATAACTGTCTCCTGTAGGCCTTGATTTTGAGTATCTGTGATTAGCGGTGGTCATGGCCCCCAACAGCGCCCCCTGTCTCCCAATTTCAGAGGCAGCGAGACGGCATGTGTTCCATGACTCAGCTGGGAACCCACTATCCACCACGTTCCCTTAACCGCCATTAGAGGCTGCCGTACCCCCTACCCTTTCATACTCGTGGGGGGGGGCTAAAAGCCTACCAGTGCTGAAGCCTGCTGGTAAAACGGCCAGCGGGAGGCGCTGCTCAGGTGTTTGATCTGAGAATGTCCAATCAGACATTGAAGACCTTCATTTAACTTTGTCAGGAACAGGCCGTATCTTGCAGCAGTGCTAAGCAGCATGATTATATAGCATTTTAAACTGCACTTTAGACTTTCTAAGATTAAAAAGAGGAAAGGTCTAACAGCCCTGAGGTGTTAGCGTATCAGAAAGCTCTGTCCTTAGTAGAGAATCTGTTCATAATGTGCTGCACTTTATTTTTCATGCAGCTGAAGTTATTGTGACTGAAGTCCGCTGTTCAAAAGTGTCACGTGAACCCCTCACCTTACAGCACTGGAAGCTTGTGGTCCAGTACTACCCACAATGCTTTGCTCTTAACCTGCACGCGGGTCATCCTTCGCTGTGGGACCCCGTGCACCTGGGTGTCGCTGGTAACGCCACTCATCCATCCAAGTGCCCCGAGGGCCACGCGGGGGCGAGCAGAATGCACCCTGGGAGATGCCAGCAGAGACAGACAGGTCACACGGAGCGCCGCACTCACCGCAAAGCCGTCACCTTTCCAGGAGTCATTTACACCTCACTTCGAGCTTCTGGGCTGAAATCGATCTCCAATTCTCCAGTTATTTACAAGTTCCCCCTCACTGTAGAGGCACTGCACAGCTCAGGCTCTGAGCAACTCTGCTGCTCTTCCCTAGGTAAATTACCCCAGTAAAACTTACAGCTGAATAAATGGGTAATAAAAGAGTCGTTTGCTTAAATAGTAACTAAACATGTTTGCATGTTTACGGCATGAAGCTTGCTCGATCGTGATAACTGGCAGTGATAACTGGCAGGGCCGGACTGGGATTAAACATCATCCCTGGAGTTTGGGGTCCCCCACAGCTCCACTGTAAATTTTGCAAACTGGTGTTGAGTCCCCCATGACAACTCTTGCCAAGTGATACTTTTAGGGATCCCCCATGGTAAATTGTGCCCGCCCATATACCCACTGGACCACCAGGAGAATGCCCAGTATGCAGGGTTGCCGACGCTGGTCAGCTGGCTGGCGTGAGATTTTCAATTCGAGACAAGTCTGCACACGCATTAACATGTGTGTAAGTTTTATTACCTTGTAAACTGTAGGGCTTGCAAACTACCCCACCGCTTATGATGTAGCTAATTATAGGTTTATACTGGAATAATATAGATTTGCAGTAAGATTTCTAGTGTGAGCATGAGAGTCAGAAAGGGTGAGTGTCACGCCAGATGGCCAGTCCTGCCATGACTGGAGAGTAACTCACATCACAACGCTGAACATGCCCATAATATCACAGGGCTGATGGATTCCCCAGCACATTTCCTGGTAATTCATTCCTCTTATGATCAGCCCTCCTGGGAACCCTGATAAATTACTCTCAGGCACCTCTCAGGTCAGCCGTAAGAAACAAGTTTCAATAAGGGTCTGTAGGTTATCCATGTGACCTCGCCTGGGATAAGCGCCTGGAAGAAGATTGGATGGATGGTCTTTGTCTTTTCCTCTAGGTTTGGGGGGGGGGGAGGTCCTTAAGAAGTGTCAGTGAATTAATCCCAGTGTCGGTCTCTATTCCACCAAGCAACCTAGACACTTTCTGACCTACCTGACAGAAGGCGTGACGGGCGGCTGGCTTAGAACCCAGGCCCATGGGAATTTACTGATCAAGCTCCCCCAGAACCCCC
>JAODLD010000004.1:248925-267301 GCA_026781065.1 Mormyrops boulengeri | reverse complement strand
TGCCGGGCGGCGGGCTTCCAACCCAGGCCCATGGTAATTACCTTAACACGCCCCCCCACAACCCCCCCCCCCCCCACAATGTTTTAGCCTTTGGGTGGACTGTGCTTCTGTTTGTCATGTGACTCACATGAAGCATGATGCAAATAATGTGAATTTAATATTTTATGCCCTTGAATGCATTAGAAATTTACCTCCATAACTTCCGATACAGAACATAGTTTCATGATCAGACAGTGACTCATAATGCTTATTAATAATAAATCGATTCATTTCCAGTTTTCAATGTTTTTAAAATCAGGAATAAGGGTAATTAAATTAATTCAGTTGGATTTTGTGATTATCTTTTATTGCGATATTTCTTCCACATTCTGTCCAGATGTTAGACTGTCATCAGATGATGGATTTTAAGCGTGAGGCTCCATGTGTTGGTTTGTTTCATCTCATACATAATAGAGTCACATGATGCATAACAAATACTTTTTAAAGATCATTAGGTATTGAATAGTGGGTCTAATATCTGCAAAAGCATGTTTTCCGGAGTTACCCAGTGATTATAACTTACCATATTTTGATGAAAAGCCACTGAGTACTGCATAATTACTTAACTGATTAAAATTATGTCAGGGTTTGCTATTGTTCCTGTGTACTTGGGAAACTTTACTTTATTAAAACTGTATCGACTCACCAAATGAAACCCAAAGAAGTAATGACTTGTAATCCATAATTAATGACTCCCGATATTGGCATTTATTGTTTTCCACTGCGGTGAGACACATCCGCAGTCTTGGTGCCTGATTGTGATTTTGTGGTGCCCCGTGGCAGAGAGAACTCTGCTGGTTTAACCACCGTTCATATTTTTTATCGGTATTATGGCACAGTATCACATGGCTGGCAAAGAAGTGGGAGACGGAGTTGTGGGGGGGGGGATCTCACAGCCTGAGGTAAAGAACCTGTTGGCTGGGTAAGAGTTAGGGGGTTTAGGGGAGCAGGACTCCAGAACATGCCAGCATCCTGCCCCCAGGGGTACAACAACATCTGGCAGCAGTTCAAAGAACTGCGAGGTCAGACTTCTGGGAAGATTCATCAACCATGCTGGACCCTGCACCTGTGATCCTCACTGGGTTGCCATGACGACCACGTGACATTGGTCACCAGGGTTCGAAAAGCTGTATATGTAAGAGATAAGTCATGACGAAATGTGTGGTTATACGAAAATAATCAACGACAATTCAGTTTATTACTTTCGTGTAACGGCACACCTCGAAGTTGTTAATCCCGCTTACATCATGGCTAACAAATAAAAAATTATAATATAAAAAACTAGTCACGGTTAA
Organism: Mormyrops boulengeri; assembly: GCA_026781065.1. NCBI lineage: Eukaryota > Metazoa > Chordata > Actinopteri > Osteoglossiformes > Mormyridae > Mormyrops > Mormyrops boulengeri. Next base: position 265,967 of record JAODLD010000004.1, on the reverse strand, counting down.
CTTTTCAGAAGAAAATTATTTCAGTTTGCATTTAATAATGTTCCAATGTGCACTTAAAAATATAGTCCCTATAAAGATAGAACTTCTGTGGCCTGTACTACAAAGCCAGGTTACTGGCTTATCGGGGTAACTTGTCGGATTTAAGGTAGTCTGGGCAAAATGTAAGTGAACAAATATGAAGTCCATTTAAACTGTGGTACCTAAAATTCGACAAGTTACCCTGATAAGCCAGTGACCTGGCTTCGTAGTACAGGCCACAGGTCAGGCTACTCACTGGAAGCAGTTAGTCTGATATGTTACCATAGAAATCATCAACAGACAGATGTTTGTGTTTTGAAATCAAGGAAAATCATGTTGATAAGAATGACTGGTTATTTGAGTAAAAAGTCACACCGGTTTTTATATTAACATGTTTAATAAAACATTAAAACACGTTAATATAGAGCTGTTATTAGGCTGCTGGAACTATCTTGTGCAGTTACCCATGTGACCTCACTGGACCAATAAGAAACTAGCATTTACCAACGCTGTGGCATAAATACAGCCCAGGGAAAAATTAAGAGATCACTCCATATTTTTTAAAAATCTGCATCGTTAAATCATGGTTTAATCCTGGTTCTGCTGGCAGAAGGCTACGCTGCATGGCAGGCTGCTTCCAGGCTGAAAATGTCTAAGAGCAATACACTAGAACAAGGTGAAGCAGGAGACATTGGCAATAACCAATAACTAGCCAGGTAAAGAGCGGAAGTGACTTTCTAATGGCAGAGATGACCGTCAACTTATCTGACAGAGCCTCATAAATTGGAGGATGACCTCAAGGAACCTTCAAAAGGAATGGGAAACATTACGTAGTTTGAAATTGCTAGGACAATTCATAAGAGGCTTCTAGAAGCAGGACTGAAAACCTATAAAGCAATGAAGAAGCCCTTCATTAATGAGAAACAGGGAAGAGCCAGGCTGCAGTTTACTAAACATGTTTATTTTACACAGACACATACCCATAAACTGAGAAATAAGTGAAACTAAAAATGTTGCTGTAGCCTCTTAATTTTTTCCAGAGCTGTATGTATAACGTAAGGAAAATAAGTCATTTACACGCGTGTTGTGAGCATCAGTCCGTTTACCTTGGCTTGTATAGTGTAAACATCAGTCTGTGGTCCTTGGTTTATATATTTATAGTGTGACCATTCGGTGTGTGAACAATATGTCTGGTTTGTAGAGATATTTTATAGGCTGAATAGCCTCAAACCACAGAAAACTTCAGGAAAGGGCGAGCTTGTTTATGTCTGCATAATTATTCATTTATATTGATATGTTTCAGCACTCATTTAGGAAGCTATCTAATAAGACATCAATGTATGATAATTAAGACGAATTGCGTCTCCTTCATAAAACCACTGTTCTATATGCAGTATGATGCATGACGAACAGAAGCAGTTAATAACAATAACAAGAACAAACGACTCCATGAATAAACGTCCTCAGATCATTCTTTAATTAAGATGGCGCCCTGGTTGATATATGATATATGAAGCCTTTGGGGTTATTTGTGAAAACCTCGCAGTACATACATCAAAACCACAGACTCTCTTACTCTTCTTACCGCAAAAACAACCGTCACACCTTAAATGTAGATTTCACAAAAACAAATATTATGGGTTGGGCTGAAATGGGTGAAAAATTCTGCACTGATGAACTGCAGCTATGACTAAAAGCTTTGGAAGGTTCTCGCTATTAAAGCTGCAGCATACAGTGTAGTTACTAAGAATAAAAAAAAGATGTTAGACAACCCACACCAGTTAGCAGTGAGATTCCTAGTCCAAGTGTTTCAAGGTATGTTTAAGTGGTCTATTCAAAATAAACATTTGAGCACCTTGGCCAGTTCAGGATTTGGAGGTTTTCCTCGGGGTCCCAGGGCCTGCCTCTCTCTTGGATCTCAGGACCTGTCTCTCTCTGTTCACAGGGCCTGCCACTCTAGGGCCCCAGGGCCTATGTCTCTTGAATCTCAGGCCCTACCTCTCTTGGGTCTCGGGCCCTGCCTCACTTGGGTCCCAGGGCCTACCTCTCTCTTGGATGTCAGGGACTGCCTCGCTAGGGTCCCAGGGCCTTTCTCTCTTTTGGTTCTCAAGGCCTGCCTCTCTAGGGTCTCAGGGCCTGCCTCTCTAGGGTCCCTGGGCCTGTCTCTGTTTGGTTCTCAGGGCCTGTCTCTCTTGGGTCCCAGGGCCTGCCTCACTCTTGGATCTCAGGGACTGCCTCGCTAGGGTCCCAGGGCCTGTCTCTATTTGGTTCTCAGGGCCTGTCTCTCTTGGGTCCCAGGGCCTGCCTAACTCGAGTCTCATTTGAATTTATTTCTCAAAATAGAAAATAAATTTATTTGTAGAAATAGGAAAGCATTTAGTGTGATCATTCGCTTAAAAATAACCTGAAATAACTATGACTTGTTAAAGTCGTGAGCCTGCGCACACAGCTGTGGCTTATCTTTGACCCTCAGCATAATGACCTCAGTGAGGCAATTTCAATATTACTAAGACAGTAAATTACTATCCCACACTCTCAAAGGTTTACCCCTTCAGACAGAACCTGTCACTCACACACACTCAGCAATCTGGGAATAACTTATTAACCTGGAGGTCTGAGGTTGGCCTACAGGCCTCGTCTAAAGTGCTGCGCTAAGACCACCTCCTGCCCCTCCAGCTACACTGTTAAGTGACAGCTCTGGAACTCGCTGAATCGCTGTTAACTGTGTGTTTTGGCATGCCTTATCCTTCCCTATGATCATGGGGCAAGGTAAGGGTTAGGATGAGCCTACGGGTTACCCTAACCCAAACCCTAATTTGTTAACTCATCGTTAATTGCGTGTTTTGGCCCACCTTTTCCATTCCCGCGATCACAAGATGAAGTATCCCATCGCATCCTTAGCAGAAAGCCGCCTGCTGGAGGTGCCGACACGAAAGGCCGCGTCCCGCCGCCTTAGACAAAGCACTGGCGTTTAAGGCTGATTCCCGGGGCTAATTATCTGTTTGCCTCGTTTTCTGTAATTATCCACAGCATAAAGGGCAGCAGTGGCAGTGAGAGAGAAGAGTCCAGTAATGCGGCTTCATTAACACAGGACGAGACTTAAGGTTTTCATCATTTCTTAGGACGCTTAATTAATCTGTGTTTCTCTTGTTACGTACATGAATGTAGTCGCGTGTAACAGCAGCGTAGTCTGTCCTTAACCTTGGTCCTTCAGCTCTGAACCAATAGCAGCCTGAGCACTATATTGGATTAATTAGCGTAACAATTAGCTCAGTCGAGTGCTTCAGCAGTCAATTATGTCCAAATCTGCACACAACACATCCTGTTTGTTGGAGCATTGAGGAGTAAAATCATCGTAGCGTTCAGTCTCCTGTTTGCTGGCGGATTTTGAATGACACTGACAAAAGGCCGCCCACGAGCTCCTAATACCCTCGGGTGGGGTACTTAGGCTGGTGGAAGAGTCGGGGGATTAAAAAAACAGAGCTGTTTATGTTCTGCTCCAATGGCTCCTCTCAGTGTTGATCCCCAAGTGATCTGGCCAATCAGCTATTCATCCAGGCCTTGATTGACAGGTTCAGGCAGCCTGCTAGAGCGATTGGAGGAGACACAGAAGAAGCTCATCCAGCAGTCCCAGACCATTTCTCAGGGCCCTTGCTCAAGGTGATGTGGTTTCTCTGCCAAGCACAGGACTCGAACCAGCAATCTTCCAATCACAGGCACAGAAGTCTAACTCACTAAGCCACATATTACTAATTACCATCATTATATTAATATTACAACTATATCATGTAACTGGAAGGTTGCTGGTTCAAATCCCGTGAATGCCCAGAGTGATTCCACTTCGTTGGGCCCTTGAGCAAGGCCCTTAACCTGCAATTGCTTCATCCTGGGTATGATGTTAATCTATATCCAGCCCTATAAGGAGGTCCTCCAACTTGGGAGGTGGTGGCAGGATTGGCACTCCAGCCACCGGAAAAAGCTCACACTAGTCCATTCGGACTAGTGTGGTGCTGAGGTATCACCTGCCACATGGCTGCACTCAGGTTCTCATCCCTGAGGTGGTTTGTCATGTGGTGAGTGTGACAATGTGCTGTAATCAGTGCATGCTCCTTACCTCTCTACCTCTATACGAATACATGTAACTCAATCATGTATTTCAAACATTTTGTTAATTGTAAATTAATTCTAATTGTAAATAGTCAATTGCAAATACATTTATTGATTATTCAATTGCTGGAGTGTGGCCCTAGAACACATTTTAATTAATGCCTGATTTACACACAAACCAGAAGGTGAGATTAATTACTAACAGCTAGTCCCTGCTCTCACGTCACTGTCACTCCAGGCGTGAGTCATCAAAATCTGCTTCACTTTGTATGTGGTACACAGTGATCGATCAATTTGATTGACTGATTTATTTCCTGAATGACTCAGGGCTGATTACACAAACAATATAAATGTAAAATGCATCAAGGGTGCTTCGTTATAGGTCTCCTTTGAGGTACAAGCAACAATATAAAATCAGAACTAAGATGTAACCGCATTTATAAGCTAAATGTCTTTTTAAACATTTGGTTGGAATGATTGATGCCGCTTTAAGGCACCATGCACTATTACACTGGATGGGAGCTGTGCATAAATTATATTTAATGTTATCTTGCTTCTTCTGTTGCAGGCCATTGTCCAGAAAGGATCCTTGCTTTGAGGGTTGTTACCACGGTTATCATGGGGAATTCAATGACCCATTGTGGAGAACACCAATCAAACGGAAGTGACCCCAGGATGCTCCGGAGAAAGTGCACACTCCATTAACTGCCACCTCAGTCCGGAACCCGCGGTACACACTAACATCAGTCGCTGGATGGATTGCATTCGGCGATGCAGTGTAGAGCTGACTCTGGCATTGGGGTGGCTGTGCAGCTCTCGTTTTATTTTTCCTTTGATTTGTAATCTAGTGGGCGGCGCCAGATGCGCACAGTAAGTGGTACCAGGCCTTCTGTTAGCTTAGCATCACTGTTAACATGGGAATGAGCCACAAACAAGCCACAAAAACAGGCATTAGCCCCTAAGTGTCTCTCAAACCAATCCTCGGGAACCCCTAGGCAGTCAGTGTTGGGGAAGTTTCTCACAAAAATAATCCATTGCAGGCAAGTACAGGTCCAGAAAGTACAAATCCAGGCCAAGGTTTTGTTTCAACAACCAGTTGGGTGTAAATAGTCAGTCAGAGTACTCAACTGGTTGTTTGAAACAAACCCTTGGTCTGGAACTGTACTTTCTGGACCTGAACTTGTCTTTTATGAATAACTTCCCTAACACTGTAGGCTGTCCATATTTGTGCTCCCTCCCAGCTCCTGGTAGGGACCTCCCAGCCAAAATATGGACCGGCTTGCAGTGTTCTGGGAGTGAGCAAAAATGTGGGCCGTCTGGGGGTCTGTGAGGACCAGGTTCAGAAACAGTACCCTAAAGGATCATCATTGTCAAGGGGGTTTGTTATATGGTGTTGTCCAGGTCAATATTAAAGGAATGACATCACCTCTGCATTTTCCAAAAACCTCTGTGGGTGGGACTCTTATGCTCTGATGGCCATTGATTGGTTTAATTGCACAGTTTATTAGTTACTTCATCAGTCTCCATTGGGTTACTTGACCATACAGCCCCGCCCACTGCAATCTTTGAAGCTTCATATCTTCATTATTATCTTACATGAATTTAAATTAATAAACACTGAAGCAGGTACATGCATTGAATTGGTAAATGTATATATTTTTATTTATGCCTTTTTTATTTATGTACTTTTCAAGCTAAAAGCACTTTTACAGTTAGTTTGAAGGGGAAGAGATGCCCGTCTGTCAGCTTGTTTTGATTTTTTCTTCACGAACACACGTTAAACTACTTAAGCCACATGGGAAAAAAAAACCTTTCTGAGCGTGCCAAAATATGCATTAGGAGAGAGCTGCCCTGGGAAATTTGTGCCAGTCTAAGATGTGTTTTCATGGTTCAGGAGAAACACTGGCTTCACTTTGTTGGCTGATTTTAATAACTACGATTGCTAATGGAGAAATAAAGAGTATAAAATCAATTAAATCAGAATTTACAATGACTTATTAAAGCATCAAACGAGAAATAATTGAGCTTTTAGATTGTCATCCATGATTGACGGGGATCTAGAAAAGATCTTCGTCTCATTCTGAGAAGGTCTCTGATGCTTTGAGTGGAGAAAAAGTGAAACACCGTAAAGATTGTCTAGATATAGCTGAGCTCCTCAAAAATAACATCCAGCCAATCTAATCTCTGGGGTGTTAATAGAAATGGTTTGGATGAACTGGAGTTTGTGAAAAATCCTCTCGGATGCTGAAAAACAGCGTGTTTTCAGGTCGGTACCAGTGGTGTTCACCATGGGTCCCTGCCCCTCTCCAATTTTTTCCCGGAACTTTCCCACTAGAAAGATGCATCGCAGAAAAGAATCCACTTAATAATGACCATCCGAGACTGAAAAGGTTGTGTGTCTGTGCTGAGTGTCAGGTAGTGGCGAGTTCTGTCCATGTGGTTCAGTCTGAGTATAAAAGGCAGAATCACTCACGCCATTTGGGTTTTTACGGGTAAATTTTAGCCCTGATTGCAGTGTTCTTCCAGCTGTATTCAGCATTTTACATTCTGCTCTTACAGGTGTCTTCCTGGTCTTTGGGGTGTTTTTTTATTATTATTTCACAATGTGATCGTCATCAGGTAAAGTGTTCCAGAAAATCAACTTTCAGCCGTGACAACCCCCTCCAAACTACATAGCTAAATTTCCATTCACATTTATTACTTTTTCCAGAGGTCAAAACAAATGACCCGCATTAACACGCGAGCAACCAGTATGTTATGCATTTTACTTTCGCCTCCTGTTCATTTAGGAAAAACACCATTTGCAGTACATAAATGAATCTAATACGGAAATAAAAGCTTATCATTTGGAGACAGTGTCTAAGGAATGATAACAGGCAGGAAGGATAACAGCTGTGTCAATGAGCAGCCTTTGTAATGTATTGTAAAATACAGAGAGGCACCATGAGAATTAACCAGAAGCTCCTCTTAACTACAGACTTACTGGGAAGAGAGAGGCCACCAGTTACCAGCTAATGGGTGGTATGAAATTAACAGCATGTGACAGCGTGAGCCTGATTTCATTTCACAGTTACCTGTGTCTTCCTTTCTGTACCCCCAGGTCTTCGCTGACACGTATGTATATTAATTAAAAGGTTCTCTCATTAGTGTAATAGCATGTGGCCAACGTGTCTTCTGCTCCTCACAAGATGCTGCTTAAATGCAAACATAGCAATGCAGGATAAACTGGTTCATTCCTGTCCAGTGTGTCAAAGGGGAAAGGTCACCTTTGGGGCTGGAGGATGGATTGGACCCAAGGGGATGGCAATCGGTCCTGTGCCAGAAAGACTGCTGGGAATTGAGTTTTTGGTGGCAATTGAAATCAAAGAGGGGCGGTATCCAGGTGGCTGGTTAGCGCGAGTGCGATCGATCCACGGATCGACACTCCCTCCTCTGAACATTTCCGATGATGCGCTGGGATTGTCGTTAAGACGCTGGGGGTCTATATTTAATTTGGTGATATACTGCTGGCACAATGGCCCCCATGTTGGAGACCTCTGACCCACCCCTGATCAAAGTCTATTACGCAGTCCGGGAAATGCCAGCAGAGTAACATGACCAGGTACAAAGATACAGGCATGCACAGTGTGTGTAGAAGTATAGTAGTATAGTAGTATAGTAGTACTATACAGCTCAGGAAAAAAATTAAGAGACCACAGCAAAATTTTCAGTTTCATTCACTTCTCGATTTAAGGGTATGCGTCTTTGTAAAATATAGATTCTTCTGCAAACTCCAGCCTGGTTATTCCATGCTTCTCATCGATGAAGAGTTTCTTCCTTGCTTCATGGGACTTCAGTCCTGCTTCTAGGAGCCTGATACGAACTGTCCTAGCAGTGCACTTCACACTACTTAATGTTTCCCATTCCTTTTGAAGGTCACTGGAGGTCATCCAATTTATGAGGCACTGCCGGATAAGTGGACAGTCATCTCTAGCATTAGAAATTTGCTTCTGCCCTCTACCTGGCTGGTTATTGGTGATTGCCAGTGTCTCCTGCCTCTTGTATACTGCTATCGTCAAAATTTTCCACAGCTGTCCAGCATATTGTATGTAGTATATAGATGTACATCTGGGCACACCTACATGTAGATGTACTTAGATCGAAACTGTAAATTATTTCTCAGATGACAATTTTTGTAAAAAAAAAAGCTGTTATCAACAGTAATTGTTTTCTTACAGAATTTAAATTAAATATAAATGAGCCTAAATGATTTTTTTGCTGAATCAGAGTAAATTAAAAGACCTTTGCAGTTCTGATCTTTATATGTATCTAATCACACAGACACACGTGTATCTGACATATCTGACGGGAAGAGAGTGACTTCCAGTGTGGCTAAGTACCTCTCATTCTCCCTGATTTCCGGATTGTTCCGTGTCCTCTCTCGGCTCGCTCCTTCTCGTCGCCTGCTTTCTTGATGTTTATGAGCCCCTGTACTGCTGAGAGATGATTGATTAACACCGGCCTGTTAAAAATGTCTGTTTTTACTGCTGCATCAACACTTTTATCTGAGTATTAACATCCTAGTTGCTGAAGTGCCCAGTCCGTACTCAGTATGTCACTGAGATTACAGTGCCCATCGGAAGCTTAGATCAGTGGTCACAAAGTGGCGGACTTTAGGGGTCCCTTCCGCATCCAACCCGAAATACAATTGAATCCAGACCGCATGACTGATCAGCCCCGCCCCCCCAAAACCCCGGTCGGCATCGTTGGTCACAGTGGACCCTGGCTTGCTGTTGTTGATGGAATTTGGCCCTCAGTGAAAAATATTTGGGGACTTCTTTCTTAGATTATTATGATCATAAAAGGGAATTAAATGAATATGCCCGGGTTAATGCATCTCCCAAAGGGGGCGGTATAGAGCAGGCTCTGAGAATTCAAGGTTCTGGACATTTCTGCCAGAGTCCACACCTGGAGATGCCTTCTGCCTGGACCTGATCAAAGCGGGAGATTCAGCTCTGAAGTGTCTCGTTTCAAACGGTCCACATGCAGGTGGGGCCCGCGTCTCGCATGCACCTGTTGTCGGCCATCTGTCGGACAATCTAATGAAGCTCAGCAACAGTCTCTCTCCCATAATTCAGCCCACCTGCCTTGCAGTACCCCGTAATCCTCGGGGGGTGGGGGTGGGGGGGGTGTACTGCTGTGTTGGGAGGCAATCCTCTTCGGCCGTCCATCTTCCCTCAGCGCTTCCTGGGTTTCGGGTCACGGAGAGTCTGAGGCTTCCCCGGGAATCACAGGGTCAGGGTGAAATATCAGGTGTGATATTTCACACCTTTCATTCCTTCTTCAATCTTTATTGTATGAAAAAAAACATAAAAACAAATTCTTTCATGAATGCTCCTGTAGCTCAGCAAGTAGGTCATTGCGAGTTCAAATCCCAAGGAGCCCACATTAAGAAAAAAAACCACAAAGAACTGTGACCCTTCTCCCTGGGGAAGGGTCAGGCGGAGTGGTGGCTCTAAGGCTAGGGATCTGTGCCAACTCCTGGAAGGTTGCTGGTTCAAATTCCATGAATGCCCAGAGGAATTCTACTCCGTTGGGCCCTTGATTAAGGCCCTTAACCTGCAATTGCTTCATCTTGGGTATGATGTTAATCTACATCCAGCCCTATAAGGAGGTCCTCCAACTTACAGGGAATAATGTGGGATTGGTGGCAGGATTGGCACTGCAGTCACTGGAAAAAAAAACTGTGGTGCTGAAGTATCACCTGCCACATGGCTGCACTCAGGTTCTCATCCCTGTGGTTTGTCATGTGGTGGGTGTGACAATGTGCTGTTACTTTCTCCCTATCTTAAGTTGCATTAAATAAAAGAGTATAATGTTTGCTGGTTTAAGCATGACACTCAGATTAAGCTCAACATAAAGCACCTCTTTTAATACGATCTCATTTTTTTAAATGGACCATTCCTCATATCCCTGCTGCAAAGGCTGACTTAAAGGTGCATTGGAGGGAAGGATTTGCTTGTAAGGGCAGCACTGTAGCCATACAGCGGATAACGTTATAGCTAAATGATCCTTTGGAGAATGTGATACTATGCATTAACGCTGCCAGCACATTAATGGAAACTCTGGGCAGCCACACGCATGGAGTAGGGATGAGCCAATCCGATGAGCCCAGCAACAGTATTTGGCGACGGCCTCATCTCCGGACGATCCCGCGATAATGGGGCTGTCAGGAAGCGTGTGGGACAATGGTAACGCACCTTGGCGATAACAGAATCATTTCAGCTCTCCGTATTTAATTCAGGTTCATTCATTACCACGTCCGGCTGGCGGATGCGCGGTGGCGCCCAGATTCATACATCACCAATAGCAACACCATCCTCATATGATTAATATAATGACTCGTGACAGGGAGATTACAGGTTCGAGGCCTCGTGGGGGCAGGGGGGCTGTGGTCCCATATAGCTGACATATTAATAACAGTTCAACTTTAATGGATCTAAGATGGTTAAATCTGGAGACATTTGACATTTAAACATCCACCGGAGGAATCCGCCAGAAGGTCTAATTTATTACTATTTACTGTTGGTACTGGATAAACGTCCTGCTTTCCTGTGCTGTCAGATTCCGGCAGGGTTTTGGACGGTTCCTGCGGATGGTCACCAGGTGTTTGACGTCCGGCTTTCCCACGTACGCTTATGGAGTCCGCTACTGGTCTGCTGCAGAGGATGGTTATGGACGCCCTGATAGATACATCAGCAAGCAATGCATGGTGGGGGCTCTGCTGTGGAAACGGGACTGAATTTGTCATTAAGCTCTTAATATGCTGTTATGGGCCGCATTGCTGTCTGTACTTCACAAGCAGCCGTCAAAATAAATGGCCGCCCGGGATTTTGGCGTGAAGTCGAGAAAGGCCAGATCGTCCTTTGTAGTTTGTTTGCCAGTGGGGGGTACTGCGATGAACGTGTGTCTGCGTTTATAACTGCAGTATTGATTTAGCTCCATGGCTTCACAAGGCTTTGAGCTGGATGCAGAGATTCATCTGTGGGGAAGATTCAACAGCGTCACGCGACTATGCTAGACAGTAAGGACAGTAATCCCCTGTGCGTGTGTCTGTGTGTATCCAACATTTGAAAGATAGTTGTCTCTGGATTCTTCTAAACGTGGGTCCGACATGTGAAAACACAGGCAGTCTGAGGAAATGCACTGATGATTCACAAACGCAGCTCTGACACCATCCCAGTGCCGTAGGCATCTCCAGGTAATGAACCCCTTCTGGAAGGAGGTGTTTATTAGCTACCTCCAGGAGTCCAAGCTGCAAGCGAAAGGGTCAAGCTGGGAATAGCGGAAACCGCCACTCCTGAGCACATCACCTGAAGGATATCTCTCCAAGAGAGATAATCTGCCAAAGGAAATCTTTCCTTTATTTCAGATATGTTAGACTGTAGAGAATCTGCTAGGAATGATCCCTAATGGGATCTGTGCCCCAAACCATGCGCGGCCTCTGTAATCTCCACAGCATGGTATTATTTCAAAAACACCTTATTTTAATTCCCAGTTGGGTCACACAGGAGCAAGTCAAGTGTGGGCTTGTGAATTACTGTATGTATGCCTGTGATGCTGGTGGAACAGCGGCTCACAACCTCCCGGGTCGGGGGTTCGAATCCCACTGGCGTGGCGTTAGCATGTTCTCTCTATCCAGAGTTTCCCTTGGGTACCCTGATTTCCATCCATGGTCCAGAGGTATAGCCAATGGAGGTGTGACATTGTGGGTGTGGCTTACAAACTGTGACATCATGGGTGTGGACTGTGACGTCATGGATGCGGATTATGAACTGTGACATCATGGGCCTGGCTTATGATCTGCCGGTGACTTGTTTGGAGAGCTGGCTCACTGATGGACCCTGGCAGTCACCACAGATTATTTTATTAAGGCAGCCTCATTCTCGTTGTATATTACAATCTTAGCGTGCCTGGGGGGGCAGTCAGTTGGCCTCGGACCACCAGAGGTTTATTTTCTCCCTATTTGGGAGTTTTTGGTTCCTATCATCTTTCTTTCCTTTCTTTTTTCTCTGTTTCATGCACTTTTTTGTATAAACACTGTAGTAATGGATTGCCACACACTCTTGTTAAATGGCTTTGGATGACTGTCTTGTGAAAGGCACTATATAAACATTAATTGATTTGAATTGTGTTAATTAGCATAACTAATTGGCTTGTGCTGTGTGTGGTTATGTGCCCTGTGGTGGATTGGCATCCCATCCAGTATGTAGCGCTGCCTTCGCCCCGTGCTGCCTGGGATGGGTTTCAGGCCCCCATACGAAGCTGGGAGATGGATGGATTGCTTTGGTGACCAAATATGAGCTGAACCCTTTCAGTGGTGCAACTGGTTCAAGTTGACCCTTCTGAAAACATACAAAGTGAGTCGACATGGAGCCATGCATTGGTCATGGAAAGCAACTTGTTTCCACACCGTAGGGATGTGCAGCGATGCAAACAATGTCCAGAATCCTCCAGTGCGGTGCCGGAAGGTATGGCTGAGAGGCACGTTTCGCCCTCCTGCTCGTCCTCCTTTTGACTGTTACCTTTTGATCTGGCCACACTCCACTTGAAAGGCTCTGAATTTATTTTCTCTCTAGGATGCTCCTTCATGCAACCCCCCAACAGTGTATTTGGCTCAATCTCATGTTTCCCCCTGCTGGACACAGAGAGAACTACGTGATGTTTTGCCCAGCAGTAGAGATCTCAAGCCTGGATTTCTGTTCATCTGACTTTTTTTAAGTAAGAAAAGATGTGAATAGATGTGTATTGTGAAGAAGTGGAGCAGACATTTGGGCTTAATAAAATTGATGTGACTTCCGTATCACAAACATCCATGTTCCAGAAACCTTAAAAGACGAGTAGATATGATTGACTTCTTTTTGGTGGAGACTGTGCATTGTCTGGATATAATAATACAGCCAGCACTTTTACCTAAAACCTCTTTGAGTTATAAACCTTCATGCAATGTTGGTTATCTAGCTAATAAAGGTTGTGGACCGGCCTGGTGCTGCCTGTGTACATTTGGTAGGTGAGGACTTCATGCTCTGTCCTCTGTCAATGAGATGACTGGCCGTGCCTACATCATTGAAAGGACAGGCTGAAGCCAGAGCTTCATCTACTGTGAGGTCTGTGGGGACCAATTAGATATAGGGGGTGATTAGGAGGCCATATGCGATATGGTCACAGTGGGCTATTTAGCCACGACATCAGGGTACCACCCTTACTCTTTCGAAAGATGCCCAGAAATGTTTTATGGACTCAGAGATTCAGGACCTTAGCTTTATAGCTAATCTGAAGGACAGCACCATTTTTACAGCAGTAAATCCACACAGAGCACAGGGGGCGCTCCCCCAACTGGCCACACCAGCACCTCTTCCAGCAGCAACCCAGCTTTCCTAGTTGGTCTCCCATTTAAATTCTGGCCAGCCACAAACCTGCTTAGCTTAGCTGGATTTTCTAATCTGAGCCACAGGTGATACAGCTGCTGACAGGTAGATCATAACTTGTATTTCAGCATATGTTCTGTTCCATTATATAATTGATGTAAACATTTTGAATATTGTGCCTGACATTTGTAAATCAAACACTGAGAGCATGCAAAATAATGACATTTATTCACTGCATAGATAGGAATGCCATTGCGCGGCTCAAAGAGTATTTATATATTATATCCACAGCATCAGTGAGTTCATAGAGAACGACAGTTTGAGGACGTTTCTCTTAGTGCGAGGCATGAGGAAAAAAAGATGGTTATAACAGCCTGCAGATACGTGTCTCGACTTGTCAGAACTCCTCCTTGGATCCAGCCCACTGCGGTCCTCTGTCTGCGTAAGCGTTTGAAGCCCATACACTAGTTCCTAACCCTACTCTGTCTGATTCCTCAAGGGACACCAACGCCTGCTTTACATGGCTAAGCTTTTGTCAGCTGTTCACACAAGAGATTCGTTTGTGGTGTGGCAGAAAGGCACATTAGGGAGACAGGTGTATTAAATATGCTAATGAGCAGCCATATGAACCAATCATATCAGCTGTGGGGAGGTACAAAAGGTGTGCCAGCACTGATAAGGGAGGGTCTAGGGGATGGGTGAACAGAGGGGTGGATTCAGGAAGCGGGGGCGGGAGCCGGGACCTTCTTCTTGATGATTTTCTTCTTGGCGGGACCGATGGGGCCAGCAGGCGCAGTGTTTGGTAACTTTCCAGCCTTCACATCATCAACGAAGGCCTCGATGGACACCACCTTCTCGCTAAGATCACCCAAATGCGTCTTCAGGGCGTTGAACTCTTTGAAGAGGTCATCTAAGGCTTCCGACAAAGGCTGGATCCTGAGCAGACACGGAGGAAGAGAAACCTCTCATGTGTCTGATCCAGAGGTATTTAGGATTCAAGCCTGCTGCTCTGAGGATAATGGGACAACCGGCTTCAAAACCATAAAAATGGGGACGACTTCAGAGGCTTTTTGTTTTTCTTCCACTTTTCATAAAAAGACATTCTATTTTAGGGCTGGTTCTGGTTACCCTGGAGATTATGGATGGAAAACCTCTGTCCTACCCATAATTCTCCCTTCCTTTGTTTATAGCTATCCTGAGCAGCGTGTAGTACCGCGGTTAAAGAGGTGGATTTATGACTAGAATTTTCCAGTTCAAGTCACAAGAGCAGGCCAGATTTTGTGGAGGGGAGGGGCTAAGGCATCTGTGTAAACGGGGAAAAATCTCATTTTCAATAAAAACAACCAATCAGCAATTACATGTAAAAATTCTATAAAGGGATAATCCATTACAGGTTCAACAGTAAAATCCGTCTTTGCTTCTTGGCTCTGACCCTCACAACTGACCTGGTATAATCCGGAAGAAGACCCTGCACGTCGTTCTGCATCATGCTCTGCATCTGGGCCAGGATGTCGAACCTCCAGTTGTCCAGGATTTGGGTGAGGTTGGCCACCCCTCGCATGTTCACTTTCTCAGCTGGAGCAGCAGAAGGGCCAAGACTTTGAAAATGAGGAGGGGGACGCGAGAGCCTTGGTGCCACACCCACCTTACATTCTCAGATTTTATTGGTTTAAGTTCACTTTTGCTATCCAATCAGCAAACAGCAGCAGGATAGAAAACACTTCAAATCTGTAATAATAGCTCTCCACTATAATCTAACACAAACACCAAATTAAGACTCTCCTAAGACCATAATAAGCACAAGGTTGGCACTTGTGTGACTCATACTAACTTGTGTTTAAATGTCTTTGCTGAATATTAAAACCAAATGCAAGTAATGAAAATTAAAGCAGTAACACAGAACCTAGGTTGGGGTGTTTTTTTCAAGACTGAACCTTTGAAAGGTCTTAAAAGAATGATACAATTTTGCAACAGAATAAAAATTAATGAATGCATATTTCATTATCCTACAGATAGTAGGCATGGCTTTTCATGGCTACAGGTGGATAGATTGTAGAAGAGCACGCCCTGCAGGTCGGGGGCCTGGCAGTGCTAATGGTGCCCGTCTGGGCTGAGGGACTCACAGCCGTCACGGTAGTTCCACTCGTCCGTGTCGGGGCGCCTCCTCTGGCCCGTGACGGCCACTGCGGCTAGCGCCAGGAGCAGGACGCACAGCCTGAACTCCATGATCATGCTATCCTGCGGGGCCAAAATACACAAGCGCACAAGTCCCTGGCTTAAAAAAGAAACAGAATGCCGTACCCTCCCACACCCCACCCACCCCCCAGTCCACGTGCACTCACAGGGGCTCCCTGCACCCCAGCACCCCCCAGCACAGAGTCTGAACTTTGTTTTTTCAATTTCAGCTTAAATTTCTGGACAAGATCTGACGGTGTGGGACAGAGCTCTGTTCTGTACATCCCACTTTTATGGAGCTCACTTTTGAACACACTCCCCCCCTTGGCACATTACTGGGTCTCACATCACAGCCGCCCCCTTAGCTATGTCTAAAGGGGTTAACAGAGCTCCAAAGCCTGCAAGGTCAGCTGGTGGCGTTCTGAGAGAAAGACGAATACGGTGTAAACCCAAAGTGAAGATAAAAAACAAAATACACATGCAGAGATGTAAAATGTCATCGCACAAAACCTACTGAAACAGACGGTAAAAAGTTTACAATATCCTTTACACTAGTCTGATGTTCTCCTTGGTAAATATAATGGCCCAAAACATTCGTTCAGGCTGTCTCCGTCACCTCTCCTCTTACTTTTTACCTTTTCTAATTAACTCATTAACTTTAAAGTTTACTGTGAAACTTAACTGCTTAAGATACAGTTAATTTGGCCAGACAGGCTGGCCGACGTGGCCCTACCTGATTCCTGAGGTGAGAGAGTGGCGTCCGTCTGAATGAGCTGAAGAAACACACTGCTACTCTGCCGAGAGTCAACGTCCACCAACAGGAGACACACACATCAGCACAATCACATAAACCCACACCAGAGGAAAACTCATTGGCCCCAAAACTCAGCGCAGAAATCTCATTGGAGCACGGTGATGTGGTTTAAATTACAGCCACACTTCCAGTCCTGACGTCCAGTATGTTCTGGTCAGATTTGGATGTCTCTTCTCTGAAAGTCTGTGTTCCGTGGAAGGGGAGTACAGTATTATACCTTTATACTGTAGCTCTACAGAAACACACTCTCCATTCTGGAAATTCAGGTGCTTCAACACTCAGTAATACCTGCTAACAGAAATAATATATACATTTCCACTAGACAAAAGGTCAAAATTATTATTCTGTGGAGGAGTCCTTTGGTACAGTCGCCTCATACAGGAGATCCACATTTTTAGACATTCTGCAGCAAAAATAGCAATATGCTCTTGACAGCTTGGATACATCCATAAATTAGCTTTTGGGAACACTAAGAAATGAATTGAAGGGGTGTCCGACTCACACGCTAAGTCCAGGGGGGG